>CM065592.1:220155077-220718753 GCA_033119425.1 Bufotes viridis | reverse complement strand
ATTTGTTGATATTTCTGCTAAAAGGGTTTATTGCCATATTTCACTCCAATACAAGAAGAATTTAAGCAGTTCGCATTTGGTGTTATTTGTAGTGAAGAGCGAGCATGCTCGGCCGAGTATTGGTTCGGCTCGAGCATCGCTATGCTCGGCGCTCGGCTTTAATCGGCCAAGCACCATGTGTATTAGTCGCATTGCTCGAGTCTCCTCCCCGCACGTTTGGCGACTTCTAAGCAGCCAATCAAGGTCCAGGTAAGTAATTCCCCTCAGTGTAAGACCATAGCAATGTTAGCTGTAAGCCATAGGCCTATTGCACACGAACGTGTGCGCCCAGTATCCTGTGGTATCCTGTGTTCACCAGGAAGGGACAGAAAAGTGTAGGGCTTAAAAATCGCTTTCATAATTTTGATAAGACAAAGATTTCCGATTAATGACATCTACAAAACGCCATAATTAAGCAGTGTGTTGGGCAGATATTATCAAAAGGGGCTTATTCACTACAGTGTTCCTTGGTACTGAGATATACACTGCACCATCATAAAGCAGTGTGTTGGGCAGACATTATTAAAAGGGGCTTATTCACTACAGTGTTCCTTGGTATTGAGATATACACTGCACCATCATAAAGCAGTGTGTTGGGCAGACATTATTAAAACGGGCTTAACCACTACAGTGTTCCTGCTACTGAGATATACACTGTACCATCCAAGAAATTATTTGTTCTGGGGAAACTAACCTAACTTGTGCCACATCTATGTGTGCGTTCAATCCTCAACCGTTATATTAATTACTCCAGCAGACAGAGATTTATATTTTGGCCATAGTTAACAAGTTTTGGACACATCTGTGTGTGCGTTTAAGCTGCTACCGTATATACAGTATTTCAGCAGAGAATACATTTTATTTGGGACAAATTTGTATATAAATATAAAACTACATCCAAATAAAGTGTGCATTGTCAAAATTACAATATCTCTGGTAGAGATGGCCCGAACTATTCGCCGGCGAACAGTTCCCAGCGAACATAGCTTGTTCGCGTTCGCCACGTCGGGCATACATATGCGATGTTCAGTCCGCCCCTATACATCATCATTGAGCAAACTTTGACCCTGTACCTCACAGTCAGCAGACACATTCCAGCCAATCAGCAGCATACCCTCCCTCCCAGACCCTCCCATCTCCTGGACAGCATCCATTTTAGCTTCATTCGGAAGCTGCAGTCTTAGTGAGAGGAGAGACAGTGTAGCTGCTGCTGATTTAATTGGGAAATCGATAGCTAGGCTAGTGTATTCAGTTTCCACTCCAGTCCTGAAAGACTCATCTGAGCTCTGCTGTAAGGACAGCGTCCTGATAGCACCCCAAAAAGCCCTTTTTAGGGCTGCTACATTAGTCAGTTTTTTTTTTCTCCATATATATATTGCAGTTGCCTGGCCTGCCCGTGTGTGAGGAGCTGCAGGCCCACAGACTGTAGTGTGCCCACTGCCAGTGCCCACCACTCATACCGTGTGGCACAGGACTTTACATTAAAAAAAGGCATTTCATTTTTACCCTTTAATCTAAAGTTAGTTGCCTGCCAGTGTGTGTCAGGCCGACTTCCACTGACTGTAGTGTGCCCACTGCCAGTGCCCACCACTCATACTGGGTGGCACAGTAGCTTGCCGATAAATAAGGCATTTAATTTTTACACTTTAGTCTAATTTCAGTTGCTTGCCTGCTGCCAGTGTGTGTCAGGCCGACTTCTACAGACTGTAGTGTGCCCACTGCCAGTGCCCACCACTCATACCGGGTGGCACAGTAGCTTGCCGATAAATAAGGCATTTAATTTTTACACTTTAGTCTAATTTCAGTTGCTTGCCTGCTGCCAGTGTGTGTCAGGCTGACTTCTACAGACTGTAGTGTGCCCACTGCCAGTGCCCACCACTCATATCGGGTGTGCCAGTAAATTGCACGGCGCAAACGCAGTAACCGTGGATTAAAACAAAGGGGAGGAAGCCAGCGTTTTTTTAACCATCTCCCTGTTCGAAAAATCTATTCAATAAATGAACCCCAGATTGGGGACGTAACAGGGATTAAACTGATGAGAATAGTACTACAGAAAATAACACTCATATTGGGTGTGATAGTAAATTGCACGGCGCAGACGCAGTGACCGTGGATTAAAACAAAGGGGAGGGAGCCAGCGTTTTTTTTAATCATCTCCCCGTTCGAAAAATCAATTCAATTCACCTTTCGGGGACCCTTGGTGTTGTACGTGGCTGGGTGGAGGAAGAAACCTTCAATGACATCACCAGGACATGGCTAGCTTGGTATCCAACCTTGTGCAAATGGGGAGTTTGCGGTTGTGCAAATGGACTGTTTGCGGTGCATTAAAAGGGGAGTTTGGGCTGTCAATGTCTGTGAAAAAGGGGAGTTTGGGCTGTCAATGTCTGTGAAGCGGGCATAACCCCTACACTACCTGATCGATACAACACCATACCTGATCGTATACACACACACTGGATGTTTTAAAGCATGTTATTCCAAACAATTTAGGAATGTTAGTTGATTTATGCCCTTTATGGATTAAAACCCGACTCTGCGTCCACTGCGTAATTTTCCATGGGAGTTTAGCCATGGATTCCCCTACGGCATGCCACAGTCCAGGCGTTAGTCCCCTTGAAACTACTTTTCCATCACTATTGTGGCCAGAAAGAGTCCCTGTGGGTTTTAAAATTTGCCTGCCAATTGAAGTCTATGGTGTTTCGCCCGGTTCGCGAACATTTGCGGAAGATGTTCGCGTTCACTCCTATACTTTATCATTGAGCAAACTTTGACTCTGTACCTCACAGTCAGCAGACACATTCCAGCCAATCAGCATACCCTCCCTCCCAGACCCTTCCACCTCCTATCAAAAAGCAAGGACGGCATCCATCTTAGATTTATTCTGAAGCTGCAGTGTTAGTAGTTGTAATAGCAATGCGATTAGTATAACCAGTATTAATTGCATTGCGAATTCAACTGAGATACGAGTTCCTAATGGTTGTATTGCTAGAATTGACGAATATAACGACTATAGCACTATATTCTCAATCTTCGTTATATTCTAGCAATACAACCATTAGGAACCCAGCTCTAAGTTGAATTCACAAATAAGATGTCCCGCACTATTCGCCGGCGAACAGTTCCCGGCAAACATAGCTTGTGCGCGTTCGCTGCGGCGGGCGAATATATGCGATGTTTGGTCCGCCCCCTATTCGTCATCATTGAGTAAACTTTGACCCTGTACCTCACAGTCAGCAGACACATTCCAGACAATCAGCAGCATACCCACCCTCCCAGACCCTCCCATCTCCTGGACAGCATCCATTCGGAAGCTGCACTAATAGTGAGAGGAGGGAGAGTGTAGCTGCTGCTGATTTAATAGGGAAATCAATAGCTAGGCTAGTGTATTCAGTGTCCACTCCAGTCCTGAAAGACTCATCTGATCTCTGCTGTAAGGACAGCGTCCTGACAGCACCCCAAAAAGTCCTTTTTAGGGCTAGTACATCAGTCTCCCTTCCAGACCCTCCCACCTCCTATCAAAAAGCAAGAACGGCATCCATCTTAGATTCATTCTGAAGCTGCAGTGTTAGTATTAGTAATCGCAATGCGATTAATATAACCTGTTTTAATCGCATTGCGATTACAACTTAGTCTGAGTTCCTAATGGTTGTATTGCTAGAATATAACAAAGATTGAGAATATAGCGCTATATTTTCAATCTTCATTATATTCTAGCAATACAACCATTAGGAACCCAGCTCTAAGTTGAATTCGCAATGCAATAAATGCAGGTTATATTAATCGCATTGCGAATTCAACTTACCACACTCTGCGTCAACTATGTAATTTTCCATGGGAATTTTGCCATGGATCCCCCCTCCGACATGCCACAACCCAGGTGTTAGTCACCTTGAAACAACTTTTCCATCACTATTGTGGCCAGAAAGAGTCCCTGTGGGTTTTAAAATTCACCTGTCTATTGAAGTCTATGGCGGTTCACCCCATAAAATTTTATGTTCGACATCTCTAATCGCCAGTACTTAGTTTGGCTCTCTCACCAAGTACGCTTGAAGAGGTACCTGAGATATTGTGCCTTGATTCCCAACCTCTTGAGCCTTCACAGACTCAAGAAGATGACAGTGGTGAACCGCAATCATTCGTTCATGAGGTGGATGATGAAGAGACACAGTTGCCAATCACTGAGGTGGTGGTTAGGTCAAGTCAGGAGGATGAGCAGAGTGAGGAAGTGGAAGAGAAGGTGTGGATGATGAAGTCACTGACCAAACATGGTTAAGTGAAAAGCCGAGCGAGGACAGCAGTACAGAGGGGGAGGAATCCTTAGCACTGCAACAGACTGGAAGAGGCAGTGGGGTGGCAAAAGGGATACGTCGGCCCACACCAAACAGGCCTGCAACCGTTACACCAAGCACCCCTATGTGTAAATCTACCTTGCCAAGGGGTAGGTGTTCTGCAGTATGGCACTTTTTTGAGGAATGCACAGATGTCAAAAGAGTGGTAGTTTGCAACCTGTGCCATACCAAAATTAGCCGGGGCGTGAACACTAGCAACCTCACCACCACGAGCATGATCCGCCACATGGCATCCAAGCACCCTAAAAAGTGGGCCGAACGCCTGGGTCCACACTCTGCGTATGAGGGTCCCACCACTGCCTTCACTTCCCCTATGTTACGCACTGCTGGCCAATCCGCTGTCGAAGGAGCAGTCCCGGATGCACCTCACCCTGCACCTGAACCTTCACATGAACCGTCAGCAACAACATCCACTTCCCTGTCCCAGCGCAGCGTCCAAATGTTGATAACTCAGGCATTTGAACGTAAGCACAAATATCCACCCACCCACAGGTCGTATCACTAAATGCGCAACTTTCGAAATTACTGGCCCTTAAAATGTTGCCATTTAGGCTTGTGGACACTGAGGCCTTCCACAGCCTGATGTCGGCGGCCGTTCCTCAGTACGCAGTCCCCAGCCGCCACAATTTTTCACGGTGTGCCATGCCTGCCTTACACCAGCATGTGTCCCAGAACATCACTCGTGCCCTGACCAAAGCACTTACTGGGAAGGTCCACCTCACCATGGACACATAAACAAGTGCTTGTGGCCAGGGACACTACATTTCCCTGACCACACACTGGGTGAATATTGTGGAGGCCGGGAGTGAGTCGCTACCCACGCCCAGGATTGTGGGCACTACGTCCATCAGGGTCTCCGCCAGCAGCCATGTTACTGGCTCCAACCACCACTTCTCCTCCTCCTCCTCTTCCTCTGCCTCCTTCTCCACTTCCACCTCCAACAACAGTCAGCCATCAGTCGCTAGCTGGAAGCAGTGTAGCACTGCTGTGGGTAAGCGTCAACAGGCCGTGCTGAAGCTGATCTGCTTAGGGGACAAACAGCACACCGCCGCAGAGCTGTCGTAGGGTATAAGGGACCAGACCGAGCTGTGGCTCCCGCCACTCAACCTAGAAAGTGACATGGTTTTGTCCGACAATGGTGGTAACTTGGTGGCGGCTTTGGAGCTCGGCAGCTTGACACACATTCCATGCCTACCCCACGTCTTAAACTTAGTGGTTCAGCAGTTTAATAAAACCTACCCCAATTTGCAGGAGCTACTAGAGAAGGTGCGCCGCTTGTGTGCTCAAGTCGTCCACAACTTGGGCTGGTCTGTCAACACTGCAGCAGCACTTGCGGCTTCCAGCTCACAGACTGTTGTGCACATGAGCACGCTTTGCTGAATCCACACAGATGGTTGGTGGCAAAAACGCTATTTTCAGAGTAACCATCCCACTGCTGTGCCTACTCAAACGATCACTGCTCACAATTAAGGAGAATGCTTTGAATGTGGCAGACGACTTAATAGGGGAGGAGATGTCACAGGGTGATAGCCAGACCTCCCCCAGTTCGTCTTCTTAGTGCGAATTGGGCCATGAAGAGGAGGAGGAGGAGCTGGAGACACTTGCCTCTGCTACAGAGGCTATTACCCATGGAACTTTAATTCCATATGTTCAGTGTGGATGGCCAGAAGAGAAGGAGGAGGAGGATGAGGGTATGGAGAGTTATCCTGAAGTTGACATCGACGTCTTGCCCATTGGTACTCTGGCACACATGGCTAACCTCATTTTGGCTACCTTTCCGGCGACCCTTGTGTTATACTCATTTTAAGTAACACAGATTACTGGGTGTTTACCCTTCTCGACACCCGCTTCAAAGAGAACTTATCTCTGATTTTTGTGGAGGAGAGAAGGAGTAAAAATGTATAATACCAGAAGGTACTTGTTGACAGATTGCCCAGAAATTTTCCATCTGAAAATGCGGCTGCCAGAGTCCATACTTCCTTAGGCAACCGAGGAAGGGAGACAAGGGGAACACACAGTTCTAACACTTTCTAAGGCATGTGGCACTTTCATGACAGCCCGCAAGCAACCTCACCCTGAATAGCGGCCTAGGGTTACAAGGAGGGAAAAGTTTTGGAAGATGGTGAAGGAATACATTGCAGACCATGCCAGCGTCCTAAATGATCCTTCAGTGCCTTACAACTACTGGGTGTCCAAGCTGGACATGTGGCACGAGCTTGCGCTCTACGCCTTGTAGGTGCTGGCCTGCCCTGCCGCCAGCGTATTGTCTGAGTGTGTATTTAGTGCTGCTGGTGGCATTATAACAGATAAGCATATCAGCTTGTCCACTGACAATTCTGACAGGTTGATTAAAATGAACAAGGCCTGGATTGCCCCTGACTTCTCCACTCCACCAGAGAAAAGCTGAGCTAACGAGGAACAAAAACACATTTTAAATCTATGCTTTATAATGTACTCAATCCACAAGATTCAGATTTTTTTACCCCTTTCACCACAAAAAAAGGGTATATATTTAAATCTTGTTTTCTCATCCGCCTACTCATTCGACTCCTCTTTCATACAGAATATATATGCCCTCACTACAATCTTTTGTAGGGTTCACTCGGCTATAGGCCCTCACCTCCAATGCATTATACCATCTGCTCAACTGTAGGCCATCACTGCAATGATTTATGGGGTTCGCTAGGCTTCAGGCCCTCATCTCCAATGCTTTATAAGGTCTACTCAACTGTAGCCCATCACTGCAATATTTTATGGGGTTCTCTAGGCTTCAGGCCCTCACCTCCATTGCTTTATACCATCTGCTCAACTGTAGGCCATCATTGCAATGTTTTATGGGGTTCACTAGGCTTCAGGCCCTCACCTCCAATGCTTTTTACCATCTGCTCACCTGTAGCCCATCACTTCAATGATTTATGGGGTTCGCTAGGCTTCGGGCCCTCACCTCCAATGCTTTATACCGTCAGTTCACCTTTAGGCCATTACTGCAATGTTTTATGGGGTCCGCTATGCTTCAGGCCCTCATCTCCAATGCTTTATAAGGTCTGATCACCTGTAGCCTATCACTGCAATATTTTATGGGGTTCACTAGGCTTCAGGCCCTCTACTCCAATGCTTTATACCATCTGCTCACCTGTAAGCCATCACTGCAATGATTTATGGGGTTCGCTAGGCTTCAGACCCTCACCTCTAATGTTTTATACGGTCTGCTCACCTGTAGGCCATCACTGCAGTGCCTTATGGGGTTCGGTCACCTTTAGGCCCTCACTACAATTTTTTATTGGGTCCTCTCACCTTCATGCCCTCAACTATAATGTTTTAGACGGTAACCAGCACGCCCTTGCTCCAAATGTTTTTGAGGGTCACCAGTAGGTCATCAATGATAATTTTTCAAGGGTGTGTATGATGCCCTCCTTTATGTGTAATACAGGCTGTATCGGAGTGCTTCTTCCTTTTAATTTTTGGCAGCATTTGCACTGCATGTACAATTGAATATCCAGGAAAGCATGTTTCCTAACAATCTTACCTCTAAAATGTCATTTTTTTTTTTTGTTTTTTTGAGGGGGTGGCATTTTGGGCGTGATTTTGTCACTATATAAAAGTGGCGGACAACTGGGACAGTATGGCTCCCAGCTGCGAAATCAGAGTCCAAGAAGCACCCAGACATGGTCCCCATGCTGTTTCAGATCCATTACGGTGGTGTTTCTGTCACTTTCGGACCTTTTCCAATGGACCAGGCACCCTCCCCTCATCCGAGCAGGGGTTGCCTGGTTGTCTTCCATTATACTCGGATACTCGGCCGAGTGCACGAATATCGCCATGTGTTCGGACCAAGTACCAGAACACCCGAACACTTTGGTGCTCGCTCATCACTAGTTATTTGCACTAAAGGCGTTTATAGCCATATTTCACTACAATATGAGAAAAATAGACGCAGTTCACATTTGGTGTTATTTGTGATAAAAGCTTTTATTGAACATATTTCACTCCAATACGAGAAAAATATACGCATTTCCCAGTTAGTGTTATTTGGCCTGAAAGCGTTTATTGTCATATTTCACTACTATACGAGAAAATTATGTGCAGTTCACATTTGCTGTTATTTGCGCTAAAAGAGTTTATTGTCATGCTCTGGTGAGGTGCGGAGGTCTGTCAGGTTGGCAGCACATGTGCAGTGTTTTTTGTCTGCAGTGGAACTTGGAGTTGAGCTGTACCTGCCTCCCTGCAGGTGCACTGGGTGGGGTCGTTTGTGCGAGTTTAAATCTCGCCCCTTCCCAGTGTCCTGTTATAGCTTCTTTCTCACTCTGAGGAAAGGTGGATTGCGGTTTCTGCTTAGCTTCAAGATAAGTGTATTTTGGTTTCCTTTTGTATTCTGTCTAGGCTGTTAGTTAGACACCTGTCTCCTACTGGATTTGAGGAGGCAGGCTGTCTTTATTCCACATTGTCCACTATCTCAGGGACTATAGGGTTTATTCAGTCTTAGGCACGGGGGACGTTCATTCCCATCTTTGGGGTCTAAACGTGTGCACAGCAGTCTAGGGTCAGCTGATAGGATTTTGTCAGGAGGTGACCATTATCCTCAGCTTTGGCCTAGATGCTTGTTTGTTGTTTCTTATGAGTTTATTGTATCTTGTACACTTCCCTTCATTATATATATTTCTAGAGAAAAAGAGAAAAATATACGTAGTTCACTTTTTCTGTTATTTACTTAGGAATCGTTTAGTGGCCTAATTTAGTCCGATACAAGAAATATATCCGCATTTCACTTTTGCTGTTATTTACGCTGAAATCGTTTAATTTCCAATTTCCAATTCTTTAGTTGTCTATCTCAGTAAAAAAAGAAAAATATATTTGGCGCTTTTAGGTGTGTTTTAAGTTGTTTTTAATTTATTTAGTTCAGCTAAAAGTATGTCAGACAGAGAAGTGCCAGGCCATGCACAGAGGAGTGGCAGAGGCGTAAATGATTTTGGCACAGCACAGTAAGGGGGTGTGGCAGCAGGGGTTTCTTCCTGAGGCCTCAGGTCCACATGTCAGCTAGCAGTCGTATCTTGACCAGCATCCCAGCGGTTCTTGATTGGTTGATTCGGTCTTCGACTTCGTTGCAAGTGACAGCAGCACCAGCAGCCTAAGTCTAGAGTCGCTGATGAGCAGCTTTCTTCACCCGCATGGTGAAGAAACTACTCACCAGCAGAAGCAGGTAGAACTGGAGCAGGACCTGAACCAGCAGGTAGTGGCATACTTTGCCAGCTGTCATAGAAGATCCGCTGGACTACTGGGCAGCCAAACTGGATTTGTGGCCGCAACTGTCCGAGTTTGCCCTGGAAAAGCTGTCCTGCCCGGCCAGTAGTGTGGCATCAGAACGGATGTTTAGTGTGGCGGGGGCCATAGTTGCCCCAAGAAGAACTCGCCTGTCTACCCAAAATGTGTAGTGACTTACTTTTGTCGAGATGAATCAGGCATGGATCACCCGGGATTTCCACCAATCAATGCCTGATGCATCAGATTAGATCATCCATCTCCTCTCTGTCACCGTGCCATTCTGTGGTATCATGCTGCTGCTGTTGCTGTCATGTCCACATTATGTAACCATCCCACTCTGTGGCCTTCTGATGCAGCCATGTCCACACTATGTCACCATGCCACTCTGTGGTATAATGCTGCTTCTGTTGCTGCCATCTCCACATTATGCCACCTTGCCACTCTGTGGCCTCCTGATGCTGCCATCTCCACAATGTCACCTTGCCACTCTGTGGTGCACTTGCCACTCATACTGCTGCAGTCACCTCCACACTTTGTTATTGTGCCACTCTGTGGCCCCCTGATGCTGCTGATCACCTCCAGAACCTGTCATTGTGCTACTTGGTTGTCTCCTCATGCTGCTTCCCCCTCACCACTTTGTCATAGGGCCACTCTGTGGACTTCTCATGCTGTTCCTATCCTCCACAATCTATGACGGGGTCGCTATTGTCCTTCTTTGGCCTTCTTGAAATCACCAGCTACTTGACCTTTCTGCTGATTGGTCAGAAGGAAGGAAAAATGAGAAGCACAATGGATCTTGTCTGTGTAGAAGCTTTAAGGCTTGTATGGTCCCATCAGAATTGGCCTATGATTTGGTAGCCAAAAGCATGAGTGGGTACAGAACACAGAAGATTTGCAAATAATACCTTCATGTGTTATCTCTGTTTTAGATCCACTCCTGTTATTTTGTCATTAGCAATACTCATGGATTACTGAGCAAATGCTGACCGAGCGAAGGTGTATGCTCCCCAGAGTGGATCCGTTTTTTGGGGGTTATTGTTCTGACGGATCAGAGGAATGGCAAATTAATCAGTGTCAACGCAAACTTACTGCTGACAGCATCTCCACTCTGTCGGGGGGGGGGGGGCTCTACTTGTATAAGCATTTAATAGAAGACGTTCTGTAGACATCTATGTGGAATCAGCTGCCGAGGGTGTAAAAGTAGTGCGCGTCTTCTTGACACTAACATGCACCTGAAAGGCGGAGTTCATACTTGAGTTCTTTGGTCAGTTTTGGCGAATTTAAGTATACTTTCCTATAATTTTAATCAAGTTTTGGTTCAATTTAATATTGACGTGGTGTTGAGATGGAATGCAAAGAAAACAATTCCTCTCCCCCTGGAAACGAATCCTGTCAAGATTGCTGCAAGTGTGCTATTGGCTGCTCATCAACCAAATTACTTCTGGGGGCAACCTGCCTAGCATAAACAGGCCTCCAGTAGCTACAGACAATGAGAAGACAAAGGTTTAAGATAGCTTGGTGCCCGGAAGAGTCACAAAGTTAGTGAAGATACAAACCACCAACTAGGCCCCGGTCTCATCGTCCAGTGAAAACATCACGGGTTCCCACTCATCATGGAAATTAAAAGGAAGGCATATTATATTTAATTAATTTAATAATAAAATATTGTAATAAATTTACAAATGAAATTTCAATTTTGCCTACTACAGGAGAGAATCGGACAGTCTTCTGTGTATTCAAGGACGTGGTGTTGCAATGGAGAAAGTATGCCAAGAAAACAATTCCTCTCCACCTGGAGACGAATCCCGTCAAGATTCATGGAAGTGCAGTATTGGCTGCTCATCAACCAAATTACTTCTGAGGGCAACCTGCCTGGCATGAACAGGCCACCAGTAGCTACAGACAATGAGAAGACAAAGGTTCAAGATAGATAAAGAAATGTGAGATGTTGCACACGGGTAACAGGTAACCAAACAGAGGTGCACCTACTGATCGGAGTCACCCACTCGATCTATAAGAGGACTAGATAAAAGTGAAAATAGTAGGGCACTCTCAGATTCCGGACCATCCAGAGAACCAATTAAATCCAAGTCAGCATTTATTTAAATATGAATTGATTAAAATACATTAACTTATAATAAGGGACCTGAATAGCAGCAGTTGATAATAAAGTGACAGACAGTATTAGCAGCAAAACCTGATGACCGCAAATGCCAATAATTGGCCAAAGCAGACCAAAGTGCACTAACTAATTTTATATCCCAATAACCAATGTGATGGGATATTAAGTATCAGGATATATAGGCAATGATTCCATTCAACTAAGAGTTCATTAGTAATTTCAGGCAATATGATAGGAGCGTTCCAATATGTGTTAATGTCCTATAAATCTCATAATCCGCCTTGCTGAATGTCTATATCGCTTGATAACAGTAGACCAAACCAATGTAAGCCCGTACTGTAAACACTATTACCGACAGTCTTACAAGTTAGGGGAAAGATTAGTCAAGGTGTAGGGAAACGATAGGGAGGCATTATCTACGCTATAAAAGGAGAATAGTGGGCAATAGGAATGATTCAATTAAACATTGCTGTACTTATTGGGGATCCAAATTGCTTTTAGGTTGTTTGAGCTATATGATACATCACTACTGATCACCGGTGAAGTTACATTGTACTACAGCCATTTACTGGGTTTATTAATAGAAAAGATTATTTCGTCTCATTAGCCGTTCTGCTTTGATTTGACATTTTTTAACTTTTTGGGGGGTGTAATAATAGAAAAAAAAGGGAAAAATATATGTCATAATTGCCGTTCAGCGGTAAAGTTACATTGTACTACAGCCATTTACGGGGTGTATTAATAGGATAGATAGGTACGTCCTATTAGCAGATCTGCATTGATTTTATATTGTTTTTACTTTGAAGTAGAAAAAAAAAGTAGAAAATATGTCATAATTAGCATTTAGCGGGGAAGTTACATTATACTACAGCCATTTACGTGTTGTACAAAAAGAAAATATACATACATCCCATCACCCGTTCTGTGGGGAATTGTGATTGTTATATTTTTTTGGGGGTGTAGAAATAGGGGGGAAAAAAAGGAGAAAATATATGTCATAATTGGCATTCAGCGGTGAAGTTACATTGTACTACAGCCATTTACGTGGTGTAGAAAAAGAAAATATACATGCGTCCCATCACCCGTTCTGTGGTGAATTGTGATTGTTATTTTTTTTTGTGGTGTAGAAATGGGAAAAAAATGGAGAAAATATATGTTATAATTGGCATTCAGCGGTGAAGATAAATTGTACTACAGCCATTTATGTGGTGCATTAATAGGAAAGATACGTACGTCCCATTAGCCATTCTGTGGTAAATTGTGATTGTCATATTTCTTATTTTGGGGTGTAGAAATAGGAAAAAGAATACGTCTTAGGCTACTTTGACACTAGCGTTTTTACTGGATCCGGCAGGGTTCAGCAAAAACGCTTCCATTACTAATAATACAACCATATGCATCAGTTATGAATGGATCCAGTTGTATTATCTTTAACATTGCCAAGACGGATCCATCATGAACTCTATTGAAAGTCAATGGAGGATGGATCAGTTTTCTATTGTGGCAGATTGTGGCAGAGAAAACGGATCCGTCCCCATTGTCTTGCTCCGCATCCAAGGACAGAAAGCAAACTACAACATGTTACTCTCTGGTATGGGAATGCAACTAAATGGAACGGAATGCATTTTTTTTCCCCCATTGACCATAAATGGGGAAAAAACGGAAGCGTTTTTTTTTTCTGGTATTGAGCTCCTATGAGGAATCATAATACCGGAAAACTAAAACACTAGTGTGAAACTAGCCTTAATTTCCATTCTGCGGTGAATTGTGGTGATTTTTTTTTTTTTTTGCATAAGTGTGGCTGCATAAGTGTGCATACCCTTAAACTAATACTTTGTTGAAGAACTTTTTGATTTTATTACAGCACTCAGTCTTTTGGGTCTATCAGCATGGCACATTTTGACTTGGCAAGATTTGCCCACTCTTCTTTGCAAAAACTCCAAATCTGTCAGATTGCATGGGCATCTCCTGTGCACAGCCCTCTTCAGATCACCCCACAGATTTTCAATCAGATTCAGGTCTGGGCTCTGGCTGGGCCATTCCAAAACCTGAATCTTCTTCTGGTGCAGCCATTCCTTTGTTGATTTGGATGCATGATTTGTGTCATTGTCATGCTGAAACATTAAGTTCCTCTTTATGTTCAGCTTTCTAGCAGAAGCCTGAAGGTTGTGTGCCAATATTGACTGGTATTTGGAACTGTTCATAATTCCCTTTATGTTAACTGAGGCCCCAGTTCCAGCTGAAGAAACACAGCCCCAATGCCTGATAAAGGCACTATGTTTCCCTGTGGTTATGGTGTTCTTTTGGTGATGTGCAGTGTTGTTTTTGTTCCAAACATATCTTTTGGAATTATGGCAAAAAAATTCAACCTTGGTGTCATCAGACCATAACATATTTTCCCACATGCTTTTGGGAGACTTCAGATGTTTTTTTGCAAAATGCAGCCTGGCTTGGATGTTATTCTTCGTAAGAAAAGGCTGTTGTTTTGTCACTCTACCCCATGGACCAGACATATGAAGAATACAGTAGATTGTTGTCACATGTACTTGCCAGATATTCCTGCAACTTATTTAATGTTGGTGTAGACCTCTTGGTAGCCTCCCAGACCAGTTTTCTTCTAGTCTTTTCATCAATTTTGGAGAGACGTCCAGTTCTTGGTAATGTCACAGACTGTACTGTGTGCCCACCACTGATATAGGGTGTCACAGTACCTTGAACGCATAGTACCACTAATCAAAAAATGGCAGGCAGAGGCAGGCCACCCTACAGGGACCATCATGATCATGGTGCTGTGATTTCCTTTGGCCCTAGAATAATGCCCAGGGTTCAGAGGCCACATACCCTGAACTCGAAAAATTCTGAGGACATAGTTGACTGGCTTACACAGGACACCCAATCTTCTACAGCTTCTGCTCGGAACCTTGACGCACCATCCTCCTCCAGCTCAGCTTCAGGCAACTCTCAAGTTATCACTCACCCGCCCACCGCCACCAACAAGACTAGCACCACAGCCGCTTCACTTGATCTGTCAGAGGAGTTATTTAAACATCAGTTGGAAGAAATGAGTGATGCGCAACCATTATTGCCAGAGGATGTAGATAACAGGGATATGTCTCACATGGACGTTCGGTGTGATGATGATGATGTTGTACCCGCTGCTGCTTCCTTTGCTGAGTTGTCAGATACAAGTGAAGCAGTGGATGATGACGATGTGTCCGTGGATGTAACGTGGGTGCCCACTCGAAGAGAAGAAGAACAGGGGGAAAGTTCAGATGGGGAGACAGAGAGGAGGAGGAGACGAGTTGGAAGCAGGGGGAGTTCGTCGCAAGGAGCTAGTGGCACAATCAGACAGCACGTATTGGCACCCGGGGTCAGCCAGACAGCACGCCAATCAACACATGCTGTTGCCACCACCAGAATGCCGTCATTGCAAAGCTCAGCAGTGTGGCATTTTTTTTGTGTGTCTGCCTCTGATAACAGCGATGCCATTTGCAACCTGTGCCAAAAGAATCTGAGTTTTGGTAAGTCCAACACCCACCTAGGTACAACTGCTTTGCGAAGGCACATGATCTCACATCACAAATGCCTATGGGAACAACACATGGGTACAAGCAGTACACAAACTCAAAGCCACCATGCTCCTCCTGGTCCAGCATCTTCAGCCACGTCAACCACTGCTGTCCTCCCTGCCCCCCTCTCAACCACCCGCCACTCCGCCTCTCACCTTCACCAGTTTTTGCTCATCTGTCCACAGTCAGGTGTCTGTCAAGGAAATGTTTGAGCGTAAGAAGCCAATGTCACAGAGTCACCCCCTTGCCCGGCATCTGACAGCTGGCTTGATGGAACTCTTAGCCCGCCAGCTTTTACTATACAAGCTGGTGGAGTCTGAGGCCTTCAAAAAATTTGTAGCTATTGGGACACCGCAGTGGAAGGTACCCGGCCTAAATTTTATTTCATAAAAAGGCAATCCCCAACCTGTACTCTATTGTGGAATAGGAAGTCATGGCATGTCTGGCACATGTTTGGGGCAAGGATCCATCTGACCACTGATACCTGGTCTGCAAAGCACGGTCAGGGCAGGTATATCACATACACTGCGCATTGGGTAAACCTGCTGACGGCTGCCAAACATGGAATGTGTGGCTCTGCAGCGGAGTTGGTTTCACTGCCACGACTTGCAGGCAAGCCTACTGCCACCTCCTCTACTCCCCTACTCCATCCTCTTCGCTAACCTCCTCGACTGAGTCCTCTTCTGCTGCTGCATCTTGCTCCACATCAACTGCACCCCCCCAGCTCCTCGGGGGCCATTCCATATCCCGGATACAACAGTGTCAGGCTGTCTTTGGGTTGACTTGCCTGAAAGCAGAGTCACACCGGACTAGCACTCCAGTCCGCCCTGAAGGCACAGGTGGATCAGTGGCTGACCCCGCACCAACTGGAGATCGGCAAAGTGGTGTGTGACAATGGAAGCAATCTGTTGGCGGCATTGAATATGGGCAAGTTGACACATGTGCTGTGCATGGCACATGTGTTTAATCTGATCGTACAACGCTTTGTATATAAGTACCCAGGCTTACAGGACGTCCTCATGCCGGCCAGGAAGGTGTGTGGCCATTTCAGGCGTTCCTACACAGCCATGGTGCACTTTTCCGATATTCAGCGACGAAACAACATGCCAATGAGGCGCTTGATTTGTGACAGCCCAACACGTTAGAATTCAACACTCCTAATGTTCAACCGCCTGCTCCAACAAGAAAAAGCAGTCAATGAGTATTTGTATGACCGGGATGCTAGGACAGCCTCTGCGGAGCTGGGTATTTTTTTGCCACGTTACTGCGAAGAGTGCTGGATCAGGCCGTAGATGAGCTTGAAGAGGAAGAGTTGTGGTCACCATCCCCACCAGAAACAGCCTTATCATCGCTTGCTGGACCTGCGGCAATGCTGGAAGAGGAGTTTGAGGAGTCAGAGGAGGAATGTGGCTTTGAGGAGGAGGAAGACCAACCACAGCAGACATCCCAGAGTGCTCGTTGTTGTCACCTATCTGGGACCCGTGGTGTTGTACGTGGCTGGGGGGAAGAGCAGACCTTCAATGACATCAGTGAGGACAAGGAACAGGAGATGAGTAGCTCGGCATCCAACCTTGTGCAAATGGGGTCTTTCATGCTGTCATGCCTCTTGAGGGACCCTTGTATAAAAAGGCTGAAGGAAAATGACCTGTACTGGGTGGCCACTCTACTAGACCCCAGGTATAAGCAGAAAGTAGCCAAAATGTTACCAAATTACCGGAAGTCGGAAAGGATGCAGCAGTTCCAAAACAAGTTAAAAATGCTATGCTTTACACAGCGTATAAGGGTGATGTCACAGCACAATGGGAATCTAACGGGAATCTAACAGGGGAAGAGGTGAAAGTAATCCTCCTCCTACCATGACCACGTCGGCAAGGACAGGATGCTTTACAGACGTGTTGTTGATGGAGGATAGTGATAAGCGGCAGTAGCAATATTCAAATCTCCAGTCATTACTTTCTTGATTGCAAAAATTTGCATATAAAAATTCACATAAATTCGCATTAACTGGTATTTTAAAGATACTTCATTATTAATGACGTATCGTTTAAATACCAGTTTATGCAAATTTTTATGCAAATTTATATGAGAATTTTCGCAATCAAGAAAGTAACGACTCATTATTTTCTTGATTGCGAAAATTTGCGTATAAAAAAAAAAATTGCATACAAATTTGCATAAACTGGTATTAAAAAAAAAAAATATTCGCCATTGCGAATACATTTCACGATATTCTAAATATTCGTGAATTCGCGAAGTGCCGATATTCGCGATTAAAATTCGCAATTCAAAAATTCGTGATCAACACTAATGGAGGACATGCGGAGCTTTTTAAGTCCTATGCATCGCCACAGCCCTTCGGGGTCCACCCTCAGAACGACTCGACCGACAGGTACCAGACTACCTCGCCTTAACTGCAGATATCAACACTCTGAGGAGAGATGAATCCCTTGACTACTTGGTGTGCAGGCTTGACCTGTGGCATGAGCTATTCCAATTTGTGATATAACTTCTGGCCTGCCCCGCTTCAAGTGTCCTGTCAGAAAGGACCTTCAGCGCAGCAGGAGGTATTGTCACTGGCAAGAGAAGTCGCCTAGGTCAAAAAAGTCTAGATTACCTCACCTTTATTAAGATGAATGAGGCGTGGATACCGAAGGGACTGACAGTGGGGGATACATTTGACTAAAAAAGGACTGATGAGATGCCTGAAGACTGATGGGCATGAGATGCTGTTTTTAATCTCTGCATGCTGGATGACTTGCGTGACTTCTCTGCCACCAACTAGGGTTCAAGCAGCAATGTTTTACTACACTTTCTGCCTGGAAAACATAAATTTTTTCCGGCCCCTGCTACAGTAGCGGCTGCAACAATACCAAATTTTTCAGGCATGTGTACATGCCTAATTTTTCTGGCCTCTGGTACTGCACTGTGGCTGCAAAAACAAAACAAAATAAAAAAAAAGGCACATATATGTGTCAATTCTCCTTCGTGATCATTACCTTGTTGTGGTGAAGGGGCTTGCGTATCACAATGAAGCGATCACCTCTATGAGTGTGTTGGCACACCCCAGATGATAAGGTCGTTGCTTCATTGTGAACAGACCAAAAGCGATTGGTTGGATAATTTTGATCATTAAAGCCTACTAGGCCAACAATGGGCCCACACTGCAGAATCATTGTTTTCTGGGTCACTTAACTGTCACTGAACTACCTCAGCACGACCATAGGCTTTGAAAAACCGCCATCGCCTGCAATCTCCCAAACGTGTGCACAAGCACAGTCATCCCTACACCAAGATTAACGCATAGAGGAATAAAATTTATGTCTTGAGTGTGTCAGCTATTTACAACTCTTTGCGGTTGTCTAAAATCTATTCGATACATGTCCCCTGATAGGGGACGTAACAGCGATTAAACTGATAGGAATAGTACTACTTAACACACCACTCATATAGGGTGTCACAGTACATTGCATGGCGCATGCGAAGTGACCTGAAATTCAAATGAAGCGGACCGACTATGGGTCCTTTTCCATTTCCCGGTTCCAAAAATCTATTCACTACACCGGCCCTGGCCCTGATAAGAGACAAACCAGAGATTAAACGGATAGGAATAGTACTTAGTTAACACTAGTTGCATTTGTGGCAAATTCCATTGCAAGTGCCCAAAATTAGAAGGAAACGGACAGAGCAAGATTTTTTCTCTATCTCCCCATGCATGGATTCAATTCAATACACGTCCCCTGATAGTGGAATTAACAAAGATTAAAATGGAAAGAATAGTAGTTCACACTATTTGTATTGGTGGCACAGTACATTGCGCGGCGCACGCGCAGTGCCCCAAATTAGAAGTAAGAGGACCGACCAATCCTCTTTTCCCATTTCCCGGTTCCTAAAATCTATTCCTTACACCGGCCCCTGATAGGGGACAAAACAGAGATTAAACTAGTAAGAACAGATTTTTTTAATTTTAAATAAAAAAAAGAGGACAGCCTCTGCGGAGCTGGGTATTTTTTGGCCACATTACTGAACGCTCATGCACAATGGCTGTAGGCCCATGCGTTCTTTTGCGGAGGTGAAAAACCTGGTCAGTCAAACCCAAGGCAACATCATCGACCTTATCCCATATGCGTTTTTTCTGGAGCGTGCCCTGCGAAGAAAGCTGGATCAGGCCATAGATGATCATGAAGAGGAAGAGTTGTGGTCACCATCACCACCAGAAGCAGCCATGTCATCGTCGATTGCTGTACCTGCGGCAACGCAGAGAGAGGAGTCTGAAGAAGAGGAGTCAGAGGAGAAAGGTGGCTTTGAGGAGGTGGAAGACCAACCACATTAGGTGTCCCAGGGGGTTTGTTGTCAACTTTCGGGGACCCTTGGTATTGTACATGGCTGGGTGGAGGAAGAGACTTTCAATGACGTCAGTGAGGACAATTAATGGGACATGGCTAGCTTGGTATCCAACCTTGTGCAAATGATGAGTTTGCGGTTTTGCAAATGGACTGTTTGCGGTGCGTTAAATGGGGAGTTTGGTCTGTCAGAGTTTGGTCTGTCACTGTGAAGCGGGCGGAAACCTTACACTACCTGATCGATACAATATCATACCTGATCATATACACACACTGGATGTTTTAAAGCACGTTATTCCAAACAATTTAGGAATGTTAGGTGATTTATGCCCTTTATGGATTAAAACCCGACTCTGCGTCAACTACGTAATTTTCCATGGGAGTTTTGCCATGGATCCCCCTCCGGCATGCCACAGTCCAGGCGTTAGTCCCCTTGAACCAACTTTTCCATCACTATTGTGGCCAGAAAGAGTCCCTGTGGGTTTTAAAATTCGTCCGCCAATTGAAGTCTATGGCGGTTCGCCCGGTTCGCCTGTTCGTGAACATTTGCAGAAGTTCGAGTTCACCGTTCACGAACGGAAAATTTTATGTGACTAAAAAAATTTCAGGAAAGACCAACTAGAGCAGCTCAACTTTATTTGGGGTTAATCAGAGGCACTGTAAATGATGGAAGTGTATGCTGAATCCTATCTAACATGATTTTGAATGTGATTGCTTAATTCTGAACACAGCTACAACCACCAGTGTTTTTTGTTTTCTTCCCTCCACCTAAAAGATTTCAGTTTGTTTTTCAATTGAGTGGTACAGTTTATAGGTCACATTAAAGGTGGAAAAAGTTCTGAAATGATTTATCTTTGTCTCATTTTTTTTAACAGCACAGAAACCTGATATTTTAAACAGGGGTGTGTAGACTTTTTATATCCACTGTATATGTCATAATTGGCATTCAGCGGTGAAGTTACATTGTACTACAGCCATTTACGTGGTGCAGAAAAAGAAAATATACGCACATCCCGTCACCTGTTCTGTGGGGAATTGTGATTGTTATATATTTTTTTTTTTGCGGTGTAGAAATTGGAAAAAAAAAGTAGAAAATACAGATGAAACTCAAAAAATTTGAATATCGTGCAAAGTTCATTTATTTCAGTAATGCAACTTAAAAGGTGAAACTAATACATGAGATAGACTCTTTACATGCAAAGCGAGATATTTCAAGCCTTTATTTGTTTTAATTTGGATGATTATGGCTTACAGCTTATGAAAACCCCAAAGTCACAATCTCAGATACCCTTTGCTCAGGGGGTATGGATTAATTAGCTGACTAGAGTGTGACACTTTGAGCCTAGAATAATGAACCTTTTCACAATATTCTAATTTGGGGTTGCATTAATGCAACTTCTTTTAAGTTATATTACTGAAATAAATGAACTTTTGTACGATATTCAAGTTTTTCGGGTTTCACCTATATATGTCATAATTGGCATTCAGCTGTGAAGTTAAATTGTACTACAGCCATTTACGTGGTGTAGAAAAAGAAAATATACATACGTCCCATCACCCGTTCTGTGGTGAATTGTGATTGTCAAGGCCTCGTGCACACGACCGTTGTTTTGGTCTGCCTCCGAGCCGCATATTTTGCGGCTCGGGCGTGGACCCATTCACTTCAATGGGTCCGCATCCGTTGCTTCGTTCTGTGGCCCTGCAAAAAAAATAGAGCATGTCCTATTCATGTCCTATTCTTGTTTCTACAATAGGCCGCGTTCCGTTCCGCAAATTGCAGAACGGAACGCGGAGCAGCTTCTGTGTTTTGTGGATCCGCGATTTGCAGATAGCAAAACACATAGGGTTGAGTGCATGATGCCTTATTTTGTGGTGTAGAAATAGGGAAAAAAAATGTGTTAATTGCCGTTCTGCGGTGAATTGTGATACTTTTTTTTGGGGGGGGTTTATTAATCATAAAAAAATATATCAATAGGTCTTAATTGCCGTTCAACGGTGAAGTTACATTGTACTACAGCCATTTATGTGGTGTATTAATAAGAAAGATACGTGCGTCCCATTAGCCGTTCTGCGGTGAATTGTGATTGTTATATTTCTTTTTTTGGGGTGTATTTATAGTAAAAAGATTACGTCTTAATTGACCTTCTGCGGTGAATTGTGATTGTCATTTTCTTTTCTTTTTTTTTTCTTTTTTTTTTTTTTTGGGGGGGGAGTTTATTAATCAGAAATTATATATATATATATATATATATATATATATATATTTATATATTTGTGGTCGGATCGGCTATCAGAAAGGTGTACCTAACCTACGTATCTAATCCTATCTACAACAAGCAGTAGAATTGTGCCATAACTGCTGCGGTAGGGCAGCCTAAAGGGGGCCACCCTAATATGAAATGACTGTAAGATGTTGTGGGTGGGTGGGTGGGTGAAATCAGCTGAATCGGCGTCAGCCTGGGCCCTCAGGTGCCTATAAATAGCTTAGCAATCAGCCAGCCTAGGCCCACAGGTGCATATAAATAGCCTTGAAGTAAGCCTCCCCTCCCACAAACACGGCAATACTTGCTTAATACTTGTGGTCGGATCGGCTATCAGAAAGGTGTACCTAACCTATCTAACCCTATCTACAACAAGCAGTAGAATTGTGCCATAACTGCTGTGGTAGGGCAGCCTAAAGGGGCCAAAAAGAGCAGACCTTAGGTTAGAGCAAAATATATACATACCATTACTACACCCACTTTGAACGTAAAAGACATTTCCCGATGAAGGTGCGAAATATATCGTACATACCACAGTGACTACCATCTACCTTATCTCTTTGTCATGTGAACCGGCACATCGTTCTTGGAGGTGGCTGATGCGATTGAAGGAGTGGCCAGTAATCAGAAACGATTTACTCCTATGTAAACTAACAACATGTGAACATATTATGAGAAGGTCTGAATCCTGAAAGGTGCAGACTGAAACAAACATGGCTATTTCAATTAACGAGCTAATGTTGCCTGTAATGAGGACAGATAACGTACACACCATTCCTGCAGTAGTGACAGGAAATAAGCTTATGGTCGTGATAACTATGTATGCTGCGCCTGTAGTCGTGATTGGGCTTGTCGTGTCTCTAGACATGAGACATTGTGAATTGCGCCTATTACTGTACTTCCTATTGGAAGACGGACTGATACCCAGGACTTAGGCCCGACACCAACACCCTCAGCCTGAGTGGCAGAAAAAGACATGAAACCTACTTGTGGTGGGGCCACGTGGCCGACCTCAAATGGTGAAGTAATATATGAACCACTTAATCGGAGAAGCCATGCATGAGAGACACTAATGGTGGTTCCATGCGTGAGAGACTCTAATGGCAAAGTCATATGTCAAACACCTAATTGGAGAAGCCATGCGTGAGAGACTCTGATGGCGGAGTCATATGTGTAACACCTAATTGGAGAAGCCATGCATGAGAGACTCTAATGGCGGAGTCATGTGTGTAAAACATAAACAGAGAAGCTATGCGTGAGAGACTAATGGCGGAGTCATATGTCAAAGACTTAATCGCGGGAAGCCATGCGTGAGAGACTGATGGCGAAGTCATATGTGTAACACTTAATTGGAGAGGCCATGCGTAAGAGACTGCAATGGCAGTGTCATGCGTGAGACTCTGGCGGAGTCAGATGTCAAACACCTAATTGGAGAAGCCATGCATGAGAGACTCTAATGGCGGAGTCATATGTGTAAAACATAAACAGAGAAGCTATGCGTGAGAGACTAATGGTGGAGTCATGTGTGTAAAACAAACAGAGAAGCCATGCGTGAGAGACTCTAATGGCAGTGCCATGCGTGAGAGACTCTAATGGCGGACACTTAATTGGAGAAGCCATACGTGAGAAACTCTGATGGCGGAGTCATATGTGCAACACCTAATTGGAGAAGCCATGCGTGAGAGACTCCAATGGCGAAGTCATATGTGTAACACTTAATTGGAGAAGCCATGTGTGAGAGACTCTAATGGCGGAGTCATGTGTGTAAATCATAAACAGAGAAGCCATGCGTGAGAGACTATAATGGCAGTGCCATGAGTGAGAGAATCTAATGGCGAACACTTAATTGGAGAAGCCATGCATGAGAGACTAATGGCAGTACCCTGCGTGAGACTGATGGCAGAGTCATATGTGTAACACTAAATCGGAGAAGCCATGCGTGAGAGACTAATGGCGGACACTTAATCGGAGAAGCATTGCTTGAGAGACTATAATGGCGATGTCATGTGTGTAAAACATAAAACGGAGAGGCCATGCGTGAGAGAATGTAATGGCGGTGTCATGCGTGAGAGACTAACGGCGAAGTCATATGTCAAACACTTAATCGGAGAAGCCATGCGTGAGGGACTCTAAAGGCGGACACTTAATCGGAGAAGCATTGCTTGAGAGACTATAATGGTGGAGTCATATGTGTAACACTAATTTGGAGAAGCCATGCGTGAGAGACTTTAATGGCGGAGTCATATGTGTAACTCTAAATCTGAGAAGTCACGCGTGAGACTCTAATGGCGGAGTCATGTGAGTAAAACATAAACGGAGAAGTCATGCGTGGGAGACTAATGGCGGAGCCATACATGCGAGACTCTAATGGCAGATTTATTTTTATTTTTTTAATAAAGCACTTATGCAGCACCAGTATGACTTGGGAACTCGCGTAACCATGAACCCCTCTGATGGGAACCTAAGACACTAAACAGCCTACAACCATATGGTACCCCTAACGAACAACATGAAGGATGGTCAAAAGGCCCCCCGGAGCCATGAGGCCGAAGCGATCATCGGGCCCCCCGAAGCCATGAGACCCCTCAAAGCCATGAGACTGAACTGAATGACTTTACAGTGACAATAAGTAATTAAATGTGAGCCAGACCCGATGGGATATGCATAGACATTAGTGAAGCGAACCAAGTGCATAAATAAACATTAACCATCCGTGAATTTGAACAGATGGGAGAAAACGAAGAGCCAGAGGCCTTGCAGTTCGCTAAGAGAAGACCCTAATTTATTTTTTTTTTACTGAAGTGAACAGAAAAAGTAGAAGTAGGCCTTCGGATTGTAACAAACCAACAAGGAAATTAGCAAGCCTGAAAAGAACGCAGCTATTATGTTTAACAGGAGAGCAGTGTCAGAGCGTTGTGCTGACTGCCCTAGTGAAAATACTGGCTAACCATGATGTCGAAATAAAAAGGAAAATGTAGCTATAAGGCCTCTTTCACACAGTCGTCATGTTTGATGCCCAGATAAGAGGCGGGTGCGTTGCGGGAATATGTGCGATTTTCCCGCGCGGGTGCAAACGTTTGTAATGCGTTTTGCACGCGCGTAAGAAAAATCGCCATGTTTGGTACCCAACCCGAACTTCATCACTGAAGTCCGGTTTTGGGTCTTTTGTAGAATTTATTATTTTCCCTTATAACATGGTTATAAGGGTAAATAATAGCATTCTTAATAAAGAATGCATTGTAAAATGAAGTGGAAGGGGTTAAAAATAATAAAAGTTAACTTACCTTAGCCACTTGATCACGTAGTTGCGATCTGTCCTCTTTTTCCCTGCATCAGCTAAGATCTAAAGGACCTGTGATGACGTCACATCACATGGTCCAATCACATGGTCCATCTTACCATGGTGATGGACCATGTGATGTGACGTCATCACAGGTCCTTTACTTGCGACCATACCTACTCTAGGCGCATGCAACACCAATAACTATATGCAATAGCCCCCAACAATCCCCTAAACAGCCGGACAAAAATACTAACAGTCACTCGACCATTAGCACCCAACTTTGCTTCGTCCCAGAGTATTACGAATCGCATACCGCAGTGTGGGTCTCGTGCCAACAAGCGCGATTCTACAGTGAATGCCAGCACTCGCCTGGCACTTTGTCGCTGCCCAGGCGTGAATGAGCCTGCACACGATGCAGCTGCGCTACATGTCGCGGACCACAGCGTGGGTCTCGTGCAAACCACTCCGATCCTATCATTAATACCAGTGCCTTCCTGAGAGATTCTGTCGTCGCCCAGCCGTAAGGAGCCTCTACACCATGCTGCTGTATCCTAGAGCTGACCCAGAGGTAGTGAAATCAGCTGAATCGGCATTAGCCTGGGCCCACAGGTGCCTATAAATAGCCTAGCAATCAGCCAGCCTAGGCCCACAGGTGCATATAAATAGCCTTGTAGTCAGCCTCCCCTCCCACAAACACAGCAATACTTGCTTAATATATATATATATATATATATATATATATATATATATATCTTAATTGTCATTCAGCGGTGAAGTAACATTGTACTACAAGCTTTTTGGGGGGGAATATTTTTTATTTTAATTCATTTCTTTTATCATACAGTTTATCATGACAGGTCTTTCAAAGGGAGTAGGGAGTAGGCAGTGGCCAAAATGTTTCTGTAGCAGGCAGCAGAAGAAGGGGGGTGAGGGGTGGCAGCAGGAGTCGCATTGAGAGGCCTGAGCTCCCAGTGTCATCTAGCGGTTGTGTCTTGACCAGCAACCCAGCGGTGCTTGAATGGTTGACAGCCGAATTGTCACCATTCATCAGAGGGATGACTACTGGCTCTTCGAGCTTGTTGCAAGTGACATCAGACACCACCAGCCAAGAGTCAGTGGGTTCCTCTAACACGACGCTTAGTTGGCATGGCCCGGCAGCAGGCCATGTACCCTCATCTGTCCTGAACCTTCCTCTGTCCATTTCAGTTCCCTCAGCGCGAGAAGTATTATATGGCGTAGCCTCGGCTCCACTTTTCAGCGAGGACAAGCTACTAGAGGACAGTCAGCAGCTACAGCTCAGCCAAGATCTGTGTGAGATATCCTCTGCTTCTTCCGGTAGGCGGGCAAGTAGTGATGAGGAGAGTCGTGTGGGAGCAGGTGTTGTGAGCGGTCAGGCTCCTGGCCCAGAGACAGTTGAGGGGGACATCAGTGTAGTGCTGACAGTAGCGGATGATGATGATGTAGCTGATCGCACTTGGGAGCCGAGTGAAGAAGGGGCTTCATCAGGAGAAGAGGGTGGCAGCTTGTGTGTGAGACAGCAGCTGAGCTAACAAGGTGGCAGTGTGGCTGTGATTCAGCAGGGTGGCAGCAGTGGGAGGTCGGGAGCCAAACGTGCCAGGGGTAGATAACCCGCTTCACTGGACCCTACCAGACCAGAAAGTAGTGGTGCAGGGGTTCACGGAGGCAGCGGTAGCAGGCAGTCAGTGCGGAGTGTTGGTGGAAAAATGCCATATTCAGCGTAGATGAACATGGCCATTTGCCGGATTTGTGACCAGATGGTGAAGCGTGGCCAGGATGGCAATGTTGGCACCACGGCCCTGTGTCATCACATGCAGGCTCACCATAAAATGGCCTGGGATTACCGTGGCTCTGATGTGGTGGTCCAGCCTGCCGCAGCAACTGCTGCATCACCCAGTGGCACGCATCCAATTTCATGCAGTCAAGACTCCCGCACCTCAACTGAAGGGAGCTGCCTGTGCTTCCCATCATCTGCTGGTCCTGATGCTCCTGCTCCTGCTCCTCTTCCTCCTCCTCAGTCATTCTGTCAGCAATCAATCACCAAATCAATTGTCAAGAGACAATAGTATGCGTGCATTCATCCAAAGGCGCAGAAGCTGAACATGCTCCTGGCCAAGTTGCTGGTGCTGCAGTCCCTCCCTGTCCAAGTGGTGGACTCTGCACCTTTCAGAGAACTGATGGCTTGTACCGAGCTGTGGTGGAGAGTCCCAAGCCATCATTTCTTTGCTAAAAAGGCAGCACCAGCCCTGCACACATGCACTTCAGCCACTCGTGCACCACAAAGCACACCCTCCTTGAGCTACAGCAGCAGAAGGCATCCCCCAACATAGGCTGATATGCGACGTTTCCACTCATTGGAAATCCACCCTCCATATGTTGGACTGACTATATGAACAGAGAAAGGCCATAATCGATTTCTTGATGATACAGGCGGACAGAGGTACTCCCCTGTGTAACTTTAATGTTATCCAGTGGCAGCTTATGTGTGACACCTCTTGTTTGCTTGGGCCCTTTGAGGAGGCCACATTATTTGACAGTTACCAGGACTATGGGATGAACAATGTAATTCCAATGATTCATGTCCTGGAGCACATGCTGCTAAATCTGGCTGGCAAAGGGACAGGAGATGTGGCGACTACACTTCATGGCCACATGTGCCCTGTGGGAGCTGAACTAGAGGAGAAGAAGGAATGCATTCGTGCACAAGCACTGCGTAGAGAAATGACTGTTTTTTCTACACAAGTGAAAGTATAGGAGGCGCAGGAGCAGCCAAAGGAGTTACAGGGCGATGAGGGAGACGAGGCAAAGGACCCAGACACACCATGGCAGTATTCAGTGGAGATGGAGGCAGGGAGTCCCTCAGAGTCACTTGCGCAAATGGCCCGATACATGCTCATTTGCTTGCATAGTGACAGCCGAATTGTCACCATTCATCAGAGGGATGACTACTAGCTCTTCACAATGTTAGACCCTCGCTACTGGTCCAAAATGGGGGCCTTTTTCACACCTGCTGAGAGGGAGGACAAACTGAACTACTATCAAGACATCTTATGTAGTCATATGGCCACTGCCTATGTGCGCCATCGCCCATCCTCATGCAGGTCTGACCAGGGGGGCCTTCTGCGCTCACGTTCCACTGCCATGGCTTCTGCCAAGTCTAGAGTCGCTGATGAGCAGTTTTTTTTCACCCGCCTACTGAAGAAACTAATAACCAGCATCATCAGTAAGACATAGTGCAGAACCTGAACCAGAAGGTTGTGCCATACTTGGAGTGCACCCTGCCATCCCACATCGAATATCCCCTTGACTACTGGGCAACCCAACTTGATTTGTGGCCGCAACTGGCAGAGTATGCCCTGGACAAGCTTTCCTGCCAGGTCAGCAGTGTGTCATCAGAGCGGGTGTTTAGTGCGGCGGGGGCCATAGTTACCCCAAAGAGAACTCGTCTGTCCACCCAAAATGTAGAGAAACTATTCATTTGTGAAAATGAATCAGGCATAGATCAGCCAGGATTTTGAAATACCAATGCCGATACATCAGACTAGATCATCCATGGTGCCACACCAACACTTTGACAAAAGAGACCTGTTTCTTTTGGCTACCTGCTTCAGCTACTATTCTGATGCTTCCACCCGCCAGATGCCACACCTGCTTCCAGATGCTCCTACTGTCAGCCACCATCTTCAGCTGGTACTGGTATTGCCCCCCAGCTGGTACTGGTATTGCCCCCAATGCTGCCCCTTCACCACTCTGTGGTCTCCTCATGCTGCTGCCACTTCATCACTCTGTTTCCTCATGTTGCTGCCCCATCACCACTCTGTGGTCTCCTCATGCTGCAGCCACATCACCACGATGTCACTGGGCCACTCTGTGGTCTCCTCATGCTGCTGCCACATCACTACTCTATGATCTCCTTATGCTGCTGCCACCTCAACACTATGTCTCTGAGCCACTCTGTGGTCTACTAATGCTGCTGTCACTTCATCACTCTGTCTCCTCATGTTGCTGCCCCATCACCACTCTCTGGTCTCCTCATGCTGCTGCCACCTCAACACTATGTCACTGGGCCACTCTGTGGATTTATCATGCTGGTCCCACCGTCCCCACATCATGACTGGGCCACTATTTTGCCTTTTTGGCCTGGGTGACATCAATATTTATTTGACCCTTCTTCTGATCTGTCAGAAGGAAGGTAAAATAAGATGCACAATAGATCCTGTCTATGTAGCAGCTGTAAGGCCCGTATGGTCCAATCAGAATTGGGTTATGATTTGGTAGCCAAAAGCAGGAGTGGGTGCAAAACACAGCATATTCTATTCACATGCCATCTGTGTTTTGGATCCACTCCTGTTTTTTCTGGCTTTAGCAATACTGATAGATTACTGACAAAATGCTGACCGAGTGAAGGCCGATGCTCAACAGAATTAGCTTTTGGGGATTTATTGTTCTGATGGATCAGAGGATGGGCAAAATAATCAGTGACATCAACACAAACTTTCTACTGACACCCTCTGTTGGGGGGCTCTACTTGTATAAGCGTTTAATAGAACAGGTCCTGTAGACATCTACTTCTTCTTTTTTTTTTTTTATAAAGTTTTTATTATCTCAAAAAGTACAGATTTATAAAGAGAACAAAATTACACAATCATTTAGCTTTCATACTACCTTTCTTAGGAATCAAATCGTGTAAAAATTCAGGGGTGTCTACATTAAGTGAGTGAATACTAGAAAGTGCCGACCTCAACTGAAAATGCGCATACCAAGCCACCTCACCTACATTTTCCTTTTGCTTTAGCTCCATAAGAGACAGGATTTGTCCACCCTTAACCACTTGGTTCAAATATTGAATATTTCTCATCCTCCAATATTGCCGACAATTCAGATCATCTAAATTCAGAAGCTTTAAATTATGCCATAGTGGAGTGCAAATAAGTGATGCCTCAACTTTAAACCAGCTCTTTATAACCAGCCAGGCTTTTGTAGCCATTCTGCAGAAAAACTTATAGCCAGTCTGTATATTAAGTAAATAATCAGACTCTAGTACTGTGAATAGATCCGAAAAACCTGAATCTTTCACCAATTTTCTGCAGAGATGGCTATTTTCCCAGTCGTTAAAAAAGCAAAGTTGAGAGGCCATAAAATAACCCCTAAAATAGGGGAGATTAAGACCTCTCCTGTTATAGGGCATGGAAAAATAAAGCGCCTTTAATATCACACGTTTCCTCCCCCATAGCAAATCATTAATCATCCGCTCTATCAATTTAAAGTACTTATCTTCAATCCATACAGGCGAGTTACGAAAAACATAAAGAACCTGGGGCAGCACCACCATTTTTATTAAAGAAATTCTGTCTGCTCTTGCAGGCAGAATTTTTTGCCATATCTTAATTTTCGATCTCAATTTTGTCAGTAAAGGAATCAAGTTTAATTGTAAATAATCTTGAATTTTAGCGGAAACTATTATCCCCAGGTACTTTATTGAATCGGAGATCAATAACCGATTAGACAAGTTTTCCATAGATTCTCGCAGTTCGTCTATAGGGAGGAGGGCAGTTTTCTCCCAGTTAACCTCCAAGCCTGAAGAGTCAGAAAATAGGTTAACTAGCTCCATTATTCGAGGAAGAGTTTTTCCTGTTTGATGTATAAAAAACAAAATATCATCTGCATAGAGGGATATACGATCCTGCTCCCCCATTACACCAAAACCAGCCACTCTCGAATCCTGCCTTATACAAGCTGCCAGCGGTTCAATATAAATATTAAATAAAAGAGGGGAAAGGGGACAGCCTTGACGGGTGCCTCTTCCAAATACAAAGCTCTTTGTCAGCATATCATTGATCTTAATCCTGGCAACTGGAGACTTGTATAACAGCTGAACCATCGCCATAAATTTAGGGCCAAAACCCATTTTTTCCATAACCTCCCAGAGAAATGTCTACTCGACCCTGTCGAACGCCTTAGTGGCGTCCAATGACAGGATGGAGCGGGCACCATTCCCAGGAGACTGAATGTTAGAAAAAAACCTATGTAAGTTATAATGGGTACCCTTTTTTGGCATAAAGCCATTTTGATCTGGGTGGACGACAGATGATATAACCCGAGAGAGCCTATTAGCCAGGACTTTTGATAATAACGTAATGTCCATGTTTAATGAAATTGGTCTGTAAGAGCTCAAATCCATTAAATTTTTATCTTTTTTGGGAACCAGAACTATCAAAGCTTCCATCATAGACTGTGGTAGAGCCTCCCCCTGTAGTGCTTGAGAAAATACCTCTAATAAATGAGGAAGGATGGCATCGCCATACTTACGATAAAATTCGTATGGCAGGCCATCTGACCCTGGCGATGAGTTCCCAGAGATAGACCTCAAGGCCTCCTGGATCTCCAAAAGAGACAATTCTCTTTCCCAAAAATTTTTGGTCCTCCGTTAACATCGGCAGAGAAATTCTCTCCAGGAACTGCCTCGTCAGGTCAGGTGGCAACCCGGGTGAAGCTGTATATATCTGGGAAAAATATTGAAGAAAGGTATCTCTAATTCCCTCTGACTCTAATTGAATCACACCATTTAAATTACGAATCGAGGTGATAGCTTTCCTTTTCTTATCCTGTTGAGAGATTATTCTAGCTAAAAGCTTACCAGGACGTCCGGACTCTGAAAAGAACTTTTGTCCCTTAAAGAATAATCTATGATTTGCTTTCTCAATTACATAATCCTTCAGAGAACAGCTAGCCCTGTGCATCTCTTCCTTATTATATTCGGTAGGTTGATTCATAAATTGCTCCATTGTGAATGCTACAGTCTTAACTAATTCCTCCTCTTTTTTCCTAAATGTTCTCCTCACAGCGGTAATATCGCTTATAAGAACCCCCCTCAAATATGCTTTCAGAGTGTCCCAGACAACATTGATATTAGCAGAGGGGAGGTTCACCTTCCAAAAAGAGGATATGAGTAGTTTAGTGGACTGGTAATTATCCATAATGGTAAGCCAGTATGGATTAAGTTTAAAACCAAGCCCTCCGTTATCTTTATTCTCCCCAATACAAACCTCAATAGATACAGGAGAGTGGTCCGAAACTGTTCTTACTCCATATCGTATCCTTCTGATGTTGTTCAAATTGCTCTCATTAGTGAACGCTAGGTCAATCCTAGACATAGCTCTTCCACCCCTGCTAACACAAGAGTATACTCTCTTTCCTCCACAAAAATGGTTCCATATATCTACAAGTCCAAATTCCGAACAGAACTGAGGCAGTGGAGAGTTGCAAATATTCCTTCCCTGATCTGCATCTAGAGTCAGCTTATCCTTTTTGGGGTCCATAACAGCGTTGAAGTCTCCCATCAAGACAAGCCGACTATCTGGTCTCTTTTCTAAAAAAGCAATAGTTGATTAAGTGGGTACATCGAAAAAGGCGGAGGTATATAAAAAAAGGCAAGAATGTAACTACAGCCATAGAGCCTACCATGCAAAAAAATGAATCTGCCCTGATCGTCTATAAAGGAATCTGTTAAAATAAAATCTACAGAATTATGGATCAAAACCGAAACCCCCCTAGAGGCACTACTAAAAGTAGAATGGTAAGATTGAGAGTGCCATCCCGTCATCAAGCGGGACACAGTCTCTGTGGTAAGATGGGTTTCCACTATACAAATAATTGCCGGAAGCTGTCTCTTTATTGCATCCATAATTGCTTGCCTCTTAGTCCTTTCTCCGAGACCTCTAACATTCCAAGAGACAATTCTAATGGACCTCATTTAAAGCGTAACGAAAAAACAGAAGAAGAAGAAAAAAATAAAAATAAACTCCCTGCAGGGTGGTTTCCCATCCCCCACTCCCCCCATTCCCCCCCCCCTCCGCTGGTCCGCCCGATCTAGTCAGCAAACCTCTACCCTCCGGTCATTCTCCCCCCCACTAATCCCATCCCCCCTCCATCCCCTCCATCACTTCATTGCAAAATATTTCATATGCCCAGTTGTTACATCCAGTCCAGCACATCTTGCGGTTTTTCAAAGAATTGGGAAATCCCATTATAGATCGCTCTTAATTTCGCTGGGTACTATAACGAATATTTAATGTCCTTAGACGCCTAAACATTTCTTTAACTCAATAAAAAAAATTTCCTTTTTCTTGCGTTCCATTTCAGTTCATTTCATTTCAAGAAAATATTTCATATGCCCAGTTGTTCCATCCAGTCCAGCACTTGTTGCGGTTTTTCGAAAAATTGGGAAGTCCCGTTGTAAATCACTCTCAATTTCGCTGGATACTGTAGAGAATATTTAATATCCTTGGACGCCAAGCATTTCTTTATCTCAGTGAAACTCCTTCTTTTTTCTTGGGTCTGCCGAGCAAAATCAGGAAAGAATAGCAATTTTGTGCCCTGATAAACAGTAGGTGAACATTCTCTGGCTCTTCTCAGTATCATGTCTCTATCCATCGACAATAACAGCTTTATTAAGATTACTCGTGGCGGCCTCCCTGGGATGGGTTTCCCCCTGGGATCCGATGGGCTCTTTCTATTTGAAACATAGACGAAAATTGTTCACTGCCCAGGTTCTCCACAATCAGATCTTTGAGTTGCTCCACTAGCTGCCGACCTTCAACTCCTTCTAGAAATCCAACTATACGGATGTTGTAACGCCTTGATCTGTTTTCCAAATCCTCCAGCTTGTTTTGTAGAAGGAGATTTTCTGAAGCCAAGGACGCCATCTTAGATTTTATCATAACAGTATCTGTTTGCAGAGAGTCGACCATTTTTTCCGCGTTAAGAACTCGATCGCGGATTTTTGTCAGCTCGTCTCTTATCAGGGATATATCACTCTGCATAGACCCCAGCTGAGTGGACATCCCCTGCATTAGGATACCGTTGTTTTCAACCGCACACAGGATTTTTTCCAGAGCTAAGGGGTCATGTTCAATTTCTGTTGGCGTTAACAAGCTTTCCTCCCCTCCTTCCTGGCCCACCTCTGAAGACCCGTCCTCAGAGAGTTCTTCAGCTTGGGGAGTTTTGACAACTTTCTTAGGGTTAACATGCAATTTCCCTTTAAGTAAATCCTTTTCATTTAGAGAGGGAGATTTCAAATACTTATCAATTTTACACTCTAATGTCTTAGACCCCAGCTTTGTTCCAGAAGAGTCAATTGAGCGCTGCTTTGGGGCCATTTTTTGTTTAAGGCCTCTTTTTTATATTGATATATTTGGTTTTTTATCTCCGTTTTTTTTTTTTTTCCTTATTTTCCCTTCCTCTTCTCCTTCTCCTTTGCCTCTGTTTTTCCTTAAAGCCCCTCCTTTTACTTCCCAGTTTTATTTATTTATTTTTTTATTTTTTTAAAGTTCCTTTGGGCTTACTCCTTTTTTTAAAGGATTTTTTAAAGATTTGTTTTTCCCCTTTTCTTTCTCACCTTTGCTTTGCTGGTTAGGCTTTTTATTTTACCCCCCTTTTTTTTTTTTTCTTATGCATTATTATTTTTTTTTTTACTCCCTTCTTTCTTTCCTTTTTTGTTTTTGTGTCCTTTATACTTCAAGTGTCCAGGTAAATAAATCCTATAGCGCAACACACAGGGCACATGGCACAGGACGGTAAAATATGTGCAACAAAGGCAAATACAACGCACACAATCCTTCCCTTAAATTTCTCACGTGTCAGATGCCAAATCCAAAGCGTCCTCACCCGGCGTATTCAGTCAGAGGCAGGGGCAGGCAGGAGAGAGCAAGAGCAGGTGACACAGCTCAGCAGCAACGGCTCGACAGCAGCAGGAGAAAGGAGTGAGGGGAGAACCGACACAACACAGCTCCAGCGGAGGGGAGTGGCACGTCCAGCAGAGGAGCGCAGAGAGGCAGAGAAGGCGAGGGGAGGACCAGGGGACAGCCACGGCAGGAGGAGAGAGGCGCCGGATCACACCAGGGGGAGAGCAGGAGGAACGGAGCAAACGGCAGCAGACAGGAGGTAGGAGACCATCCAAGGACGCTGTCACCCCCAGGGAGATTTTCACCGAAAGGTCGGCATGCTTCGGCTGTTTCGGCTCAAACTTCGCGCTGCATAGGAGACGTGGAGGGAGGGAGAGCAAGGGAAGAGAGTGCAACGTGTTCACATCACGTCATCACGCTGTCTTTTTGATAGGGTGTAGGACATCTACTTCTTCTTGACGCTAACATAAACCTATAAGGCTGAGTTCACACTTGAGGTATTTGGTCAGTTTTGGCACCGTGACTGCCCAAATAAGTGAAGTGTGCAGTGTTTCTAAGAGTGGGAAAAAAGAAATAGTCGGCACTCGATCCTTTCAGCGAGGTTGCGCGGGAAAGGATGTAATCCACAACACCAATAAAGAATGATCCCAGCAACCGTCTTCGTTTAAATTGCTCTTTACATTTATTCACAGAATAGCAATCTCCTGGACGCGTTTCGGCTCACAGCCTTTATCAGCAGGTCACAGGAAAAGGATTAACACACATTTAAATAGCCTAAATGACGTCAGACGCCAATTGTGAATGACAGATTCATTTAGCCAATCGGCATCATGGTTTCAGTTTGAAACAGATCAATGGACAAACGATACATATAAACAAATAGACAAATGATACATATTAATCGCTGATACATGTTACCATCCAAGTTCTCAATTGAGAGTGTATGTCTGCAGAAGAAAAAACAATAAAAATAACATATTAGCGGACAGCATACTATGGGTTATAATCGCATGATCTCATAATCGCGGTTCAGACCGCGCGGTTGTAAAGTATCTAGGGTATGAATCCAAAAGGCTTCCCTACGTAATAGAAGCCTCTTTATGTCACCCCCTCTTCTCGGCATTTTTACTTGCTCTAACACCTGAAATTTTAGTTGGGCAATCGTATGCCTGTGTTTCTCAAAATGGTAAGGCAGTGGGAGCAGTAAATTCTGGGTTCTGATGGTGGATTTGTGCTTGCATATTCTATCCCTAATAGTTTGCATCGTTTCCCCACGTATAGTAACCCGCAAGGGCACTTAATCACGTAAATGACATTCGTAGATTCGCATGTAAAATAGCCAGTGATATTGAACGGTTTGCCTGTACGTGGGTGAAACACTTGCGGTCCCTTGATTATATGTGAACATTGCAAGCAATGAAGGCACGGAAATGTGCCCCTTTTTTTGGCTCCGTAGTGTGTTCTGTCTCAATGTCAGTTTACCGCTACCCAAATCCGCCCGTACTAATTGATCCCTGTAACTCAGGTTACGTTTATTGCAAATGAGTGGAGGAGAGGCAAATTCCTGTATTGTTGGGTATGCCTTCCCAAGCAGATTCCAGTGTCGCCTTACAATATTATCAAACCCCTTATTAAACACATGAAACTTGTGTATAAAGGCAATCCTGGGTGCTTTTAACTCTTTAATGACGGGGACATCAGGTTGGGTATTCAGATCCATTTTGATTTTCTCCAATATGGCCTTGGGATAACCCCTCCTTTCAAATCTAGTGGTCATCTCCTCCATCCTGAACTTCAACCTCTCTGGATCCGTCACAATACGTTGTACCCGCTGGAATTGCGATTTGGGTATCGCTTTTTAAGGGAAGGAGGATGAGCACTAGTGAAAAAGAGGGTGCTATTCCTATCCGTTGTTTTCCTATGGAGATCACTTGAGAGGAGGCCCTCCTCATTTTTAATGATTACTGTATCCAAGAAGCTCACCCGGTTCCTATCACTTGTTATGGTGAATTTCAAGCCTTCACATGCGAGGTTTAGGTGTTCAAAAAGGACATGAGGGTGTGATGTGGCCCCGCCCACACGCAGAATATGTCATCAATAAATCTTTTCCAAATTAGGATTTGAGAAAAATCCTCATGAGTGTATACAAACTGATTCTCAAATGATGACATAAATGCGTTAGCATAGGGCGGAGCCACATTACTACCCATCGCCGTACCGCGTCGCTGGCCATAATAGGTATCTTCAAAGAGAAAATAATTCTCAAACAGTACAAGATGTAATAATTGCAGTAAAAATTCTTGCTGTGACTCTGAGAAATCGCTGGCCTCAAGTAACTGGGATACAGCCTGTATCCCTTTATTATGGTCAATTGACGTGTACAAGCTCACTACGTCAATGGTCACTAGCCAACTTTCACTAGGGACTTGTTTCATTTCCCTAATCTTATCCAAAAATTGCGTGGTATCCAGCAAGAATGACCTGGTGTTCCTGACCAACGGTGTCAGTGCTTTCTCTAATGTAATCGATAGAGGGGACAAGATAGAGTCCACTGAGGCCACAATGGGGCGCCCAGGGGGATCTACCAAGGTTTTGTGCACCTTAGGGAGGACGTATAAGACTGGAGTGATTGGTTTATGATTGATTAAATAACCTTTTAATTTCTCATCTATGATCCCTCTAGCTGCAGCATGGTATACAACCTCCATAATCTTATTTTTGATCACAAACACAGGGTTATTCTGCAAAGGTACATATGTCTCTCTATCAGATAGCTGACGCATGACTTCCTTCAAATAATTCACTTTGTCCATAACTACAATGGAGCCCCCTTTATCCGCAGGTTTTATAACCAGGGTGTTATCTTCCATCAGGGCTTTGATTGCACTCCTCTCTCTGTTTGCAGTAACGTTATGGGTCAACATCAATTCTCCTTTTTTAATGGAGTCAAACAATTCCCTGGTCTCTTTTTGGACCAGATGCACATATGTCTCAACTGGGTGATAAACCTTAGGTGGTAGAAAAGTACTTTTCGTTTTTAGACCCAGCCCTTCTAGAGACAAAACCGGGAGTTTAACCCCTTCAACTCCAATTTGTGCAGAATCAGTTGACGGCCCATCACGTTGCATATAATGTACTTTTAATCGCAACTTGCGAAAAAATTGTTGCATATCAATTTCAAATTGAAAGCTGTCAAAATGGGTAATAGGGCTAAACGTCAATCCTTTCTGCAAAGCATTTATCTGGTCAGGGTCCAGGGTTTTAGAAGACAAGTTTATCACCAATGATGTGTCCCTACCTGCGAGCGAGTTAGGATCGTCGTTCCCAGTCCGGTCTCCTGTGCACCGCCGGTGCTTGCGGCCCGCCCTACGCCTCCTCCTCTGGGACGCCGTGCGCCCCGCCGAAAAGAAGAAGGACCAGAGGTGACGCCTCTAAGAGTGACGCCTGTCATGACTCACAGTATTGTTTTACTACAGCAGACTCCCTATGAGTGTTACCGCAAGGCACAGTGTTCTACACCACTATACAGGCTCTCTGCAGCCAGGAAATAGTCGTTTTTTTAATGCGATTCACCATGAATAAATTCGGATCAAATTAAATCTTTTCGGAAAATTCGCCGAACCGACCAAATCGAATTTTTGAGAAATTTGCTAATCTTTAACAAATTCTAGAAAGACACAGAGACAGTATGGCAGAGGTATATAAACAGATTCAATCATCAATTGCGAAACACCAAATGTTCTGTATAGAAAGACAAATCTTCCCTCAACTTCAATTTTCTGTCGTGTAATGTTGCAAACTAAATTTTATGTATTAGTATGCTATCCATCTCCATGCGAAAGTAAAGTACTATATATGTACATTAGAATGGTACTGCATACCCAAAAAAGCTTTATGTATAGGATTAGTAGTTATAGGTGATAAATGGCTTTGTGCTAAAGGTGTGCACGGTGACATCATAATTGAAAACGTCACCGCATGTGCTTAGCATGATCACATGGTGAGTAAGTGGATGAGGTGAGTATTATTATTTTTTTTTAACCCCTGAAAGGTTAAATGTGAGTCACAGATGACACGATCATCATTGCATCTGAGGGGTTTCATACAATGAAAAGCGATTTGTGAAGAAGTAAATCGTAACAAATCAAATCTCTTCTTGAAGTTTGGGGAAGCAGCCAAGCCGAATTTTTTAAAACTTTGCTCATCTTACCTTAGAGGTAAGGTTACGTGAATGGGATACAAGAGGTAAATAAAACCCTCACTTGTGGGTACAGCATACAAATTTAGTTATTATGGGTCTTGGATTGTCTCCAGGGATTGTCTTATTTATCAGTAAACAATATGCACTTTCAATCCAGAACATTTTGGTAAATCCTTCTGCATCAGACATTTAGGACCATTCCTGAAAAAATAAAATCTCCCTCTGACCCTACAGAAGAACCAGTCAGCTCTATATTATTCATGTGCCTCCCCTCCATTTCCACATATTTAGTCACATTACTTTATATGAAATCTTAAAGGGAACCTGTCACTGGGATTTTGTGTATAGAGCTGAGGACATGGGTTGCTAGATGGCTGCTAGCACATTTGCAAGATCCAGTCCACATAGCTCTGTGTGCATTTATTGTATAAAAAACAAAAAAAAAAAACGTAACATAGTATATAAGACCGAAAAAAAGACATTTGTCCATCCAGTTCGGCCTGTTTCCTACAAGTTGATCCAGAGGAATTAAAAAAAAAACCTGTGAGGCAGAAGCCAATCTTCCCCACAAAAAAATTCCTTCCCTACTCCAATCAGGCAATCAGAATAACTCCGTGGATCAACGACCCCTCTCTAGTAGTTATAGCCTGTAATATTATTACACTCCAGAAATACATCCAGTCCCCTCTTGAATTCCTTTATTGTATTCACCATTACCACCTCCTCAGGCAGAGAGTTCCATAGTCTCACTGCTCTTACCGTGAAGAATCCTTTTCTATGTTTGTGTACAAACCTTCTTTCCTCCAGATGCAGAGGATGTCCCCTCGTCACAGTAACAGTCCTGGGGATAAATAGATGATGGGAGAGATCTCTGTACTGACCCCTGATATATTTATATATAGTTATTAGATCTCCCCTCAGTCGTGTTTTTTTTTTAAGTGAATAACCCTAATTTGATAACCTTTCAGGGTACTGTAGTTGCCCCATGAGATGAGTCCTGTCCCTGAGATGAGTCCAGGGACAGGACTCGTTTCAGGTTCATTTGCATATGTATCAAATGTTTTTTTTTACACAATGAAAGCCCACAGAGCTATGGGGACTGGGTATTGCGGATGTGCTAACGGCCATCTAGCAACCCATGTCCTCAGCTCTGTACACAAAATCCCGGTGACAGGTTTCCTTTAAGTCTCTTCCCGTCACTTGAGATTGCTGACTAATCATCCTTCATATCACTAACACAAGTCTCCACCTGGTCAAGTCTCCCCTTTATCTTACTTATATCATCTTGGATCAATGAAATGTCAATTTTTATACCTTCCACTTGTTCAGATAAGTCACTTAAAGCCGCATTCATTTTTTTAACTGCAATCAATATTTAATTTAGAATTGAGCTGGAACCATCTGTCCCCTCTTTAACCTGCACCTCTAGGTCAGCATAACAGGTAGATCCAGTGAACTGCTACAAGCAGAAGTGTTCAATTCAAGCATAGGACTATTCTCTGTGACAGTTGCCTCCATCTCAGACTGAGCCTCACCCATCCTAACAACCAGGGAGCTCATATTTTTATATTACTAGGACCAGTACGTTTTTTTTGTGTGATCAGCTTGTGTCCCATTGCTTAGATTTTAATGGTGTAGAAGAGCAGTAATCTTGATCTTTGTAGGGCACTAATTCTCAGTGCACACAAGTCAGAAAAAAAATAAAGAAAAAAAAATGCTATATTCATACAAAATTCATGACAAGTCTTAAACATGATTTTAGTTCATAATTTTTCTTTCAATGCTGTAATCAAAATGTCAACTCTGCTCCAAATTCTTTGTGATGTACTAATGGTTATACATTAAACAGTCTGAAGTGCACATATACAGTGCACAAAATGGAACCACAGTGAATACAGTACATATTGCTACAATTTAGTTCAGAGAGAGTTCCGGTCTCATTGATTGTGTTTTCTTCTATAAGCCCTGATTGCAAGGTTCAAGATCATGGTCCAATATGCAGCATGCTGTGATTTATTTTATTTTTCAGCTGATTTTACATGCAGTTGTCATGCAGAGCCTGCAATAAAATGCAACAGCACCATATTTCAGATCTATGTTATATAACTCTAAAATACACTTGTATCCATGATACCCAAGTTTGTCATAGGTAAATAGGAGGATTTCAGACTCCCAATCAGGGGCGTACATAGAAATCACTGGGCCCCATAGCAAGAATCTGAATGAGGCCCCCCTAACCCCGCCCACTACCCACCTTTGGCCCACCCCACCTCCTGTCCTGGCTCCTCCCCTGCCACCCCCCATTTGTCAATAATGAAATGTATACATACGTTCGTACAGATAACACAGTGATGGCACTCTGATTACCGAAAATATAGTAGTGTTACCTGCAGTCCTATATAAAACCACAGATAACACTAGTGTAGATCATGGGTAGTGTTACCTGCATCCTTAGTGTGTCTCCCTGTGTCCCTCCCATGGACTCCATGCTGGCGGCGCTGCCTCCTCTTCCATCTTCTTCTTGCCCCGCACAGAACGTCCTGATGCAGCTGCGTCAAGACATAGAAACACTGTGGGCATGTGAGAGACAGAGAGAGACACAGGTTCTTCACCCGTACGCCAATCACGTGCCTAAACCATGGCTTTCCTTAAGATGAGCCCTAAGTAGGGAATAGGGTGGTGGGAGCACTAGTCCTCACCATTAACAATAAAGGAAAACACCAGCGAGAGGACAAACAATACAGACAAAACATATAAGCCCAGGTGGGCGACAACAGTGCACTACAAAAACCCAACAGGGATCCGAAGAGTAATGCTCTGGTACGACAACCAGGAACAACAGCTACACAGCTCCAGTGGGTCAGTATAGGAGTCCAGGCAGGAAGCTCTATATCTGGCAGCAAGAGAATTGGGAAGGGGGAATATAAAGAGGTTGGGAGTGACGGACAAGAAACAGCTGAGGAGAAGAAGCTACGGATCCCTGAGTGAGACAAAAAGGATTGCAAGGCAAACACAGAAAGCTACCATTAAGTAACTGCATGATCTTAAGACATAGAGCGCGCAGCCACCCGCTGCAACTTCCTGACCCTGGGTATAATGACACCCTGACACCCTCGTGACACATTCATACAGATACATAAAGACACACGTGTATATATTCATATATATGCATATATATATATATATATATATATATATATATATATATATATTATATACACACACACACATAGATAAATATGGACACATATACACACATGCATACATATATATATATATATATATATATATATATATTATACACATGCATTAATAGATGTACTGTATATGTAGATATACTGTATATTTGTATACAGTAGATATACTGTATATTTGTTATGTGTGTGTGTGTACACACACTCACATAACAAACATAGATTGGTCACTTACTTTTCTACTTGGAGGCTGCAGGAGAGGAGCAGTCAGGAGGCACAGAGGAGGAGGGGGGAGCACCGCTTATGGCATGCAGAGAGATTTTTTTTCTCCCTGACCTCTGCATGCTTCTTTGTTTGTGCACGGACCTGGCAACATCAATCAACATCAGCAGACATGTGTGCTCCTCATTGGCTCAGCGTGCCTGCTGACGTATAATGCTGCTGCCCTGCGGTCCTCCTGAGCCTGTACTCCCCACACAAGTAAATAAACAGGGGAGGGGAGGGCTCAGGCAACCTCAATGCCGGCCCATATTAACTACAGTCTACTTAGGTCTGTGCAGAGTAGGAGGCGGGGCCTTCAATGCGCTCTGGGCCCCCCTGTGCTGCGGGCCCCATGGAACTGCGTGGTCTGCCTATATTGCTGGTACGCCACTGCTCCCAATATACAAAGCAGCTAAGTTGTGAACACTGAGCATAGCTATACCATAATGGAAAATAGATATAAAGCTGCAAATAGAGTGAATACAAATAACTATTATTAATATAAATAGAGATGAGCGAATTTCTGAAAAGTTCCATTTGGCAGATTCTGCAAATTTTACAAAAAGTTACTTGTCATGAAGCACAATTTTTTGTAAGTAGTGGGTAATATGACAGGGAGCTGCGATAGCGTCGCCCCCCAACCCCATCCATCAGGCATTGTAACCCTCAGATGCCGCGTTCATACATGATTGCCGCATCTGAGTGTAAAAACTGTGTGAAATTAACATTTTAAAAAAATTTAATCAAACTTACTGCCTCCATTTGCTCTCGATGGGCTGGCTGCCGCCATCGTGCTTGAAGACCTGGAACGAAATCTCACGCTGCACGAGATTACGTCATCACGCCGGCTGGCGTGGTGACATCATACGTCACCACGCACGGGATTTCAGCCAAGATCTTCAATCAACATGGTGGCTGGCGGCCCGTCACGAGCAAATGGAGGAGGTAACTATGAATTGTTTTGTTTTTTACACTATTTCAGGTTACATTTATTCGCTAACACAAAGCACAAGGAAATTCGAGGCGAGTCGAATTTATCCTGAAATTCGGATCGAATTCCACTTCGTGGGATTCGATTCACTCAACTCTAAATATAATAGAAATTCGTAAAATGATAAATATTGACTTCATTTTAATAGTACAGTTGGGTGTATGCTTTAAAGGGCTATTCCCATGTTACAAAAAAAATAAAAATTACTCTGCAAGATATCATGAATAGAGATGAGCGAACACCTGGATGTTCGGGTTCGACGAGTTCGGCCGAACTTTCGAAAAATGTTCGGGTTCGTGATCCGAACTCGACCCGAACTTCATCCCGAACCCGAACCCCATAGAAGTCAATGGGGACCCGAACTTTTGGGCACTAAAAAGGCTGTAAAACACACCCGGAAAGGGCTAGAGGGCTGCAAAAGGCAGCAAAATGTAGTTAAATCCCCTGCAAACAAATGTAGATAGGGAAATGATGAGTTAACATAAAATAAATAAAATTAAACAATATTAATTGGAGTGAGGTCCCATAGCACAGAATCAGGCTTCAAGTCACCCACCAATGGAGAAGGTCACTTACTATTATTTTGACCACAGCACCCAGACAAAGGAGAGAGGTCCCACAGCAGAGAACCAGGCATCATATCACCCACCACAGGAGTAGGCCACCATTTAGTTACTTTGACCCCTACACCCAGACGGAGGAGAGAGGTTACACAGCAGAGAATGAGGCATTTAGATCACCCACAACAGGAGTAGGCCACCATTGAATCAGACCCCGGCAACCATGTCAGATGGCACAAGCATAAGCTTTATATCAATCAGCACAGGAGAAGGCGACTTTGACAGACTTTGACCCCTACACCCGGACGGAGGAGAGAGGTTTCAAAGCAGAGAATCAGGCATTTAGATCACCCACCACAGGAGTAGGCCCCAATTTAATGGGACCCCGGCAACCATGTCAGATGGCACAACCATCAGCTTCATATCAATCAGCACAGGAGAAGGCGACTTTGAAAGACTTTGACCCCTACACCCAGACGGAGGAGAGAGGTTTCACAGCAGAGAATCAGGCATTTAGATCACCCACCACAGGAGTAGGTCCCCATTGAATCAGACCCTGGCAACCATGTCAGATGGCACAACCATCAGCTTTATATCAATCAGCACAGGAGAAGGCGACTTTGAAAGACTTTGACCCCTACACCCAGATGGAGGAGAGAGGTTTCACAGCAGAGAATCAGGCATCATATCAACCACCACAGGAGAAGCCACCATTTAGTTACTTTGACCCCTGCACCCAGGAAGAGGAGAGAGGCCCCACAGCACATATTCTGGCATCATACTAACCACCACAGGAGAAGCCACCATTGAGTTACTTTGACCCCTGCACCCAGGAAGAGGAGAGAGGCACCACAGCACATATTCTGGCATCATATCAGCCACCACAGGAGAAGCCACCATTGAGTTACTTTGACCCCCGCACCCAGGAAGAGGAGAGAGGCACCACAGCACATATTCTGGCATCATATCAGCCACCACAGGAGAAGCCACCATTGAGTTACTTTGACCCTGCACCCAGGAAGAGGAGAGAGGCCCTACAGCACATATTCTGGCATCATACTAACCACCACAGGAGAAGCCACCATTGAGTTACTTTGACCCCGCACCCAGGAAGAGGAGAGAGGCACCACAGCACATATTCTGGCATCATATCAGCCACCACAGGAGAAGCCACCATTGAGTTCCTTTGACCCCTTCACCCAAACAGAGGAGAGAGGTTCCACATCAGAGAATCAGGCATCATATCAACCACCACAGGAGTAGGCCCCAATTTAATGGGACCCCGGCAACCATGTCAGATGGCACAACCATCAGCTTCATATCAATCAGCACAGGAGAAGGCGACTTTGAAAGACTTTGACCCCTACACCCAGACGGAGGAGAGAGGTTTCACAGCAGAGAATCAGGCATTTAGATCACCCACCACAGGAGTAGGCCCCCATTGAATCAGACCCTGGCAACCATGTCAGATGGCACAACCATCAGCTTTATATCAATCAGCACAGGAGAAGGCGACTTTGAAAGACTTTGACCCTACACCCAGATGGAGGAGAGAGGTTTCACAGCAGAGAATCAGGCATCATATCAACCACCACAGGAGAAGCCACCATTTAGTTACTTTGACCCCTGCACCCAGGAAGAGAGAGAGGCACCACAGCACATATTCTGGCATCATATCAGCCACCACAGGAGAAGCCACCATTGAGTTACTTTGACCCCCGCACCCAGGAAGAGGAGAGAGGCACCACAGCACATATTCTGGCATCATATCAGCCACCACAGGAGAAGCCACCATTGAGTTACTTTGACCCCTGCACCCAGGAAGAGGAGAGAGGCCCCACAGCACATATTCTGGCATCATACTAACCACCACAGGAGAAGCCACCATTGAGTTACTTTGACCCCTGCACCCAGGAAGAGGAGAGAGGCACCACAGCACATATTCTGGCATCATATCAGCCACCACAGGAGAAGCCACCATTGAGTTACTTTGACCCCGCACTCCAGGAAGAGGAGAGAGGCACCACAGCACATATTCTGGCATCATATCAGCCACCACAGGAGAAGCCACCATTTAGTTACTTTGACCCCTTCACCCAAACAGAGGAGAGAGGTTCCACATCAGAGAATCAGGCATCATATCAACCACCACAGGAGTAGGCCACAATTTAATGGGACCCCGGCAACCATGTCAGATGGCACAACCATCAGCTTCATATCAATCAGCACAGGAGAAGGCGACTTTGAAAGACTTTGACCCCTACACCCAGATGGAGGAGAGAGGTTTCACAGCAGAGAATCAGGCATCATATCAACCACCACAGGAGAAGCCACCATTGAGTTTCTTTGACCCCTGCACCCAGGAAGAGGAGAGAGGCCCCACAGCACATATTCTGGCATCATACTAACCACCACAGGAGAAGCCACCATTGAGTTACTTTGACCCCTGCACCCAGGAAGAGGAGAGAGGCCCCACAGCACATATTCTGGCATCATATCAGCCACCACAGGAGAAGCCACCATTGAGTTACTTTGACCCCGCACCCAGGAAGAGGAGAGAGGCACCACAGCACATATTCTGGCATCATATCAGCCACCACAGGAGAAGCCACCATTGAGTTACTTTGACCCCTGCACCCAGGAAGAGGAGAGAGGCCCCACAGCACATATTCTGGCATCATACTAACCACCACAGGAGAAGCCACCATTGAGTTACTTTGACCCCTTCACCCAAACAGAGGAGAGAGGTTCCACATCAGAGAATCAGGCATCATATCAACCACCACAGGAGTAGGCCACAATTTAATGGGACCCCGGCAACCATGTCAGATGGCACAACCATCAGCTTCATATCAATCAGCACAGGAGAAGGCGACTTTGAAAGACTTTGACCCCTACACCCAGATGGAGGAGAGAGGTTTCACAGCAGAGAATCAGGCATCATATCAACCACCACAGGAGAAGCCACCATTGAGTTACTTTGACCCCTGCACCCAGGAAGAGGAGAGAGGCCCCACAGCACATATTCTGGCATCATACTAACCACCACAGGAGAAGCCACCATTGAGTTACTTTGACCCCGCACCCAGGAAGAGGAGAGAGGCCCCACAGCACATATTCTGGCATCATATCAGCCACCACAGGAGAAGCCACCATTGAGTTACTTTGACCCCTGCACCCAGGAAGAGGAGAGAGGCCCCACAGCACATATTCTGGCATCATATCAGCCACCACAGGAGAAGCCACCATTGAGTTACTTTGACCCCTTCACCCAAACAGAGGAGAGAGGTTCCACATCAGAGAATCAGGCATCATATCAACCACCACAGGAGTAGGCCACAATTTAATGGGACCCCGGCAACCATGTCAGATGGCACAACCATCAGCTTCATATCAATCAGCACAGGAGAAGGCAACTTTGAAAGACATTGACCCTACACCCAGATGGAGGAGAGAGGTTTCACAGCAGAGAATCAGGCATCATATCAACCACCACAGGAGAAGCCACCATTGAGTTACTTTGACCCCTGCACCCAGGAAGAGGAGAGAGGCCCCACAGCACATATTCTGGCATCATACTAACCACTACAGGAGAAGCCACCATTGAGTTACTTTTGACCCTGCACCCAGGAAGAGGAGAGAGGCCCCACAGCACATATTCTGGCATCATACCAACCACAGGAGAAGCCACCATTGAGTTACTTTGACCCCCGCACCCAGGAAGAGGAGAGAGGCACCACAGCACATATTCTGGCATCATATCAGCCACCACAGGAGAAGCCACCATTGAGTTACTTTGACCCCTGCACCCAGGAAGAGGAGAGAGGCCCCACAGCACATATTCTGGCATCATATCAGCCACCACAGGAGAAGCCACCATTTAGTTACTTTGACCCCTTCACCCAAACAGAGGAGAGAGGTTCCACATCAGAGAATCAGGCATTTATATCACCCACCACAGGAGTAGGCCCCAAATTAATGGGACCCCGGCAACCATGTCAGATGGCACAACCATCAGCTTCATATCAATCAGCACAGGAGAAGGCGACTTTGAAAGACTTTGACCCCTACACCCAGACGGAGGAGAGAGGTTTCACAGCAGAGAATCAGGCATTTAGATCACCCACCACAGGAGTAGGCCCCCATTGAATCAGACCCTGGCAACCATGTCAGATGGCACAACCATCAGCTTTATATCAATCAGCACAGGAGAAGGCGACTTTGAAAGACTTTGACCCCTACACCCAGATGGAGGAGAGAGGTTTCACAGCAGAGAATCAGGCATCATATCAACCACCACAGGAGAAGCCACCATTTAGTTACTTTGACCCCTGCACCCAGGAAGAGGAGAGAGGCACCACAGCACATATTCTGGCATCATATCAGCCACCACAGGAGAAGCCACCATTGAGTTACTTTGACCCCTGCACCCAGGAAGAGGAGAGAGGCCCCACAGCACATATTCTGGCATCATACTAACCACCACAGGAGAAGCCACCATTGAGTTACTTTGACCCCTGCACCCAGGAAGAGGAGAGAGGCCCCACAGCACATATTCTGGCATCATATCAGCCACCACAGGAGAAGCCACCATTGAGTTACTTTGACCCCCGCACCCAGGAAGAGGAGAGAGGCACCACAGCACATATTCTGGCATCATATCAGCCACCACAGGAGAAGCCACCATTGAGTTACTTTGACCCCTGCACCCAGGAAGAGGAGAGAGGCCCCACAGCACATATTCTGGCATCAAACTAACCACCACAGGAGAAGCCACCATTGAGTTACTTTGACCCCTTCACCCAAACAGAGGAGAGAGGTTCCACATCAGAGAATCAGGCATCATATCAACCACCACAGGAGTAGGCCACAATTTAGTTTATTTGACCCCTGCACCCAGGAAGAGGAGAGAGGCCCCACAGCACATATTCTGGCATCATATCACACACCACAGGAGAAGGCCTCTTTCAGTGATTTAGGCCTTTGGACCCAGACAGAGGAGAGAGGTCAGAGATTAGCTTCATATCCCCCAGCACAGCAGAAGACCGCTTTATTTGACTTAGGCCTCAGCACCCAGACAGAAGACAGAGGTAGCATGGCAGAGGTTATGGCTTCATGTCACCCGTTAGTTTAACCGGCCACTTTCATCTGGTTAGGCCCCGCGCCCAGACAGAGAAAGAGTTTCATTCAACTGTGGGTTTCATAAAATTTGTATCAAATAAAGAAGTGGCCCGTAGCACAACAAGACATGTTTTAGGCAGTTAATAAGGACTACTCTGCACAAGGGAGGGACAGGTCCTGTGGGATCCATGCCTGGTTCATCTTTATGAAGGTCAGCTTGTCCACGTTGGCTGTGGACAGGCGGCTGCGCTTGTCAGTAATGACGCCCCTGCCGTGCTGAATACGCGCTCAGATAAAACGCTGGCCGCCGGGCAGGAAAGCACCTCCAAGGCATAACATGCTAACTCTGGCCACGTGGACAATTTCGAACCCAAGTAGTTGAATGGGGCCGAACCATCCGTCAGGATGTGGAGGGGTGTGCAGACATACTGTTCAACCATGTTAGTGAAATGCTGCCTCCTGCTAACACGCTCCGTATCAGGTGTCGGTGCAGATAGCTGTGGCGTGAGACAAAACTTTTCCACATTTCTGCCATGCTAACCCTGCCCTCAGATGAGCTGGCCGTGACACAGCTGCGTTGGCGACCTCTTGCCACTCCTCTGCCTTCACCTTCCACCTGTTCCCAGACATGTGGGAATGCTCTCAAGAGCGCCTCTATCAGCGTAGCGCTTGTACTCGCGCATCTTACGGTCGCGCTCCAGTTCAGGAATTAAAGTGGGCACATTGTCTTTATACCGGGATCCAGCAGGGTGGCCACCCAGTAGTCTGCACACGTTAAAACGTGGGCAACTCTGCTGTCGCTGCGCAGGCATTGGAGCATATATTCGCTCATGTGGGCCAGGCTACCCATGGGTAAGGACAAGCTGTCCTCTGTGGGAGGCGATCGTCATCGTCCACCGTATCCCCCAGCCACGCACCAGTGATGGGCCTGGGCTGCCACCCCGCTGTGAACTTGCGTCATCCTCGTCCCCTCCACCTCCTCCTCCTCATCCTCCTCGTCCTCCAGCACAGTGCCTTGGCTGGCGACTCTGTGAACCTGTCCTCTGCTGCTTAAACAAACCTCCCTCTGAGCCAATTCGAACAGACTGGCCCGAAAGTGTTAGAAACGAGCCCTCATCCTCCCCTCCTCCTCCTCCACCTGGGCCACCTCCTCTAACATCATTGCCCTAAGTGTTTTCTCAAGGAGACATAGAAGTGGTATTGTAACGCTGATAACAGTGTCATCGCCACTGGCCATGTTGGTGGAGTACTCGAAACAGCGCAGCAGGGCACACAGGTCTCGCATGGAGGCCCAATCATTGGTGGTGAAGTGGTGCTGTTCGGCAGTACGACTGACGCGAGCGTGCTGCAGCTGAAACTCCACTATGGCCTGCTGCTGCTCGCACAGTCTCTCCAGCATGTGCAAGGTGGAGTTCCACCGGGTGGGCACGCCGCATATGAGGCGGTGAGCGGGAAGGCCGAAGTTCCGCTGTAGCGCAGACAGGCGAGCAGCGGCAGGATGTGAACGGCGGAAGCGCGCACAGACGGCCCGCACTTTATGCAGCAGCTCTGACATGTTGGGGTAGTGGTGAATGAACCTCTGCACCACCAAGTTCAGCACATGCGCCAGGCAAGGGATGTGCGCCAAACCGCTAGTCCCAGAGCTGCCACGAGATTTCGCCCATTATCGCATACCACCAGGCCTGGCTTGAGGCCCACCGGCAGAAACCACTCGCCGGTCTGTTGTTCAATACCCCGCCACAACTCCTGCGCGGTGTGGGCCTGTCCCCAAACATATGAGTTTCAGAATGGCCTGCTGACGCTACCCCGGGCTGTGCTGAAGTTGGTGGTGAAGGTGTGTGGCTGACCGGATGAGCTGGTGGAAGCAGTGGAGGAGGAAGCCGAGTAGGAGGAGGAGGCTACAGGAGGCAGAGAATGATGCCCTGCGATCCTAGGGGGCGGAAGGACGTGCGCCAAGGAACTGTCCGCCGGGCCCAGCCGCCACTACATTCATCCAGTGTGCAGTTAGTGAGATATAGCGTCCCTGGCCGTGCTTACTGGTCCACGTATCTGTGGTTAGGTGGACCTTGCCACAAATGGCGTTGCGCAGTGCACACTTGATTTTATCGGACACTTGCATGTGCAGGGAAGGCACGGCTGTCTTGGAGAAGTAGTGGCGGCTGGGAACCACATACTGCGGGACAGCCATGGCCATCAGCTGTTTGAAGCTGTCTGTGTCCACCAGCCGGAATGACAGCATTTCAAAGGCCAGCAGTTTAGAAATGCTGGCGTTCAGGCCAAGGGCTCGAGGGTGACTCGGGGGAATTTGCGCTTCCTCTCTAAGGTTTGAGATATTGAGAGCTGAACGCTGCTGTGTGATATAGTGGAGACGCTAGTTGACGGTGGCGGTGGTGGTGGTGTCGGTGGCACATCCTCTGTTTGCTGCTCGGCAGGTGGCAACATTCCTCTCGAGGCGGAAGCCGAGGCAGCAGCGGTAGAGGGAGCAGGGGGAGCCTCAGCGAGTGCCTGGTTTTTAAGGTGTGTACCCCACTGCAGTTCATGCTTTGCATGTAGATGCCTGGTCATGCAGGTTGTGCTGAGGTTCAGAACGTTAATGCCTCGCCTCAGGCTCTGATGGCAGAGCGTGCAAGTCACTCGGGTCTTGTCGGTAGGACATTGTTTAAAGAAGTGCCATGCCAGGGAACTCTTTGAAGCTGCCTTTGTGGGGCTGGGTCCCTGTTGGCGATGTCCAGTAGCAGGCGAACTCTGGGGCGGCGGCTCGCCTGCTTTGGCCCCCTGCTCCCTCTTTGGCTTCGCTGTTGTCTCGGTCTCACCACTACCTCTTCCTCTGAACTGTGAAAGTCATCGCCACGACCTTCAGTCCATGTGGGGTCTAAGACCTCATCGTCCTCTGCATCGTCTTCCACCCAGTCTCCCTCCCTGACCTCCTCCTGTTCAGTCTGCACACTGCAAAAGACGCGGCAGTGGGCACCTGTGTTTCGTCATCATCAGAGAGTCGGTGACTCTGCTGTGGTGGTATTCCCATGTCCTCTTCATCTGAGACATAAGTGGTTGTGCGCCAGTGCATGGTATGTCTTCCTCCACTGGGGAAGGGCTAGGTGGACGCCCTGGGAAACCCTGGAAGCAGAGTCTTCAAACAGAAGAAGAGACTGCTGCATAACTTGTGGCTCAGACCGTTTCCCTGATATGCTTGGGGGTGATGTGACAGACTGATGGGCTTGGTTTTCAGGTGCCACCTGTGCGCTTTCCGCAGAAGACTGGGTGGAAGACCATGTGGTGAACGTGCTGGAAGCACTGTCGGCCACCCAATCGATTAATGCCTGTACCTGCTCAGGCCTTACCATCCTAAGAGCGGCATTGGGCCCCACGAGATATTGCGGTACATTCTGCCGGCTAGTTGAGGGAGTTCGCTCCCTACTGTGTGCGCCTGAGCCGAACGGCCACGTCCTCTACCAGCAACAGAGGCTCCACGGACACCACCACGACCGCGCCCTCGTCCCTTAATAGTATTTTTCTTCATTGTTGCGATTCAACTCGCACTCACAATGAAATATATTATTTTTTATAAGCAAAATCCCTCACTGGAATACTTTCAGTCTTTTGACTGTATGGATTACAGATGGAATGACTGTTATATGTGAGTACCGCTTTCTTTGACAGATTCTAGTATGGGTACATATATGTTTTCCCAACCCCAGCACATTAGTTTGCTAATTCCAGATGTATGAAACGCAGGCCTAACTGTATCTAGTATATTGAACGCCAGATAAACTAACTTGGCCTTTTTTAAATAAAAAAATTCCCTCACTGGAATACTTTCAGTCTTTTGACTGTATGGATTACAGATGGAATGACTGTTATATGTGAGTACCGCTTTCTTGACAGATTCTAGTATGGGTACATATATGTTTTCCCAACCCCAGCACATTAGTTTGCTAATTCCAGATGTATGAAACGCAGGCCTAACTGTATCTAGTATATTGAACGCCAGATAAACTAACTTGGCCTTTTTAAATAAAAAAATTCCCTCACTGGAATACTTTCAGTCTTTTGACTGTATGGATTACAGATGGAATGACTGTTATATGTGAGTACCGCTTCTTTGACAGATTCTAGTATGGGTACATATATGTTTTCCCAACCCCAGCACATTAGTTTGCTAATTCCAGATGTATGAAACGCAGGCCTAACTGTATCTAGTATATTGAACGCCAGATAAACTAATCTTGGCCTTTTTTAAATAAAAAATTCCCTCACTGGAATACTTTCAGTCTTTTGACTGTATGGATTACAGATGGAATGACTGTTATATGTGAGTACCGCTTTCTTTGACAGATTCTAGTATGGGTACATATATGTTTTCCCAACCCCAGCACATTAGTTTGCTAATTCCAGATGTATGAAACGCAGGCCTAACTGTATCTAGTATATTGAACGCCAGATAAACTAACTTGGCCTTTTTTAAATAAAAAATTCCCTCACTGGAATACTTTCAGTCTTTTGACTGTATGGATTACAGATGGAATGACTGTTATATGTGAGTACCGCTTTCTTTGACAGATTCTAGTATGGGTACATATATGTTTTCCCAACCCCAGCACATTAGTTTGCTAATTCCAGATGTATGAAACGCAGGCCTAACTGTATCTAGTATATTGAACGCCAGATAAACTAACTTGGCCTTTTTAAATAAAAAATTCCCTCACTGGAATACTTTCAGTCTTTTGACTGTATGGATTACAGATGGAATGACTGTTATATGTGAGTACCGCTTTCTTTGACAGATTCTAGTATGGGTACATATATGTTTTCCCAACCCCAGCACATTAGTTTGCTAATTCCAGATGTATGAAACGCAGGCCTAACTGTATCTAGTATATTGAACGCCAGATAAACTAATCTTGGCCTTTTTAAATAAAAAAATTCCCTCACTGGAATACTTTCAGTCTTTTGACTGTATGGATTACAGATGGAATGACTGTTATATGTGAGTACCGCTTTCTTTGACAGATTCTAGTATGGGTACATATATGTTTTCCCAACCCCAGCACATTAGTTTGCTAATTCCAGATGTATGAAACGCAGGCCTAACTGTATCTAGTATATTGAACGCCAGATAAACTAATCTTGGCCTTTTTTAAATAAAAAAATTCCCTCACTGGAATACTTTCAGTCTTTTGACTGTATGGATTACAGATGGAATGACTGTTATATGTGAGTACCGCTTTCTTGACAGATTCTAGTATGGGTACATATATGTTTTCCCAACCCCAGCACATTAGTTTGCTAATTCCAGATGTATGAAACGCAGGCCTAACTGTATCTAGTATATTGAACGCCAGATAAACTAACTTGGCCTTTTTAAATAAAAAATTCCCTCACTGGAATACTTTCAGTCTTTTGACTGTATGGATTACAGATGGAATGACTGTTATATGTGAGTACCGCTTTCTTTGACAGATTCTAGTATGGGTACATATATGTTTTCCCAACCCCAGCACATTAGTTTGCTAATTCCAGATGTATGAAACGCAGGCCTAACTGTATCTAGTATATTGAACGCCAGATAAACTAACTTGGCCTTTTTTAAATAAAAAAATTCCTCACTGGAATACTTTCAGTCTTTTGACTGTATGGATTACAGATGGAATGACTGTTATATGTGAGTACCGCTTTCTTTGACAGATTCTAGTATGGGTACATATATGTTTTCCCAACCCCAGCACATTAGTTTGCTAATTCCAGATGTATGAAACGCAGGCCTAACTGTATCTAGTATATTGAACGCCAGATAAACTAACTTGGCCTTTTTAAATAAAAAAATTCCCTCACTGGAATACTTTCAGTCTTTTGACTGTATGGATTACAGATGGAATGACTGTTATATGTGAGTACCGCTTTCTTTGACAGATTCTAGTATGGGTACATATATGTTTTCCCAACCCCAGCACATTAGTTTGCTAATTCCAGATGTATGAAACGCAGGCCTAACTGTATCTAGTATATTGAACGCCAGATAAACTAACTTGGCCTTTTTAAATAAAAAAATTCCCTCACTGGAATACTTTCAGTCTTTTGACTGTATGGATTACAGATGGAATGACTGTTATATGTGAGTACCGCTTTCTTTGACAGATTCTAGTATGGGTACATATATGTTTTCCCAACCCCAGCACATTAGTTTGCTAATTCCAGATGTATGAAACGCAGGCCTAACTGTATCTAGTATATTGAACGCCAGATAAACTAACTTGGCCTTTTTTAAATAAAAAAATTCCCTCACTGGAATACTTTCAGTCTTTTGACTGTATGGATTACAGATGGAATGACTGTTATATGTGAGTACCGCTTTCTTTGACAGATTCTAGTATGGGTACATATATGTTTTCCCAACCCCAGCACATTAGTTTGCTAATTCCAGATGTATGAAACGCAGGCCTAACTGTATCTAGTATATTGAACGCCAGATAAACTAACTTGGCCTTTTTAAATAAAAAAATTCCCTCACTGGAATACTTTCAGTCTTTTGACTGTATGGATTACAGATGGAATGACTGTTATATGTGAGTACCGCTTTCTTTGACAGATTCTAGTATGGGTACATATATGTTTTCCCAACCCCAGCACATTAGTTTGCTAATTCCAGATGTATGAAACGCAGGCCTAACTGTATCTAGTATATTGAACGCCAGATAAACTAACTTGGCCTTTTTAAATAAAAAAAATTCCCTCACTGGAATACTTTATGGCTTTTCACTGTATGGATTACAGGTGGACTGGTATTAGTAGGGTGACACAAGCACACCCAAGTCCCTGATGTAGGATTTCTATGGCACAGACCACTATTACAAGTGATTAATGGACGTTGGGAGAGATTGTGCTGCAGCACTAGTCCCAAGATGGCCGCCGCCTATCAGCCCAGTAACATGTGCCACAAAATGGTCTGCACAACCTTTAAAAAAATAGCCTTGACTGTGCTGCTAAATCGCTATTGGTCTGAATCCCAGGTGTAGATGTCTGACTTGTTTGGAGCTTTGGAATGCACACTGTGGCAGCTTCTGCTGCAGCACTACAAGTCGCAAAATGGCGGCCGGCGGTCAGCCCAGGTACATGTGGATGGAAAAATCACTCTGGCCACTCTAAAAATAGCCAATCCCTATCAAAAAAGCAGCTCAGCTGCAGTTGTTCAGATGAATCACAGGTGGAGGAGAGAAATTTGCTTCCAGTTATTCAATTATCCCTGCCTATTCTCGCCCTAGCATCAGCTGCGTCTATCCCTGTTCTATTCACATCGGGAGTGAGCACGTCCCGACGTGCGCACAAGCTTATAAAGAGGCTGAGTCACATGCTGCACTTGGCCAATCACAGTCTTGCCAATAGTAGGCATGGCTGCGATGGCACCTTAGGGCAAGTAGTATGATGCATGTTGATTGGCTGCTTTGCAGCCTTTCAAAATGCGCCAAAATACATGCCGAACGACGAACCCGAACCCGAACTTTTACGAAAAAGTTCGGGTTCGGGTCCGTGTCACGAACACCCCAAAATTCGGTACGGACCCGAACTATGCTCGAACTGTTCGCTCAACACTAATCATGAATGATGGGGCTGCAGAAGTGAATCCTAGTTTTTCCTTGTGCAGTGGCATCCCAATCTCCCATTATGCAGGAGAAGTGAGGCACAGATTGCCTGAAGTGAATAGTGGATACTACAGTTCCCTGCACTGCTGGGTGGCTGGGGCACTGCTGTGAAGGGAAAAACAATTAAAGGGGCCACAACAGAGAATTAACGAAGAAGCCCTTTCATTCTCATGATCGGTAGGGGTCCCTGAGGTTGGAACCCTACTGATCATAGTTATGGTATATCCTAACCATATGCCATCAGTTTATGATGAGATAGAAATAACCCTTTGATATATATGACAAAAGGTAACATTTTCAAAAGAAGAAATTAGCCCAAATAAACACTTGAGTGAAGTTAAAGTTGGCCTTTACATTTACTTTCTCTTGTGTTTTTTCATGTGTCTAACTTTAAATCAACTTTTAGAATAAAACAAATGTCAATTTTTTCAGCAGCAGAAAATGATGATTTAAGAAGTTGTAAATGAGGCATGACTACTTCATTCAGGATCTTATGATTTCCTTGTGTGGTAAATGAAGATATTTCTCTAAACCTGTCTATTCTATCATGTAGGTAAAGTACAGCACACAAAGCATATACTGACACTTTGTTGATTTGCTTACCTATAGAAGAGGTCTGTGATTTAATTTTTATATCAATATAGCCTTGTGTATCATTAACAGCAGAAAGCATAAAAATAAAAATACACTGACCAGAAAAAAAGGACCATATATTAGTCTAGTGCTGACAGATGCTTTGCACACGAACACATATATTTAAAAGAAAATAAGAACAAAAGCCATGCTTGGATTCTTTTAATAGATTAGCAAAAGCAATGTTGGGGAATTTTTACGCTCCACTAGAATGCAAGTTTCATATCAGAAGTTGTTGAAATAGTAATTATGATGCGAAGGATATAATTAATTGGTCATTTTGCATACTTTTTTTTTTTTGAATATTTTTTTATTTTTATTTCATTAGCACTATGGCATAGTAAATACAAACTACAAGGTGGCCCATGAAAAATTAGCCCCGCCTGCAATATCTCCAAATCATACTGCCTAATAGTAAATCTATCTTAGTTGTCCATAGCAACCAATCAGAGCTCAGCTTTGATATTTTCAGAGCCCTGTAGGAACTGAAAGCTGAGCTCTGATTGGTTGCTATGGACAACAAAGACTGATTTACTATTCGGTTTGATAAAAGTGGCCTATTGTGTCAGAAAGATGGTGTTCTCCGCAGAACAGTGAATAGTGATTGTGGAAGGCTATGTGAGTAGCAGATCAATTAAGGGAACACGAGAGACCTTTGCCAACAAGTTTTCAGGAACAAAACCACCAGCTAAACATTGTGTTCAGAGTCTGATTCAGAAATGGCATCAAAATGTCTTTGTGGCAAACGTGAAGAAACCGAGGTCTCCACTGATCAGGACGGCTTAAGTTGTGTATGAAATTCAGCAGCGGATTGCAGGTAACCCCCAAAAATGAACTTGAAGACTGTCTCAGCAAGTTGGTGTACCATGATGAACAACATGTCAGAGAGTGCTGAAATATCTGAATTTGAAACCGTACCGAATAACATGTGTGCAGGAGCTGAAAGAGTCTGACAAACCTAAACATGTAAATTACTAGACTTGGTTGCTGACTTTAATTGCTGACAGACATTTGGACCTATTGCTGTACTTCATGATGGACGAAGCTTGGTTTCATTTGTCAGGTCATGTAAATTCCCAGAATATGAGGAATTGGTCCTCTGAAAATCCCCATTTAACTCACAAAACACCACTTCATGACCAGAAAACTGGTGTTTTGTGCACAGCATCAGAAACATTAATACTGTGCCCAATTTTCTTCAAATCAGCTGTGAATACCACAATTTACCTGGACATCTTTGAACAGTTTTACAACCAACTAACACCAGAAGGGAAAATGATCCACTTTTTAGAACAAGATGGGGCAACATGCTACACCTCACAAAACTCAATGGCACGGGTTCATGTACTGTTTATGGAGGAGTGAACTGTGAGCAAGGGGTTATGGCCACCATGTTCCCCTGACTTGTCCACGTGCGATTTTTATCTATGGGAAAATGTAAAACAGAAAGTATGCACTAACAATACACATCCCCTGGATGATCTCAAGAAGAACACCACAAACATTATCCCCAGCATTACTGTTGAAGAGCTGCAAGCAGTATCAGCCAACATAATCCAATGTGCCAAAAGATGCATAGATGTGAACAGGGACCACTTTCATCCTCTTTTATGACTTGTGTGTAATTAAAGAAAAACAATCCAGTTGCTCATTCATCTTGTCATACTATCACTGGAGGTGGGCTATGTTTTCTTGGGCCATCCAGTATTATCCATCTGTAACAGTAATCTCAGTGAGATAAAAGTTCTCAATGGGAAAGAAAAGTAATCTTGGTTTATATATCTGCATGGGAAAGGTTTTCTGCAAGGTGATCCTCATTAGAAAATTAGGTGGAGGACTGGAATGACTGAAAGAATCACAGCTCTGTTGCTCAAATGGTTCTATGAAGAAAGACCACATGAAAATTCAAGTGACATAGATATGTATTATTCTAGATATCCATGTAGATAACCATTCATAAAATGAATACATCAAACCAATGTTTTTTAGTTTATCAATACTTAAAATAGGTTTTCCATGCAGATGATATTGATGACCAATCCTCCAAATAGGTCATTAATATCTGAGCAGTGACTGTTTGACACCCCCCCCAGATCAGCTGTTCTCTGCAGCCTTCAGCACAGTAACTAGCTCTTGAATGAAGCAGAAAGTACAGCTCTGTTCAACATATTGTGGCCATGTTGGGTTACTGCAGTACATTTCCCATGGAAGTGAATGGGAGATGAGCTGCAGTAAACTGGCATGATTACTACGCTTCCTATTCCATTCAAAGTGATAATTCCAGTTTAGGTATCTGCAAAATAACAGTTGATTGTGGGGGTGCAGGTTGTCTGGCCCACACTAATAAGATATTGGTGACTTATCCTGAGGATAATCAGTATCAGGAGCCTGGAAAACCCTTTTAATTATATGAATATATTGCAATACCAATTTCATGTGGGCTTTTTTTACTTCAGCCTTTAATGGTTACCTTTGGTGTCACCGTATACATATATATATTGAGTAGGAATCAAAGCAAAGATAACTGATGTAAAGATGTAGTGCTGACAAAAACCTACCCATCCTGGACCAGGATCCATCCAGGACAGGGTCAGAACATTCACAGAAGCAGACCAGATATAAAGAAGGAGGTGTAGAGAAAGCCCAGTAGAGATTACTTGTCTAAAAGGACATTAACTCTACAGCACCCATGTTCAGATATTGCCTCAGGTGACTCGCTTCGAGAATCTCCATATCCCAAGGTTGATTTTGTGGACGTATACTGTAAGTATAGCAACATGTTCAAAACAGGTGCTGTGAGGGGATCACCCTCTGGTTGCATTATATTACCTAAAATCTACACCCCACTCGATGCTTATGTCAAAGTCAGCTAGTGAAGCACAAATTGAGGAAGATGGCTTTAAAGAAACACCTTGGTCTGTTAACTACCTGAGTAGCCATAAAATCTGTAACATCTGTGGAAAGTGCATTTGTGAACATCTGCAAGTCTATTGCATGCTAAGAACTTTTACTGATCTATTTTGCATTTGAATTCCTCAGCAAAAGACAGTTTCAGGGTAGGTGAGGGCATAGAGGCAGTTTCTGGGCCATACCAACTAAGCGTCTTGTTAGAAGAACCCACGATTCCTGGCTGTGTTTATCTGTTGTCACTTAAGATGATTGTGAAGAGTGAGTCAACCTTTCAATTGCAGCTGGATTGTTAGTCAAAACACGACCGATGGATGACAGTGGCAGCTCTGGCCTGTTGCTGTGGCTGCTACAGTCTCCCTTCTGCTGCTACTTGTGCTGGCTCCATCATCATTTTCTCCACTGCCCATTCCTTTACAGGGCCCATGCAACTGTCTGTTGGCCATAGTATATAACAACTGTATTGCTAACAGAATGGATTATATATGGGTTCTGTTATAATATTACACAAAGACTTCTGTATTGGTTTAGTTACAATATGGCATACTCTGTAGAAATTATTTTGAAAATTCTGGAAACAGAAGTAATAATAAAACTCCTTTGGCAGTCTATTCAAATAAAGTCTTGCAGGACCAGAATTAGAGAGATCAGGTCTCAAATCAAAGTCATAAAAGTAAAAGATATCAGTGCTCACTGCTTATGTCTTCATAAAACAACCAATCTGGACCGAGATAAAAACACTCTTGAAGGAATTTTAATGTAGTCATAGGATATCACACAGAATCGTTCTTCACCATCAAGTTGGCACAGTGGCAGATGATATAATGTTCTTTACTCCAGGTGTGATCCACAGAAAAATATCAAGAAAGACGTACAGCATACCAGAAAACGTAAGTACAGCACATTTCAGTAATGTGATTTATTGTATTCACAAACACAGATAAAAAGCAGGTGCATCAAGCGCACAAAAAGCACATAAAATCCGCGCTAATTTCTCACAGCTGCTAACCAGAAGCGAGTTTCGCTCAAAAGTTTCTTCCGGAGCACATGTTTAACTTCCAGGAGCTCCATTAAGTACCTCCCACTCCATATTAACATAATTACATATCATCTAATTACAAAATATAAAAAGACAAAGTTAAAACATACATATAAAAACTAACTTCCATTCCTACAGAGTCAATATTGTTATGCTAAATGTGTAGCGAAAAAAAAATACCTTTACCCTCAGTTCACACTTGCGCGTTTTACAGCGTGTTCGAACGTGCTGTAAAACGCATAACCGATGCAAACCAATGCTTCCCTATGGGACTGGTTCACATTTTCGCGTTTTACAGCGCGTTCGAACGCGCTGAAAAACGCCCGACGCATAAACAAGTACTTGAGCTTTTTTTGGGGCGTTTTTTCGCGCATTTTGGCCCATAGACTTCAATGGGAATGCGCAACACTTGTATTTTGCGTGTTTTTGACACTGAAGACGCACGTTCGAACGCGCGTTTATGAATTTGCAACATGCAGGAAAGGCCAAACCCCAGCTCTGATTGGCCAAACTTCATATAGACAGGCATATTTGGTCATTAGAGAACACTGTAGTCAATCACACAAAAAAAAACGCGCGTTTACTATTGCCAAAAACGCGCACAAAAACGCGCGTCTCAGAAACGCTCAGTTCTGAACCCAGTGTTAGTCCCTCAATATTCTTGCAAATTATCACAAATAGGGTTTAGGAACCCCTTTCCTTCGCAAACAAATGAAAATTCTGCAAGGAATAGTGCATGTGAGATGTAACTAGCAGCAAAATCCACACGGTAGGTCAACTTCCATGTGGATTTTTCCCACCCCATGTAAACATAACTTAGATCTGCACCAAAATTGCAGCATGCTCATAGGCATGTTGTGTCATACCATATGGTATACCACAGAGCCCTGTACCATGGAGATATTCTGGGGAGAATAGCTCTGTAATATGGCATTCTGTAGAGCATTAGATGAAGGAAATCCGCAGCACTCTTCAATTGATGAGAAAAATCCAATAGGTTTATTCAGGCAACATACAGAAGCGACGTTTCGACTTCAACAGTCTTTATCAAGCAATGCCATACACATTAGTGACACACTTTTATAACCCAAAATGCAATGTGATTGGTGCCTCCCTGCATCAGGGGGCTTATACAAAAGTACATAAATAAAAAAAATCGTCCACTTCCTAGTGAATCCACTTTTACATGCGATTCTTACCGCATCCCACGCGCGTCTCTGTTCCACAGAAAAGGCCCCCTTATATCCAGCATTACCACTGAAAACATGCAGCTTTCCATTGTCAGATCTGCGCATGGGTCACTTCTCACATGAATCCAAACCCATGTCCGGCATCCCAACCAATAGCAGGACAGCACTGCTCCATCGTCACTCAGTGCACGCCCCTTTAGTCACATGATCGGGACTACCTGCAATTAGAAATCCATAAAGTCATGACATTAGCTGTTGCCGACCTGGTTCTCGTCACATGATCGGAACTCCCTCCAATCAGTAATTCATAATTTCACGAGATGCCAGCAGGGTTTTAGTCATGTGATCGGGACTTACATATGCAGTTGCTAAGTACAATAGACGCCGCAGACTAGTAAATATATCCCAAGTAAGGAGCGTCACATACTCTGTTGCTCCATGAGTCCCCAGAACGCTATCAGTGATAGAGGTGGATCCAGTTTCAATATAGGTCGGTGAGATCCCAACACGTTCAACACGTTATAGCCAGTTGGTGTTCACGTCCCTGAAATTCATAGTGGGTGGATGAACGTGTTAGGATCTGTCCTCTAGTTATGACCCATCTATATGGGGTTGATCACTATAATAGTTCCCCCGTTTATGGCTAGAAAACATATGATCACCGACCTATATTGAAACTGGATCCACCTCTATCATTAATGGCGTTCTGGGGACTCATGGACCAACAGAGTATGTGACGCCCCCTACTTGGGGTATATTTACTAGTCTGCGGCGTCTATGTTACTTAGCAACTACATATGTAAGTCCCGATCACATGACCAAAACCCTGCTGGCATCTCGTGAAATTATGAATTACTGATTTGAGGGAGTTCCGATCATGTGACGAGAACCTGGTCGGCAACAGCTAATGTCATGACTTTATGGATTTCTAATTGCAGGTAGTCCCGATCATGTGACTAAAGGGGCGTGCACTGAGTGACGATGGAGCAGTGCTGTCCTGCTTTTGGTTGGGATGCCGGACATGGGTTTGGATTCATGTGAGAAGTGACCCATGCGCAGATCTGACAATGGAAAGCTGCATGTGTTTCAGTGGTAATGCTTGATATGAAGGCCTTTTCTGTGGAACAGAGACGCGCGTGGGATGCGGTAAGAATTGCATGTAAAAGTGGATACACTAGGAATTGGACGATTTTTTTTATTTATGTACTTTTGTATAAGCCCCCTGATGCAGGGAGGCACCAATCACATTGCATTTTGGGTTATAAAAGTGTGTCACTAATGTGTATAGCATTGCTTGATAAAGACTGTTGTAGTCGAAACGTCGCTTCTGTATGCTGCCTAAATAAACCTATTGGATTTTTCTGATCAATTGAAGAGTGCTGCGGATTTCCTTGATCTAATGCTATATGGAGACCCTAGCCTGAACCTCCATCTGCGTGCACCAGTTCTGGACCGTGACTTGGTACTTGTGGTAATGGTGTTGTCCCTAGGATGGGACTTGTAGTGCTGCTTAAGTATTGTATTTTTATTCTGTAGAGCATGCCACATTAAAACCAGAGGTGCAAGAATGTACAGTGTAAGTGGGTGCTATATAAAGACTGCATATAACTATGAGTTTGTATAGAGCCATGATATCCCTGTGTACATGAACCTTAAAGACATGTACAAGTGACATGGATTTTCCTCAGGCAGATATGCCTTGGGCTGCCCAGAAAATCTACAGCTGAAACTTGGATTTCTGCCACAGATTATCCACTGGAAGAGGCTGGCAATTTAAAGTTCACAGCACATTAATTATTCCTTGAATTTTTTTACAGTATGTGAATGTAGTATAAAATACAACATACACTTGCTTTGCTTGTAGAATATCAGCCTGTCAGACATCAGCACCTAAATTCCAACAGAATGCTAAACATGTGAACATGGTCTAAGTTCTCCACACATTTCTAATTGATACCTATGATCATTGATACCTACTCTCCCTACTAATCTGGATTCTCTTTTTATAGAACATTTTCCCATATTTTAAGCTTGAATAACATAAAGCGCTTTTGATGTTCACTGCTAGCCATACATGATGCAATTATTAATCTGAGGGAAGGGAAGAACGTATCTTCTGTGGTCTTCTTTGGCCATACACATAAGCGTTCAGCCTTTCCATTTTCCTGTTCCGTTATAGGAGTAGAAGAACAGAAAGGACGAATTCAGCATAGACTATAATGGAGTCTGTTAGGTTTCCTCTCAGAGGAAAATTGTAAAAGCAGAGACAAAAGTTGTGCATGCAGGACTTATGTCTCCAATTCAAAAATCTTCCTCTGAGTGGAAACAGACCCCATTATTGTCTATGCAGTGATGGCTAACCTCCGGCACTCCAGCTGTGGTGAAACTACAACTTCCAGCATGCTCTATTCATTTCTATGGAGTTCTGAGAACATCCAAGCAAGGAGGCATCTTGGGAGTCATAGTTGTACCACAGCTGGATTGCCGAAGGTTAGAGATCACAGGTCTATGGGGTCCATAGGCGCCATTTGGCTCAGATATGTGCCAAATCCATCCTTTCCATTCTTAGGCTCCTATAACGGAGCAGAAAAATGTAAACACATTCTGAACGCTGTCTGAACGCTGATGTAAACTCAGCTTTAGATGTATGTGGTCAAATTCACCATGTTTGGTGGGATCAGCTGACAATCTAATGTGTATTGGAGCCTCTTGGCTCCCTCCTCTCAACATCTCATGGAAAATAAGGATTAGGCAGTTTGCTTTGCATAACTTGCTTGTTCTCAGAGAGATAATGTAAGCCACTGCTGGAGGAGGAGGAGCATGGCATGGGCTTCCTATTGGGAAACATGCTTGCTTGACTGAGCCAAGCAGGCATGTATATGAGGGAATCATTGTGAAAGCTGTTGGCCAAATGAACAATTGACTGGCAGCTATCTTTTGAGAATGGCACGCCTTAAAGGAAATCTGTCTTTTCTGGACAATTATCTACAGTAATACATTAGTAATACATGTCCACTTCACTATTGTTTATTTTCCTACTGAACCCATTCCTCTGCTGTCAGTGCTCAGAGATGCATTGAAATACATTGTCGGGACTGCTCTGCATGTGCACATAATTCCTCTACATTTGTAGAACAGCACAGCAACCCATACTGTGTATTTCAGTGCAGATTTAATTGCCAGTTACAGAGCAATGAGGATGGTAGGAAAATAGACATCTGGACTCCATATCGGCAGTACTACCCATGTTTTACCGTAGGTAACAGTCCAAAATCGGAGTGACAGATTCCCTTTAAATACCATGCAGTACTTTAGGCTCTGTTCACATATGCAGCACAACCAGAAACCATCACATAGTGCCAGATGAATTGCATGATGAACACCGACCTTAACCAGTGAACAGCATTGAATAAGGATATGGCCACATGGGCAGGTTTCCTGATGCAGTTTTGGAAGCCAAAATCAGGAGTGGATCATATAAGTAGAGTAAGTATAAAGGACAGATAATACTTCTCCTTCTTTGACCCCACTCCTTGGCTTCCAAAACTGTATCAGGAAACCTGACCATGTGGCTGTACCCTTATAAAGCATGCCTTTGGGGTCCACCACAGTGTCCATCATTATGACAAGAAAAATAGCATTGCATGCATGAACATAGCAGCATTACACTGCAGTTTATCACAGTTCTTCTCCTAATTTGTTCTGGTCTGTCTGTATTTATAGAATATCTTGTACAGACACCATAAAGTTTATAATCATCTAGTTGGAAATAAACTGTTTTATCAGGAAACATTATCTTAAGAAAAATTCACTGTTCCTCATGGACCTTTGACAATATTACATATTTCTTATTAGTGAGGTTTTCATATTAGAGAAAAAAATATTTTTGGTAAGGGAAATGAATATTTAACATGTATACAATGATATTGTTGCATCAGGGCAAGCCTGTCTTAGACTAAATGGTTTTACTGTTTCATAATGGCCTATTGTGCTGTAGATGAACACATACAGGCCAATGGCAGACATCTCAAAGGGATTAACTAGTATACAAAACAATGAACCTATTATTTTTTATAGGAGACATAGATGCTTAAGCTCCAGTCTTTGATCCCTCAGAAGGTCTTTGTGTTATTCAGGTATATGTATGTCAAGTATATTAATAAATTTGATAATTTTTATCTCATAAAGATTCAACTAAGCATATGTTTAAATTCAGATCAAAATAATTTTACATAAATTGTCTTCAAACATCACAGATATAGATGAGCGAATGTTTCAAAATTTGGATTCGCCGGTTCACCGAATATTTTAAAAAAATGGTTTGATCCAAATTTATTCGCAGCGAATCTCGTTAAAAAATTCTGGCTTCAGAGAGCCTTTACAATGGTGTAGAACACTGTGCCCTGCAGTAACATGCATAGGGAGTCAGCTGTGGCAGTGAAATAATACTGAGAGTCAGTTTGACATGCAGACTGGCGTCGCTCTTAGAATCACTGCACACTTCACTTATTTGGAAAGTCACGGTGCCAAAACTGACCAAATAACTCAAGTATGAACTTAGCCTTAGAGGTCTATTTTAGTGCCAAGAAGAAACGCACTCCTTTTACACTGTAATCAGCTGATTGTATATATATGTCTACAGAACCTCTTCTATTAAATGCTTATACAAGTAGAGCCCCCCCAACAGAGTGGAGAGGGTGTCAGCAGTAAGTTTTTTTGTTGATGTCACTGATTATTTTGCCCTTCCTCTGATCTGTCAGAACAATAACCTCATAAAACGGATCCTGTCTGTTGAACATCCACTTTCACTCAGTCAGCATTTGGTCAGTAATCCATCAGTATTGCTAATGCCAAAAAAAAAACAGTGTATCCAAAACAGAGTTGACACGAGAATAAGGAGACCACAGTGTGGCCCAATGACAGAGTCTGGAGGTGGCAGCAGCATCAGGAGGAGGCCACAGAGTGGCACAATGACAGTGTGGAGATGGCGGCAGCACCAGGAGGCCACAGAGTGGTAGAGTGGTAAAATGACAGTGTAGAGGAGGCAGCAGCAGTAGGAGACCACAGAGTAGCAAGGTGACATACTGTAGTATGGAGGTGACTGCAGCATTAGGAGACTACAGAGTGGCAAGGTTACAGAGTGTGGAGGTGGCAGCAGCATCAGGAGACCACAAAGTGACCCGGTGACAGAGTGGAGAGGTGGATGGCAATACCAGTACCAGCTGAAGATGGTGGATGAAAGAAGGAGCACTTGGCATCAGATGTGTGGTATCAGGCGGTTGGCAGCATCAGAATAGTAGCTGAGGCAGGTAGCCAGAATAAACTGCTCTTTTGCCAAAGTGTTGGTGTGATACCATGGATGATCTAGTCTGATGCATCAGGCATTGGTGGGTGGAAATCCTGGCTGATCCACACCTGATTCATCTTAACAAAGGTCAGTCTCTCCACATTTTGGGTGGACAGGCGAGTTCTTCTTTGGGTAACTATGGCCCCCGTCGCACTAAACACCCGCACTGATACCACACTACTGGCCGGGCAGGACAGCTTTTCCAGGGCAAACTCTTCTAGTTGCTAATACACCAATACACACCAAAAAGAGCTGTAATTTTCTCACTTTAACACACAACGGCTATTAAGCCCTTTTTCTTTTTCCCAACTAATACGCGCCAAAAAGGGCTTTAGAACATATCTGCTGAACGGCAAATATATATATATATATATATATATTTTTGACACTAATACAGGCCAAAAGGGGCTTTAGAACATATTATTAGAACCCTTATTTTTGTCCACTTATACACGACACAAAAGGCTTTAGAATATATAACTGCACCGCAGATCGGCAAATTTATTTTTCTTTTTTCCACTTATACACGACACAAAAGGCTTTAGAATATATAACTGCACCACTTAACGGCAAATAATTTTTTCTTTTTTCCACTTATACAGGACACAAAAGGCTTCAGAATATCTAACTGCACCGCTGACTGGCAAATATATTTTACTTTTTTCCACTTATACACAACACGAAAGGCTTTAGAATATAAAACTGCACCGCTGATCGGAAAATATATATATATATTTTTTCACTTATACACGCCAAAAAAAGCTTTAGAACAAATAACTGCACCGCTGAACAGCAAATATATTTTTCTTTTGCCACTAATATAAGACAAAAAGGGCTGTAATTTTCACACTTCACCACACAACAGCTAATAAGCCCTTTTTTCCCACTAATACAAGCCAAAAATTGCTTTAGAATATATAACTGCACCGCACAAGTGCAAATAAGACATAGAAATATTTCTTGTAATAAACCCTGTTAATGGCTGTATCAAACAGCACTTGCATCCCAATAACAGGAACGGTTTGCTGGAATTACAGAGCTGTATAATGGCAATTTGGATCCCCAGTCAGTGCAGCAAGGTGTAATAGGATTGTTCCAATTACCCAGGCTGTAACCTTCCCATACTCCACCCTGTTCAACATAAATGCTGTGGAATGATTCATCCCTATCCTTTCCCTACACCTTGAATAATCTTTCCCTGCACTTGTAAATTGTTTTTTTCGCACAATGAAATTTTTTCTAACACTGTCCCTAGCTTCTGCTGACGTCTCTCCCTGCACTAAGTACACTGGAAAATGGCAGAATCCAAGATGGCAATTTTAGGGCTGGGACATCACAGGGATGGCTAGCTGCTGATTGGCAGCATGCATGGCATTAGGGGTGAGTCTGTCTTCTCAGAGTTCCTTGCTCCATGTCCTCACCCGTGCAGCAGCCATTTCAGGAAAAAATGCGATTTTTCACCACGAATCGCTAGGAACTGTAGCTCATTGGAGAAGGTTTCCATACGTTTTTCTTAATTTTTATGACTAAGCAAACATTACCATTGAAATGCTTTATAGGAGTAGTTTGTTGAAGGTTTCTGCACCATTGGGCAAAAAAATGCACTTATGTATTTAAAACACGCATGAAAAACGCATATAAGTTTTTTATTATTTTTTTGTTTTTTTAAAGCGGCCAAGGAGCAGAACCTCTCTAGTATATGATAAATATGATATGACCAACATACTTTTATTTCATTCCAATGTGTCTTATAATTTTCTGTTTGAAGAAAATTCCATCCCAGGTTTTATGTCTTCCTGAATTTCCTGGGTGGAGTCTATAGGGTACAAAAAAGGCACATGGAGGTTCACTAAATTACCACTGAGGAAGGGGTAAGACCCAAAATACACTCCGAAACGCGTTTGGTCAATTTTAATAATCGTTTTCCAGTGCCTTCTGAGGAAAAAGTCCCAAGAATACTGCCGGCAGTAAACATTTTCAAAACACTTTGAAAAAATCACATAAGAAGAAATCGCATAACTCTTAAAGATATTCTACAACAAGGAAGTGAGACATGGAGGTAATCCCGCGTTAACATGCCACGGGACTTTGGGAAATGAGCGCAACACATGCCAGTACCATGTGGCAACTTGGATGCCTTTGAATAACAACCTGAGTTTTAAGGCTGAAAAAATCGTGGGTACCCCATGAACGTCGCTTCACTTATACTGAACCTCTACCGCAAAAAGTTTGCATGAATATATTGCTCGAGTTTAGAGTGTAAAACAAGTGTGAAAGTTTTATAAGAACTGCGAACAATTTCCATAGGTGCAGCTTAGTAAGTACATATACTGAACTTCCACTTTAAGCGCTCATTGAATTTTCGTTTTACCAAGTCCTTACAGCAAATGTATTGCGATTTTCTGGAAACCACCCAGTTACTTTGTTTGCTTAAAGGGATATAAGAAATGATATCAACTGATATATATAATCCAACATTAGAACTACTCCTCAGATTTACAATTTAGTGTGCACACTGTGGATCAAGCCTGTGTTTTTGCACATGTGTTTCTATTGATTTTGGAAACTGTCTGAGGAATCTTTTAGTATATTTTCCTTTAAACATTTGTTTCTAGTTTATTGAGTATTGGCCAATACGTATTGTGCAACATTTTGTGTTTATGTGATTTTATCTGCATGACCCATGTATTTGTGAGTGCCGATCTATTTACACAAATATTCTTATCTGGTAAAGGGGGGCTTACTTTTGATCGTGCAACTGTCCAGATTGCCCTCTATAAAGTAGAGCCACCCTTATTTAGATATATTGTCTGCTAAATGTAATTGAATATCTCCCATGTATGTTTCCATATTTAAACTAGTGATATCCAGGTGGCTCTCTTGTGATGCACTCTGAATTGTGGTGCCAACGTATATCGGTTACCCCAATAGAACCAAAGGAGGAAATATAAGAAATATAATAAATACGGGCACTCAGCTGTATGGGACTGCACTGAAATTTTTTTTTGTTATTAAAATTATATATAAAACCCATATACATAAAATATGAAAAAAATAAGTATAAAAAACACAAGGTAAGTATAAAAAGCTGATTGTAGACCAAAAATGCAGATTGGGTCCCCAATCTAGGGGGATAGCACAAAAGAGTTGGTAGCTATTCTCTTTTAGTGCTGAATAGCTAATCACTATTCACACTCCGTAAGAGGGACAGTTGTCTCTATATTTATATGTACTCCAATTCACATGTGTGTGGTCTCCAATCTGTTTCTAAACCATACAATTAGTTCATTAATCCTTTCATAGTCAAAAACTTGCAGATGGGTGCCACACAAGACCGCAGTATATAGTCACTTGTAGGTGCCACAAAAGGCCGCAATATATTATCACATGTAGTATTATTATAAAGGATTTATTCGGCAATCAGAGACCAAACAGGAGATATTTTTTACTTTGTCATTATTTGCTATATATAGTCACATTATTGTTACTATTTGTGGACATCTTAATTGAAAGTCTAAAAATGGCGCTCCACTTAAAAGGGCAACTCCGTTGTGATGGTCACATATTTATGTGTCTTGCACTCTATAATTAAAAGCATCTTTATTATAGGGTGAAACACTATTTGTGAAAGAACCGCATGTAAAAACAAAACGCACCAAAAACGCATCTGTGGTAACCTGATGGTTTTTCAAAATTCGTCATTTTCAACCATGCACTGTCATAGAATTGTCATTTATAGGCGGCTATAGTAATCACAACTATATTACAGATCCAATCTATTCCCAAAGGAAAGATTTTTTTTTAGTTTTTTTATGTTTTTTAAAAATGAATACATATCACATAGAACTTTTTCTGATACCATCAATAAAAATAAAAAAGAGGAAAATATATCAGGGACCTCTAAAATGGCAAATGCATATGTATTTTTTTATTATATTTGTTCTTTACTTTTTTTTTATTTTTAAATAAATTAAAAAAAATTATAATTGTTCCTATTTTTCTATTTTTCTTTTTTGTCTTCTCCTCTCTTACTCCTTTCTGCCGGTGTTCATCTGTATCAGGAAAAGTTCTATGTGATATGCATTAATTTTTAAAAATCATTTAAAAAAACAAAAAAAAATCTTTCCTTTGGAAATAGATTGGATCTGTAATATGGTTGTGATAACTATAACCGCATATAAATGAAAATTCTATGACAGTGCATGGTTGAAAATGACGAATTTTGAAAAACCATCAGGTTACCACAGATGCGTTTTTGGTGTGTTTTGTTTTTACATGCGGTTCTTTCACAAACAGTGTTTCACCCTATATTCAAAGATGTCATATTTAAAAAGGATATATGCTCATTTTATATATTTTGACACTGAAAGATGCTTTTAATTATAGAGTGCAAGACACATAAATATGTGACCATCACAACGGAGTTGCCCTTTTAAGTGGAGTACCATTTTAAGACTTTCAATTAAGATGTCCAATAGTAACGATAATGTGACTATATATAGCAAATAATGACAAAGTAAAAAATATCTCCTGTTTGATCTCTGATAGGTTTGCTTGCCGAATGACTCCTTTATAATAATGCTACATGTGATAATATATTGCGGTCTTTTGTGGCACCCACAGGTGACTATATACTGCGGTCTTGTGTGGCACCCATCTGCAAGTTTTTGACTATGAAAGGATTAATAAACTAATTGTTTGGTTTAGAAACAGATTGATGACCACACAAATGTGAATTGGAGTACATATAAATAGAGGCAACTGTCCCTCATACGAAGTGTGAATAGTGATTACCTATTCAGCACTAAAAGAGAATAGCTACCAACTCTTTTGTGCTATCCCCCTAGATTGGGGACCCAATATGCATGTTTGGTCTACAATCAGCTTTTTATACTTGTGTTTTTTATACTTATTTTTTAGTATTTTATGTTGATGTATATGGGTTTTATATAGAATTTTAATAACAAAAAAATGTGTGCCCGTATTTATTATATTTCTTATATTTCTCTATTGACCCGCATATGTTACTATAAATGAGTGTGGAACCACTGTGCAAACCAACTGAACTTAATAGTTAAAACTAAGGGTGTTATTCTGGTGGTTCCCTGGTTTTCACTCTTTAACCTCTAATACAGGGACCTTCACTGCAGGGAACACTCCAGGCTGCTAGCTCTTGAAGCAGTCTCTGTATGGTTGGCTTCTGACCTGCAGAAGTCCAGAGACACCAGTGTATAGCCAGAAAGGTACAGCTAAATCTTATAGTCAGTGACAGGCCAGAGTCAGGACAGACAGAGAAAGAGGTCACTCAGCAGAGAATCAGAGTTAGATTTGAGCAGATGTCTGTACATGAGAAGTCAAATGAAACAGCACACCTCTTACAGGAACTAGCAAGCTAGATACAACTGTTGCTCAGGCACCCTCACATTGGGGAAGGTGCCTTAAGAATCCTGAGGTGGCCAGTCATAGTCTTGGGAACATTAGTGCATGAGTGCTGGCACTTTATGAGCCAGAGAGCATATGCTAGTGCACCCTACAGGCACATTGAAGAGGCCTAGCAGGCAAGTGCAGAAGTACTCACATGTGATTCTAGCAGCTGAGCCCAGTAATGGAGGGTAAGGATGAGCGAGACTTTGCATAATAACTTCATAAATGGATTTCTACAGTAAAAAAACATTTTCGAAACTTGGGTTCGGGAAATGTTTTTTTTACAGTACAAATTAATTTATGAAGTTATTACGTGAAGTCTCGCGAGACTTCACAAAGTAATAACTTTGGATTATCGGAACCAATACATTCTAATACTGTACGAAGCTCCTGCTCCATACAGAATTGGAACAAAGTTTTATGCGACTCGACTTCGAATGTTTCATTCGAAGTCAATTCGCTCATCCCTAATGGAGGGCATAGGAGGGCCAGCAGGTGCAGACTACACGACTAGAAGGAGTGACAGCAGCAGGGTAAGAGGAGAGGCATGATAGCCTCTTGGAGAAGTGGGACAGTGGCAGGAACGGGTCACCAACATCACTGCATATTGACTTGGCTTAGGTAAATATGATCGAAGATAAATAACTCATATGAATAATGCAAATTTTTTTCTTATTTGCTTGTTGTATGTTTTGCAATTTATGACCATGTAAAAGAGATATGTAGGAAATAGAAATTCATTTACTTTTAAGGCTATCAAATAACCATTAAGAAGAGTGATTATCAGCTTTTCATTTGGACATGTTTATTTAGAACAAGGAAGATTAAAGCAGATCTGTTAACGATGCTTAAAACTAAGCAGACTAAAAGGCTTTTACATAGCAATGGCTACATTGAATAGATGTTTTCTGAACAGGCCAGGAATTTAGGTAATCTTTGTGTACATGTTTTAAAAGGTATTTCAGTCACATTATTTAATGCCTACAAAATGCTGAAAATGTTGGTAAATTTCCTATTTACTGTGACAGTATATTCTAGGAGCTGATCATATGTGATATTTTGTGTCAAACAGTACATGTTTTAAAAGAAGGACATGATAAAAACAGACCCAGAGTACACATAGTGGCATAAAATCGCAAAAATAAATATTTATTACTTCTACTACATGGCTTTTTTTAAGGCCCATATTTGTCTTTTAAAGTATCTTTATATACACAGTTTTTGATGCAGAACTGTAGCCAGGAAGGTGAAGTTCCTCCTTTATATTAAGGGTACATTTACACAAAGACCATTTTGTGCAAACTTCACACAGTTCACAAAGTGGAATTCAATCCAAATTTTAGGGAATTCAATTTGCAGCGAAGCCGAATTTCCTCGTGTTTCATGGTAGTGAATTGATTTTCTCTAAATGGTGGTAAAAAATAAAACAATTCATACTTACCTGATCCTTTTGAGCGCGAAGAGCTGGCTGCTGCCATCTTGATTGAAGACCTCACACCAGGGGCGGACTGAGCGGTCGGGCCCTTCGGACATGGTCCGAGGGCCCGGCCGGGAAGGGGGCCCGTCGGCTGCCCACTCAGTATAGAGAAAAAGAGATCAGCTGTGCCGCGGCTGTGCCGTGCGCAGCAGCGCAGCACAAGTGATCTACTCTACAGCAGACTGTCAGCACTGCAGTCTGCAGTACAATACAAATCATTTAAAGTAAACCACAGTCCAGTTCTTCCAGGCACTGGCAGTCACTCCGTGCCGTTCGCTTACTTTACATGTACGTCCGTGGCGTCAGGGGCAGGGCCCAGCAGCCGGAGCAGAGGAGGAGAGGAGGGGCCGGCCATGGCGTCCTGTGCGGCGCAGAGGCGCGCCATGGTGATGTCAGTGAGTCGTGATGTTATGTTACTGACGTCTTCAACTATTTTTGCGGCCTGCCTGCGCCTCACACAGAGTAGACAGACAGTCAGAGCACCGTCCGCACCATCCACGTGACGCGCCCACTTCCAAGTTCCCCTCCTGGTTCCTGCCCTGCCTGCTGTTTCGGCCCAGATGTGCTGCAGCAGCCTGCAAGTGAAGTTGTTCAAGTAAAGTAGTAGTAAAGTTTACTAAAGTAGTAGTACTACTGTGACAATTGATTTCTTCACTAGTAATCACAAAAGGCTGGCCTGGTTATAGTGTATGGACTGGACTCAGTGAGAAGAACTGTTATGGGGGAGATATGTGGATGACATGAATCATAAGTTGCTATATAGTGTCATCCATAGATCCCCCCCATAGCAGTGCCCTCCCCCATAACAGTGCCATCCTCAGATCCACCCATAACTGTCATCTACAGGTCCCCCATAACAGTGACCTCCATAGATCCCCCCATAGCAGTTTCCCCATAACAGTGCCATCCACAGATCCCACATAACTGTGTGTCATCCACAGATCTCCCATAACTGTGTGTCATTCCCAGATCCCCCATAACAGTGTCATCCACAGATCCCCATAACTGTGTGTCATCCACAGATCCCCCATAACAGTGTCATCCACAGATCCTCCATAACAGTGTCATCCACAGATCCTCCATAACAGTGTCATCCACAGATCCTCCATAACAGTGCCATCCACAGATCCCCCATAACAGTGTGTCATCCACAGATCCCCATAACAGTGTGTCATCCACAGATCCTCATAACAGTGTGTCATCCACAGATCCCCCATAACAGTGTCATCCACAGATTCCCCATAACAGTGACATCCACAGATCCCCCATAACGGTGTGTCATCCACAGATCCCCCATAACAGTGTCATCCACAGATCCCCCATAACAGTGTCATCCACAGATCCCCATAACAGTGTCATCCACCGATCCCCCATAACAGTGACATCCACAGATCCCCCATAACAGTGACATCCACAGATCCCCCATAACAGTGTGTCATCCACAGATCCCCATAATAGTGTCATCCACAGATCCTCCATAACAGTGTCATCCACAGATCCCCCATAACAGTGTCATCCACAGATCCCCATAACAGTGTGTCATCCACAGATCCCCATAACAGTGTGTCATCCACAGATCCCCCATAACAGTGTCATCCACAGATCCCCATAACAGTAACATCCACAGATCCCCCATAACAGTGACATCCACAGATCCCCCATAACAGTGACATCCACAGATCCCCCATAACAGTGTGTCATCCACAGATCCCCCATAAGAGTGACCTCCACAGATCCCCCATAACAGTGTCATCCACAGATCCCCCATAACAGTGTGTCATCCACAGATCCCCATAACAGTGTGTCATCCACAGATCCCCATAACAGTGTGTCATCCACAGATCCCCCATAACAGTGTCATCCACAGATTCCCCATAACAGTGTGTCATCCACAGATCCCCATGACAGTGTGTCATCCACAGATCCCCCATAACAGTGTCATCCACAGATCCCCCATAACAGTGTCATCCACAGATCCCCCATAACAGTGTCATCCACAGATCCCCATAACAGTGTGTCATCCACAGATCCCCATAACAGTGTGTCATCCACAGATCCCCCATAACAGTGAGTCATCCACAGATCCCCATAATAGTGTCATCCACAGATCCTCCATAACAGTGTCATCCACAGATCCCCCATAACAGTGTCATCCACAGATCCCCATAACAGTGTGTCATCCACAGATCCCCATAACAGTGTGTCATCCACAGATCCCCATAACAGTGTGTCATCCACAGATCCCCATAACAGTGACATCCACAGATCCCCATAACAGTGAGTCATCCACAGATCCCCATAACAGTGTCATCCACAGATCCCCCATAACAGTGACATCCACAGATCCCCCATAACAGTGACATCCACAGATCCCCCATAACAGTGTGTCATCCACAGATCCCCCATAAGAGTGACCTCCACAGATCCCCCATAACAGTGTCATCCACAGATCCCCCATAACAGTGTCATCCACAGATCCCCATTACAGTGTGTCATCCACAGATCCCCATAACAGTGTCACCCACAGATCCCCCATAACAGTGACATCCACAGATCCTCCATAACAGTGTGTCATCCACAGATCCCCCATAACAGTGCGTCATCCACAGATCCCCCATAACAGTGTCATCCACAGATCCCCATAACAGTGTGTCATCCACAGATCCCCATAACAGTGTGTCATCCACAGATCCCCCATAACAGTGAGTCATCCACAGATCCCCATAACAGTGACATCCACAGATCCCCCATAACAGTGTGTCATCCACAGATCCCCCATAACAGTGTCATCCACAGATCCCCCATAACAGTGTCATCCACAGATCCCCATAACAGTGTCATCCACAGATTCCCCCATAACAGTGTCATCCACAGATCCCCCATAACAGTGACATCCACAGATCCCCCATAACAGTGACATCCACAGATCCCCATAACAGTGTGTCATCCACAGATCCCCCAAAAGAGTGACCTCCACAGATCCCCCATAACAGTGTCATCCACAGATCCCCATAACAGTGTCATCCACAGATCCCCATTACAGTGTGTCATCCACAGATCCCCCATAACAGTGTCACCTACAGATCCCCCATAACAGTGACATCCACAGATCCTCCATAACAGTGTGTCATCCACAGATCCCCCATAACAGTGCGTCATCCACAGATCCCCCATAACAGTGAGTCATCCACAGATCCCCCATAACAGTGTGTCATCCACAGATCCCCCATAACAGTGTCATCCACAGATCCCCCATAACAGTGTCATCCACAGATCCCCCATAACAGTGTCATCCACAGATCCCCCATAACAGTGTCATCCACAGATCCCCCATAACAGTTTCATCCACAGATCCCCATAACAGTGTCACCCACAGATCCTCCATAACAGTGTGTCATCCACAGATCCCCCATAGCAGTGCCATCCACAGATCCCCATAACAGTGTCATCCACAGATCCCCCATAACAGTGTCATCCACAGATCCCCATAACAGTGCTATTTTCATATTTAATTGCCTCTTTAGGATTTGAAATGCTTTGGTTTTGTTTATTTATGATTTTGTAATGCATTTATTTATTGTGCACAGTTTGGTTTTTGCATTTGTTATTTATGTTGCACTTCTAATTAAATAAATTATTGTGCAGGATATGGGTGTGACTGGAGGCGGGACATGGGAGTGGCTGGAGGCGGGATGTGGGTCTGGCCTGGAAGGGGCCCTTGATTTATTTTTCCCGGGGGCCCTGAGGGTTCTCAGTCCGCCCCTGCCTCACACAAAATCCTGTGGGCAGTGATGTATGATGTCCCAATGCCGGCCGACATGATGATGTCATCACGGGCCGCATGAGATTTTGGCTAGACAGTCAATCAAGATGGCGGTGGCTGACTCTTCATGTTCAAATGGATGATGTAAGTATGACTTTATAAATTTTTTATTTTATTTTACACTATATTGCTGTCAGATGCCATAATCAGCTATGAACACGACATCTGAGGGTACAATGATGGGGGGCAGCACTATTGCCACTCCCGGTCATTGAACCCACTACTCGTCACAAAGCAAATTTTTTGTAAAATTTGCCGAAACTGCCAAATCAATTTTTTTAATACTTCGCTCATCACTAATGGGCATACATAAAATTAATATGCTTGAAACCGTTGTCCCCTCCTTTAATCCCTGCTTTCCCCCCATCAATCTGTACAGGGTGTTTTAGTTAGCAGCTAAAAGCACTGCCCACTGAAAAGAGTAACCTGCAATCACTATGATAAGGGAACTAAATTCATGTGTTAAAAAGCATTACGTCAAATGTTTCTTACATGTATGAAGCTTATAAATGTATACTGTATACTGTTATGTTACCTACAGAATAGAGTTATGCTACAATAAATGAAACCAGACCACCCACTCAACTGATAACTGAACTGCTCCGGTGTAAAGACCATGTAGATGAAAAGGCACAGATTCAGGGTATGTAATTTTTTTTATCTCTCTATTCACTTTTATTCCCCTGCAGTGAGCCTGCAAATTCTACTGCATACAGAGGACTGCTAAGCTCTGCAATACAATGGAGAGGACTCTTAGATGTTCCACACATGAATTTAAGCATGATTATTGCAGAGGAAAGCAAGTGAGTATAAGTAGAGTTGAGCGAACACCTGGATGTTCGGGTTCGAGAAGTTCAGCTGAACTTCCCGAAAATGTTCGGGTTCGGGATCCGAACTCGACCCGAACTTCATCCCGAACCCCATTGAAGTCAATGGGGACCCGAACTTTTGGGCACTAAAAAGGCTGTAAAATAGTCCAGGAAAGGGCTGCAAAAGGCAGCAAAATGTAGGTAAATGCCCTGCAAACAAATGTGGATAGGGAAATGAATTAAAATAAAATAAAATAAATAAAAATTAACCAATATCAATTGGAGACAGGTCCAATAGCAGAGAATCAGGCTTCAAGTCACCCACCAATGGAGAAGGTCACTTTCTGTTATTTCGGCCTCAGCACCCAGACAGAGGAGAGAGGTCCCACAGCAAGGAATAAGGCGTCATATCACCCACCACTGTAGAAGGCCACTTTCAGTTAGTTAGGCCCCAGCACCCAGACAGAGGAGAGAGGTCCCACAGCAGAGAATCATGCATCATATCACCCACCACTGGAGATGGCCACTTTCAGTTATTTAGGCCCCAGCACCCACACCGAGGAGAGAGGTCCCACAGCAAGGAATAAGGCGTCATATCACCCACCACTGTAGAAGGCCACTTTCAGTTATTTAGGCCCCAGCAGCCAGACAGAGGAGAGAGGTCCCACAGCAAGGAATAAGGCGTCATATCACCCACCACTGGATAAGGCCACTTTCAGTAATTTAGGCCCCAGCACCCAGACCGAGAAGAGAGGTCCCACAGCAAGGAATAAGGCGTCATATCACCCACCACTGTAGAAGGCCACTTTCAGTAATTTAGGCCCCGGCGCCCAGATTGAGGAGAGGTTCATTCAACTTTGGGTTGCACCGCAAGATCATGGTAAAGTTAAAAAAATGAGCATTCAATAAAGATGTTCCCACGAAGTACAAGAATACATGGTTGAGAGGGAGCCAGTTATAAATGTCTATTCTGCACAAGGGAGGGACAGGATCCATGCCTGGTTCATTTTTATGAACGTCAGCTTGTCCACGTTGGCTGTGGACAGGCGGCTGCGTTTGTCAGTAATGACGCCCCCTGCCGTGCTGAATACACGTTCAGACAAAACGCTGGCCGCCGGGCAGGCCAGCACCTCCAAGGCATAAAATGCTAACTCAATTTGGAGACCCAGAAGTTGAATGGGGCCGAACCATCAGTCAGTACGTGGAGGGGTGTGCAGACGTACTGTTCAACCATGTTAGTGAAATGCTGCCTCCTGCTAACACGTTCCGTATCAGGTGGTGGTGCAGTTAGCTGTGGCGTGGAGACAAAACTTTTCCACATCTCTGCCATGCTAACCAAGCCCTCAGAGGAGCTGGCCGTGACACAGCTGCGTTGCCGACCTCTTGCTCCTCCTCTGCCTTCGCCTTGGGCTTCCACTTGTTCCCCTGTGACATTTGGGAATGATCTCAGGAGCGCGTTTACCACCGTGCGCTTGTACTTGCGCATCTTCCTATCATGCTCCAGTGCAGGAAGTAAGGTGGGCACATTGTCTTTGTACCGGCGATCCAGCAGGGTGGCAACCCAGTAGTCTGCACACGTTAAAATGTGGGCAACTCTGCTGTCATTGCGCAGGCACTGCAGCATGTAGTCGCTCATTTGTGCCAGGCTGCCCAGAGGTAAGGACAAGCTGTCCTCTGTGGGAGGCGTATCGTCATTGTCCTCCGTATCCCCCCAGCTAAGCACCAGTGATGGGCCTGAGCTGTGTCGGGTGCCACCCCGCTGTGAACCTGCTTCATCCTCATCCTCCTCCACCTCATCCTCCTCGTCCTCCAGTAGTGGGCCCTGGCTGGCCACATTTGTACCTGGCATCTGCTGTTGCAAAAAACCTCCCTCTGAGGCACTTCTAATAGACTGGCCTGAAAGTGCTAAAAATGACCACTGATCCTCATCCTCCTCCTCCTCCTCCTGGGCCACCTCCTCTTCCATCTTCGCCCTAAGTGTTTTCTCAAGGAGACATAGAAGTGGTATTGTAATGCTGATAACGGCGTCATCGCCACTGGCCATGTTGGTGGAGTACTCGAAACAGCGCAACAGGGAACACAGGTCTCGCATGGAGGCCCAGTCATTGGTGGTGAAGTGGTGCTGTTCCGCCGGGCGACTCACCCGTGCGTGCTGCACATGGTGGGCATGTCACATATGAGGCAGTGAGCGAGAAGGCCTAATTTCCGCTGTAGCGCAGACAGGCGAGCAGCAGCAGGATGTGAACGCCGGAAGCACGCACAGACGTCCCGCACTTTATGAAGCAGCTCTGACATGTCGGGGTAGTTGTGAATGAACTTCTGCACCACCAAATTCAGCACATGCGCCAGGCAAGGGATGTGTGTCACACTGGCTAGTCCCAGAGCTGCAACGAGATTTCGCCCATTATGGCACACCACCAGGCCGGGCTTGAGGCCCACCGGCAGAAAGCACTCGTCGGTCTGTTGTTCAATACCCCACTACAACTCCTGCGCGGTGTGGGGCCTGTCCCCCAAACATATGAGTTTCAGAATGGCCTGCTGACGTTTACCCTGGGCTGTGCTGAAGTTGGTGGTAAAGGTGTGTGGCTGACTGGATGAGCTGGTGGAAGCAGAGGAGGAGGAAGCTGAGTAGGAGGAGGAGGCTACAGGAGGCAAAGAATGATGCCCTGCGATCCTTGGCGGCGGAAGGACGTGCGCCAAAGAACTCTCCGCCTGGGGCCCAGCCACCACTACATTTACCCAGTGTGCAGTTAGGGAGATATAGCGTCCCTGTCCGTGCTTACTGGTCCACGTATCTGTGGTTAGGTGGAACTTGCCACAGATGGCATTGCGCAGTGCACACTTGATTTTATCGGATACTTGTGCAGGGAAGGCACGGCTGTCTTGGAGAAGTAGTGGCGGCTGGGAATAACATACTGTGGGACAGCCATGGCCATCAGATGTTTGAAGCTGTCTGTGTCCACCAGCCTGAATGACAGCATTTCAAAGGCCAGTAGTTTAGAAATGCTGGCATTCAGGCCCAGGGCTCGAGGGTGGCTAGGTGGGAATTTACACTTTCTCTCCAAGGTTTGTGAGATAGAGAGCTGAACGCTGCCGTGTGACATGGTGGAGATGCTTGGTGACGAAGGTGGTGGTGTCGGTGGCACATCCTCTGTTTGGTGGACGGCAGGTGCCGACATTCCTCCCAAAGCGGAGGAAGAGGCCGAGGCAGCAGCAGAAGAGGGAGCAGGGGGAGCCTGAGTGAGTTCCTTGCTTTTAAGGTGTTTACTCCACTGCAGTTCATGCTTTGCATGTAGATGTCTTGTCATGCAGGTTGTACTAAGGTTCAGAACGTTAATGCCTCGCTTCAGGCTCTGATGGCACAGATTGCAAACCACTCGGGTCTTGTCGTCAGCACATTGTTTAAAGAAGTGCCATGCCAGGGAACTCCTTGAAGCTGCCTTTGGGGTGCTCGGTCCCTGGTGGCGGTAGCCAGTAGCAGGCAAACTCTCTTAGCTGTTCTGTTTTTGCCCCCTGATCCCTCTTTTGCTACGCTGTTGGCTCCGTCTCCTCTGAACTATGAAAGTCAGTGGCACGATCTTCATTCCATGTGGGGTCTAGGACCTTATCGTCCCCTGCATCGTCTTCCACACAGTCTTCCTCCCTGACCTCCTGTTCAGTATGCACACTGCAAAAAGATGCAGCAGTTGGCACCTGTGTTTCGTCAACATCAGCAGAGACGTGCGGAATCTGATGAGGTGGTCATCCCATGTCCTCATCATCAGGAAGCATAAGTGGTTGTGCATCAGTGCATTCTATGTCTTCCACCACTGGGGAAGGGCTAGGTGGATTCCCTTGGGAAACCATGCCAGCAGAGTCTTCAAACAGCATAACAGACTGCTGCATAACTTGAGGCTCAGACAGTTTTCCTGATATGCATGGGGGTGATGTGACAGACTGATGGGCTTGGTTTTCAGACGCCACCTGTGCGCTTTCTGCAAAAGACTGGGTGGCATATAATGTTGAGAACGTGCTGGATCCACTGTCGGCCATCCAATTGACTAGCGCCTGTACTTGCTCAGGCCTTACCATCCTTAGAACGGCATTGGGCCCTACCAAATATCGCTGGCGGGTACTGGAACCTGAGGTAGTTGGTTCACTAGGATGTGTGGCTGTGGCCAGCACCAGAGGGTCCACTAACTACACCATGACCATGTCCGCGTCCGCGTCCCTTACTAGATGTTTTCCTCATTGTTACCGTTCACAACAATAAGGAAAAAAATATTTGGCCCAATGTATTGAATTCAAATTCAGACCTTTTTTTTACAGGCACCTAACACTATCTGGATATCTATTTATGTACCGTAGAACACTAATCCAGGCACAGCAGTAACCACAGATTTAGAGGAATATCAATTGTAGGGCAAGTATTTAGGCCCTGGACATGCACAGTAGCGTGTGAAAAAATATGTAGGATTATGCCTTCAGCAATTGTATTTTAACACTTTGTGTAATTAACACTTTAACGGACAGAAATACAATGGGAGATGCACAGTAGCGTGTGTAGTTATTGAGGATGACCCTCTCAGCACTTGTATATACACCTTGAGAGTAATATACCCTTGTACGGACTGATTAACACTTGGCCTGCAACAGCTGGAACACCAGATTCAGGGTATTGCTATATTGGCAAGTGAATGTCACCACAGAACAAAATCTATCCTTTGCCGGACACTATTAAACTTGGGCAGCGACAGCTGAAACCACTGATTTATGGTATTGCTGTTTTGGCAATTAAATTTCACCACAGAAAAAATATACCCTTTTACGGACAGATTTAAACTAGGCCTGCAACAGCTGGAACACCAGATTCAGGGTATTGCTATTTTGGCAATTTAATTTAACCCCAGAAAAAATATACCCTTTTACAGACAGAAACGAAACCTGCAACAGCTGGAACAACAGTTTTACTGTATTTCTATTTTTGCAACTAAATTTCACCGCAGAAAATAATATATCCTATGACGGACACTATGAAACTTGTCCAGCCACTGCAGGTACACCAGACCTACAGTATTGCTCTTTTGGCAATTGAATTTCACCCCAGAACAAAATATATCCTTTGCAGGACACTATTAAACTTGGCCAGCCACAGCTGAAACCACTGATTTATGGTATTGCTATTTTGGCAATTGAATTTCACCCCAGAAAAAAATAAATCCTTTTACGTACAATATTAAACTTGGCCAGCAACAGCTGAAACCACTGATTTATGGTATTGCTATTTTGGCAATTGAATTTCACCCCAGAATAAAATATATCCTTTGCAGGACACTATTATACTTTGCCAGCCACTGCTAGGACAGCAAATTTAGGGGATTGATATTTTGACAATTGAGTTTCACCACAGAAAAAAATATACCCTGTTACGGACAGATTTTAACTAGGCCTGCAACAGCTGGAACACCAGATTCAGGGTATTGCTATTTTGGCAATTGAATTTATCCCCAGAACAAAATATATCCTTTGCCGGACACTATTAAACTTGGCCAGCGACAGCTGAAACCACTGATTTATGGTATTGCTATTTTGGCAATTGAATTTCACCCCAGAACAAAATATATCCTTTGGAGGACACTATTATACTTTGCCAGCCACTGCTAGGACAGCAAATTTAGGGGATTGCTATTTTGGCAATTGAGTTTCACCCCACAAAAAAAGTAAACCCTGTTACTGACAGATTTAAACTAGGCCTGCAACAGCTGGAACACCAAATTCAGGGTATTGCTATTTTGACAATTAAATTTAACCCCAGAAAAAAATATATCCTTTTACGGACAGATTTAAACGAAGCCCTCAACAGCTGGAACAACAGTTTTACTGTATTTTTATTTTTGCAACTGAATTTCACCGCAGAAAATAATATATCCTATGACGGACACTATGAAACTTGTCCAGCCACTGCAGGTACACCAGATTTACAGTATTGCTATTTTGGCAATTGAATTTCACCCCTTAACAAAATATATCCTTTGCAGGACACTATTAAACTTGGCCAGCCACAGCTGAAACCACTGATTTATGGTATTGCTATTTTGGCAATTGAATTTCACCCCAGAACAAAATATATCCTTTGCCGGACACTATTAAACTTGGCCAGCCACAGCTGAAACCACTGATTTATGGTATTGCTATTATGGCAATTGAATTTCACTCCAGAACAAAATATATCCTTTGTAGGACACTATTAAACTTGGCCAGCCACAGCTGAAACCACTGATTTATGGTATTGCTATTTTGGCAATTAAATTTCACCCCAGAACAAAATATATCCTTTGCAGGACACTATTAAACTTAACCAGTCACAGCTGAAACCACTGATTTATGGTATTGCTATTTTGGCAATTGAATTTCACTCCAGAACAAAATATATCCTTTGCCGGACACTATTAAACTTGGCCAGCCACAGCTGAAACCACTGATTTATGGTATTGCTATTATGGCAATTGAATTTCACCCCAGAACAAAATATATCCTTTGTAGGACACTATTAAACTTGGCCAGCCACAGCTGAAACCACTGATTTATGGTATTGCTATTTTGGCAATTAAATTTCACCCCAGAACAAAATATATCCTTTGCAGGACACTATTAAACTTAACCAGTCACAGCTGAAACCACTGATTTATGGTATTGCTATTTTGGCAATTGAATTTCCCCCCAGAAAAAAAAAAAATCCTTTGACGTACACTATTAAACTTGGCCAGCGATAGCTGGAACCACTGATTTATGGTATTGCTATTTTGGCAATTGAATTTCACCCCAGAACAAAATATATCCTTTGCAGGACACTAATATACTTTGTCAGCCACTGCTAGGATACCAAATTTAAGGGATTGCTATTTTGGCAATTGAGTTTCACCACAGAAAAAAATATACCCTGTTACGGACAGATTTTAACTGGGCCTGCAACAGCTGGAACACCAGATTCGGGTATTGCTATTTTGGCAATTGAATTTATCCCCAGAATAAAATATATCCTTTGCCAGACACTATTAAACTTGGCCAGCCACAGCTGAAAAACTGATTTATGGTATTGCTATTTTGGCAATTGAATTTCACCCCAAAACAAAATATATCCTTTGCAGGACACTATAATACTTTGCCAGCCACTGCTAGGACACCAAATTTAGGGATTGCTATTTTGGCAATTGAGTTTCACCACAGAAAAAAATATACCCTGTTAAGGACAGATTTTAACTAGGCCTGCAACAGCTGGAACACCAGATTCAGGGTATTGCTATTTTGGCAATTGAATTTATCCCCAGAACAAAATATATCCTTTGACGGACACTATTAAACTTGGCCAGCCACAACTGAAACAACTGATTTATGGTATTGCTATTTTGGCAATTGAATTTCACCCCAGAACAAAATGTATCCTTTGCAGGACACTATTAAACTTGGCCAGCCACATCTGAAACCACTGATTTATGGTATTGCTAATTTGGCAATTAAATTTCACCCTAGAAAAAAGTAAAACCTGTTACTGACAGATTTAAACTAGGCCTGCAACAGCTGGAACACCAGATTCAGGGTATTGCTATTTTGACAATTAAATTCCACCCCAGAAAAGAATATATCCTTTTACTGACAGATTTAAACGAAGCCCTCAACAGCTGGAACAACAATTTTACTGTATTTCTATTTTTGCAACTGAATTTCACCGCAGAAAATAATATATCCTATGACGGACACTATGAAACTTGTCCAGCCACTGCAGGTACACCAGATTTACAGTAATGCTATTTTGGCAATTGAATTTCACCCCAGAACAAAATATATCCTTTGCAGGACACTATTAAACTTGACCAGTCACAGCTGAAACCACTGATTTATGGTATTGCTATTTTGGCAATTGAATTTCCCCCCAGAAAAAAAAAAAATCCTTTGACTTACACTATTAAACTTGGCCAGCGATAGCTGGAACCACTGATTTATGGTATTGCTATTTTGGCAATTGAATTTCACCCCAGAACAAAATATATCCTTTGCAGGACACTAATATACTTTGTCAGCCACTGCTAGGATACCAAATTTAAGGGATTGCTATTTTGGCAATTGAGTTTCACCACAGAAAAAAATATACCCTGTTACGGACAGATTTTAACTGGGCCTGCAACAGCTGGAACACCAGATTCCGGGTATTGCTATTTTGGCAATTGAATTTATCCCCAGAATAAAATATATCCTTTGCCAGACACTATTAAACTTGGCCAGCCACAGCTGAAAAACTGATTTATGGTATTGCTATTTTGGCAATTGAATTTCACCCCAAAACAAAATATATCCTTTGCAGGACACTATAATACTTTGCCAGCCACTGCTAGGACACCAAATTTAGGGGATTGCTATTTTGGCAATTGAGTTTCACCACAGAAAAAAATATACCCTGTTAAGGACAGATTTTAACTAGGCCTGCAACAGCTGGAACACCAGATTCAGGGTATTGCTATTTTGGCAATTGAATTTATCCCCAGAACAAAATATATCCTTTGACGGACACTATTAAACTTGGCCAGCCACAACTGAAACAACTGATTTATGGTATTGCTATTTTGGCAATTGAATTTCACCCCAGAACAAAATGTATCCTTTGCAGGACACTATTAAACTTGGCCAGCCACATCTGAAACCACTGATATATGGTATTGCTAATTTGGCAATTAAATTTCACCCTAGAAAAAGTAAAACCTGTTACTGACAGATTTAAACTAGGCCTGCAACAGCTGGAACACCAGATTCAGGGTATTGCTATTTTGACAATTAAATTCCACCCCAGAAAAGAATATATCCTTTTACGGACAGATTTAAACGAAGCCCTCAACAGCTGGAACAACAATTTTACTGTATTTCTATTTTTGCAACTGAATTTCACCGCAGAAAATAATATATCCTATGACGGACACTATGAAACTTGTCCAGCCACTGCAGGTACACCAGATTTACAGTAATGCTATTTTGGCAATTGAATTTCACCCCAGAACAAAATATATCCTTTGCAGGACACTATTAAACTTGACCAGCCACAGCTGAAACCACTGATTTATGGTTTTGCTATTTTGGCAATTGAATTTCACCCCAGAACAAAATATATCCTTTGCAGGACACTATTATACTTTGCCAGCCACTGCTAGGACACCAAATTTAGGGGATTGCTATTTTGGCAATTGAATTTCACCCCAGAAACAAAATATATCCTTTGCCGTACACTAGTAAACTTGGCCAGCCACTGCGGGGATACCAGATTTACGGTATTGCTATTTTGGCAATTGAATTTCACCCCAGAACAAAATATATCCTTCGCAGGATACTATTAAACTTGGCCAGCCACTTCTGGGGCACCAGATTTAGGGGATTGCTATTTTGGCAATTGAATTTCACCACAGAAAATTATCTATCCTTTGGCAGACAGCAGACAGTATTGCACTTTGCTAGCCACAGCTGGGACACCAGGTTTAGGGGATTGCTATTTTGGCAATTGAATTTAACCCCTTAATAAAATATAGAAATTTCTATCCTGAGTTTCTAGGAGTGACAATAAGCACAGCCAAGCCCCTGATGTAGGATATAGCAAAAAAGAAAAACAGTATTGATGGATTGATGGACTTGGTGGCAGCTTGTGCTGGTGCACCACAAGTCACAAAATGGCCGCCGTTCACCCCAGAAAAAAGTGACAGTAAAACGCTCTGTGCAGCCTAAAAACCAGTGAGCAATTAACTAGCAGAATTTGAATCATTCACAGCTGTAGATTGATCACTTCATTAGGTGTTTTTGCTGACTTTTCCCTGCCTAATCTCACCCTCACAGAAGCTGCGTCCTCTCCCTACACTAATCAGAGCAGTGTGTGCTACGTGACTCCAGCTTGAATAGGGGCTGGTTCACATGCTGCACTTGGCCAATCATAGCCATGCCATTAGTAGTCATCGCTTTGATGGCTTGTTAGGGCAAGAAATAAAACGCTAACTGATTGGCTGCTGTGCAGCCCTTCAGAAAGTGGGAAGAAATCGCCGAACAACGGACCCGAACCCAAACTTTTTTGAAAATGTTCGGGTCTGGGTCCCGAACACCCCAAAATTCGGTACGAACCCGAACTATGCTCGAACTGTTCGCTCAACACTAAGTATAAGACAAAAAATTACATATCCTGAATGCTCTTTTGAGCGTTCAGCCATTCCATTAGCTAAGGGGAGTTTCTGTGGTAAAAGATTCTCTTAAAAAAAAACATTCATAAATGCATGGAAATACATGTGAAGGTAACGGAAGTTGTTAACATATTCTATAATGATGATCTTTAACAACACAAAAATTACAATTTGTAATATCAAAGTAAATGGGATTTATAGATTTTTTCACACTTAAAGGAGAAATAATAGAAATCCTCATCCACATGTCAGATCCACAAGCAGAAGGCTATATGGTGACATGTAGAACCATTGACAGTCTGTATGCCATCATAAGGTGCCCTGTATGGCACTATACTACTAGTGTTGAGAATTCGCACTTCGAGAATTCGTGAATATTTCGAATATAGCGATATATATTTGTAAAAACAAATATTTTTTTTTTCATCTCTACCCATTACCTAGTATACCCACCTGCTTCTTACGTGTGGGCCAATGTGAGAAGGCTGGAATATTGTAGTCTGTAGTGAATTAGAATATTCTTCATTATTTAATTTATTTTCTCTTATGCAAAAAATCCACAATCTAATTTTTGCGTAGTGCGAATATTCTAAAGCACGAATATATAGCACTATAGAATATAGTGCTATATATTCGTTTTTTAGAATATTCATCATTTTTTCCAATTTAATGTGAACAGTCATTGGCCCAAAAGCAACTTAAGCAGGGAGGAATCATGACTTCAGATGGAAAAAAATGACCAATATTCTAAAAAACAAATATATAGCACTATATTCAATATAGTGTTATATATTCGTTTTTTAGAATATTGGTCATTTTTTTTTTTTTTGCTTGAACTGGTGTAAAATGTCTGTATGTGGGTAATTAACTAGCTCAGTGATAGAAAACAGTGGGTGGTTATTAATGTTACACACTCAGATTGGGTTACAGTCACTTGTGGGGTACCTCAGGGGTCAGTATTGGGCCATATTCTCTTCAATATGTTTATTACTGATCCTGTAGGAGGCTTGCACAGTAAAGTATAAGTTTTTGCAGATTACACTAAACTGTGTAAAGTAATGAACACAGGTTAGGACAGTATACGGCTGCAGATGGATATGGATAGATTGGAGGCTTGGGCAGAGAAGTGGCAGATTAGGTTTAACACTGACAAATGTAAGGTTATGCACATGGGAAGGAATAATGCAAGTCACCAGTACATACTAAATGGTAAAACACTGGGTAACACTGACATGGAAAAGGACCTAGGAATTTTGATGAACCACAAACTAAGCTGTAGAAACCAGTGTCAGGCAGCTGCTGCCAAGGCCAATAAGATAAAGCAAAATAGAGGAAGAAAATAATACTCTGTTACGCTCCGGCGATGTAATCCACTCGCGCTGCAGATCTCAGAGTGAGGTACTCAATGTTCATTTAAGGAATCCATATAAAAAAACGAGATCACGCTGCCACTCTTCAGAAAGACATCAGAATCTTTTAGCCAAACTGTTTGGACCCCACTGGACACGGCAACCCTGGACATGTTATCAATCTTCACAAGAAATCGGCCACTAGAAATTTCAGATAATGAACGGAAAATAGTGAAGTACCGCCAGATTAACCATAAAACTGTAGGTTTATTAGGCCTCTTTCACACGGGCGTGACTGATTAGGTCTGGATGTGTTCAGGGTGCGTTCAGTGAAACCCGCACCATTTTGCAAGCAAGTTCAGTCAGTTTTGTCTGCGATTGCGTTCAGTTTTTTCAATGCAAGTGCAATGTGTTTTGATGCGTTTTTCACGTGCGTGATAAAAAACGGAAGGTTTACAAACAACATCTCTTAGCAACCATGAGGGAAAAACGCATTGCACCCGCACTTGCTTGTGGATGGGTCAGGATTCAGTGTGGGTGCTATGCGTTCAAGTCACGCATTGCACTCATGCAGAAAACTCGCTCATGTGAAAGGGGCCTTATACTCACATTTATGCATAAAATGACAGGCATATAAGGCTGGGTTCACACGAGTTTTCCGTGCGGGTGCAATGCGTGAGGTGAACGCATTGCACCCGCACTGAACATTCATTTCTATGGGGCTGTTCAGATGAGCGGTGATTTTCCTGCATCACTTTTGCCTTGCGTGAAAATCGCAGCATGCTCTAAATTCTGCGTTTTTCACGCAGCGCAGGCCCCATAGAAATGAATGGGTCTGCGTGAAAATCGCAAGCATCTACAAGCAAGTGCGGATGCAGTGCAATTTTCACGCAGGGTTGCTAGGAGATAAACGTCTATTCATTGTATTATTTTCCCTTATAACATGGTTATAAGGGAAAATAATAGCATTCTTAATACAGAATGCTTAGTAAAATATGGGTTGAGGGGGTTAAAAAAATTAAAATAAATTAAACTCACCTCTTCCACTTGTTCGCGCAGCCTGGCTGGTCTTCTGCCTTTGGTTGAAGACCTGGGAGGCAAAGGACATTTATTGACGTCACTGCGCTCGTCACAACGTCCATCACATGATCCATTACCATGGTGATGGACCATGTGCCGAGCGCATTGACGTCACCAAAGCTCCTTTGCCTCCCAGGTCCTCAACCAAAGGCAGAAGACCAGCCGGGCTGCGCGAACAAGTGGAAGAGGTGAGTTTAATTTGTTTTTTTGTTTTTTAACTCTCTCAACCCACATTTTACTAAGCATTCTGTATTAAGAATGCTATTATTTTCCCTTATTACCATGCTATAAGGGAAAAAAATACAATCTACACTACAACTAACCCAAACCCCAACTTTATTGAAGGAGTTCGGGTCTGGGTAACACATTCAGTTTTTTCTCACTTGCGTGCAAAACGCATTGCACTCGCGTGAAATAAACTGAACCACGCAACACAATCACAGTCAAAACTGACTGAAATTGAATGGTCCTCGCACGATTTCCCTGCCATGCACCCGCCTCCTATCCGACCCCAATCCGTCACACCCGTGTGAACCCAGCCTAATAAGAATATCTCTACACATGGGAAAGACACTGGAGATGGAGATATTCTTATTACATGCCTGTCATTTTATGCATAAATGTGACTATAATAAACCTACATTTTTATGGTTAATCTGGGGGTACTTCACTATTTTCCATCCATTATCTGAAATTTCTAGTGCCCAGTTTCTTTTGAAGATTAATAACTTGTCCAGGGTTCCTGTGTCCAGTGGGGTCCAAAACAGTTGTACAACTTTAGCTAAAAGATTCTGACGTCTTTCTGAAGAGTTGGCAGTGCGATCTCGTTTTTTTTATACCAATAAGATAATGGGTTGCATTAAAATGGGCATAGATGCCTGTGATGAGAACATAGTCCTACCACGTTACAAATCACTAGTCAGACGACACATGGAGTACTGTGTACAGTTCTGGACTCCTGTGAACAAGGCAGACATAGCAGAGCTGGAGAAGGTTCAGAGGAGGGCAACTAAAGTAACAACTGGAATGGGTGGACTACAGTACCCTGAAACATGATTAGCAAAAAGACGACTGAGGGGAGATCTAATAACTATGTATGAATATATTAGGGGTCAGTACAGAGATCTCTTCCTTCCATCATCTATTTATCCCCAGGACTGTGACGAGGGGATATCTTCTGCGTCTGGAGGAAAGAAGGTTTGTACACAAACACAGAAGAGGATTCTTTGTGGTAAGAGCATTGAGACTATGGAACACTCTGCTTGAGTAGCTGGTGATGGTGAGTTCACTAAAGGAATTCAAGAGGGGCCTGGATGTTTTTCTGCAGTGTAATAATGTTACAGGCTATAGTGGGTTGTTGATCCAGGGAGTTATTCTGATTTCCTGATTAGAGTCTAGAAGGATTTTTTTCCCCTCACATGTGTTTTTTGCCTTCCTCTGGATCAACTTGCAGGATAACAGGCTGAACTGGATGGACAGATTTCTTTTTTTTTTCAGCCTTATAAACTATGTTACTATGTTACTCTCCTCCTGGAGTGAGATTGCAACTTTTTTGTGACTTTTTTTAAAAAAAAGTCGCAATAATAAATCTGGAGTGAAACTCATTAACCACCTCAGGACCACCAGGTCCTGTTGCTCTGGCTGGACGCATCCGTGCGTCATCTCGCAAGACGCAAGATTTTCTGTGAACTCGCCATGCCCCTCATGTAATACCTTGGGGTGTCTTCTTTCCAAAATAGGGTCACATGTGGGGTATTTATACTGCCACGGGCATTTTAGGGGTCCTAAAGCGTGAGAATCCAAATGCGTAAAAATGCCCCGTGAAATCCTAAAGGTACTCATGGGAATTTGGGCCCCTTTGTGCATCTTGGCTGCAAAAAAGTGGCACACATGTGGTATCGCCATACTCAGGAGAAGTAGGGCAATGAGTTTTGGGGTGTATTTTTATATATACCCATACTTTGTGTGAGAAATATCGCTGTAAACGACAACTTTTTACATTTTTTTATACAAAGATGTCAATTTACAGAGATATTTCTCTCACCCAACATGGGTATATGTAAAAATACACCCCAAATCACATTGCCCTACTTCTTCTGAGTACGGCGATACCCCATGAGTGACACCCTTTTTGCAGCCTGGGTGCGCAAAGGGGCCCAAATTCCAACGAGTACCTTTAGGTTTTACAGGAATGCTCACAATTTAGCCCCACCCAAAATGCCAGAACAGTAAACACACCCCACAAATGACCCCATTTCGGAAAGTAGACACCCCAAGGTATTCACTGAGGGGCATAGTGAGTCTGTGGGAGATTTTTTATTATTTTTTGCCAGAAGTTAGCAGAAATGGAAACATTATTATTATTTTTTTTCCTCAGAAAGTGTAATTTTCCGCTAACTTGTGAAAAAAAATGAAATGATACATGAACTCACCATGCCCCTCCGTGAATACTTTGGGGTGTCTTCTTTCTAAAATGGTGTCATTTGGGGGGTATTTATACTATCCTGGCATTCTAGCACCTGAAGAAACATGACAGGTGCTCAGAAAGTCAGAGCTGCTTCAAAATGCGGAAATTCACTTTTTTGCACCATAGTTTGTAAACGCTATAACTTTTACCCAAACCAATAAATATACGCTTATTGGATTTTTTTTTATCAAAGACATGTAGAACAATAAATTTTGCGAAAAATTTATATAGAACTGTAGTTTTTATTTTTTTTTATTTTACAACAGAAAGTGAAAAATGTCATTTTTTTGCAAAAATGTTGGTCATTTTTGATTAATAGCAAAAAAAGTAAAAAGGTCAGCAGCAATGAAATACCACCAAATAAAAGCTCTATTAGTGAGAAGAAAAGGAGGTAAAATTCATTTGGGTGGTAAGTTGCATGACGGAGCAATAAACGGTGAAAGTAATGTAGTGCAGAATTGTAAAAAGTGGCCTGTTCATTAAGGGTGTTTAAGCTAGGGGGGCTGAGGTGGTTAACATAGCTAACCACACCCACTTTTCCACCCATATTACAAAACTGGAGTGAGTGGTATAACAATGCTCTTCAAGCAGGCCAGGATAGGTGTGTGGCCCGACACGTTGGAATTCCACACTCCTAATGTTCGACCGCCTGCTCCAAGAAGAAAAAGCCGTCAACGAGTATTTGTATGACCGGGGTGCTAGGACAGCCTTTGCGGAGCTGGGAATTATTTAGCCACGTTACTGGACGCTCATGCACAATGACTGTAAGCTCATGTGTCCTTTTGAGGAGGTGAAATACCTAGTCAGTCGCACTGAAGGCACCATCATCCCATTTGTTTTCTTCCTGGAGCGTGCCCTGCAAAGAGTGCTGGATCAGGCCGTAGATGAGCATGAAGAGGAAGAGTAAGAGTTGTGGTCACCATCACCACGAGAAACAGCCGCATCACCACACTGGAAGAGGAGTCTGAGGCTTTTAGGAGGAGGAAAACCAACCACAGCAGGCATCCCAGGGTGCTCGTTGTTGTCACCTATCTGGGACCCGTGGTGTTGTACGTGGCTGGGGGGAAGAACAGACCTTCAGTGAGATCAGTGAGGACAAGGAACGGGAGATGAGCAGCTCGGCATCCAACCTTGTGCAAATGGGGTCTTTCTTGCTGTCATGCCTGTTGAGGAACCCTCATATAAAAAGGCTGAAGGAGAATGACCTGTACTGGGTGGCCACGCTATTAGACTCCCGGTAAAAGCAAAAAGTGCCTGAAATGTTACCGTATTCCCGGAAGTCGGAAAGGATGCAGCAGTTCCAAAATAAATTAAAAAGTATGCTTTACACAGCATATAAGGGTGATGTCACAGCACAAGGGGAATCTAACAGGGGAAGAGGTGAAAGTAATCCTCCTCCTACCACGACCACGCCGGTAAGGACAGGACGCTTTACAGACGTGTTGTTGATGGAGGGCATGCAGAGCTTTTTAAGTCCTACGCATCGCCACAGCCCTTCGGGGTCCACCCTCTGAAAACGACTCGACCGACAGGTACCAGACTACCTCGCCTTAACTGCAGATATCGACACTCTGAGGAGAGATGAACCCCTTGACTACTGGGTGTGCAGGCTTGACCTGTGGCCTGAGCTATCCCAATTTGCGATAGAACTTCTGGCCTGCCCCTCTTCAAGTGTACTGTCAGAAAGAACCTTCAGTGTAGCAGGAGGTATTGTCACTGAGAAGAGAAGTTGCCTAGGTCAAAAAAGTCTAGATTACCTCACCTTTAGCCTACATGCACACGGTAGTGGTTTTTTGCGGCCTCCGTTCCGTTTTTTTTGCAGATCTGATGGTTTCCCATTAATTTCTATGGATCCGTTAAAAATGCGGATGCCTCTTCCGTTGCCTGTCCGCGTCTGCTGTCCGCATTTCACATCCGCAAAAAAAATATGGCATGTCCTTTTCTTGTCCACAAAAAAACGGTTTGCGGACCCTTTAAAGTCAATGGGTCCGCAAAAAATGCGGCTAACCAATGGAAGCCATCCGTTTGTCATCCGCATCGGTTTTTTTTTGTGGATGGTTGCTTAGAAACCAGGGAACTTGTACAGGTACTTTAAGAAACTGGTTTAAGCCTTCCGTGTTTTTTTGCGGATCCGCAAAAAAAAACGGAAGCCACACGGAAACACAACCTACAAAATTTGCGGACACACGGAAAGGATGTGGATGTGAAAAAAAAAGGAAGAGGATCCGCGATTTGCGGACAGCAAAAAACAACTGTCGTTTGCATGTAGCCTTATTAAGATGAATGAGGCATGGATGCCGAAGGGACTGACAGTGGGCGATACTTTTGACTAAAAAAGGCCTGATGAGATGAGCTGCCTTGGGCTAAAAATGGTCCACACGTTGCTGTATTTTATCTCTGCATGCCGGATGACTTGCATGACTTATACGCCACCAACTAGGGTTCAAGCCGCAATGTTTTAGTGCACTTTCTGCCTGGAAAAATCAATTTTTCTGGCCGCTGCTATAGCCGCGGCTGCAACAATACCTAATTTTTCTGGCATGTGTACATGCCTAATTTTTCTGTTGCACTGTGGCTGCAAAAACAAAACAAAAAAAAAGGCACATACATGTGTCAATTCCCCTTCGTGATCGTTACCTTGTTGTGGTGAAGGGGCTTGCGTATCACAATGAAGTGACCACCTCTATGAGTGTGTTGGCAATGGCAATGTTGGCACACCCCAGATGATAAGGTCGTTGCTTCATTGTGAACAGACCAAAAGCGATCGGCTGGATAATTTTGCCTTGAAAAAACATTTTTCTTCATGATCATCTAAGGTGACCATTAAAGCCTACTAGGCCAACAATAAGCCCACACTGCAGAATTATTGTTTCCTGGGTCACTTAACTGTTACTGAACTACCTCAGCACAACCATAGGCTTTAATTAAAAACCATTGCCTGCAATCTCCCAAATGTGTGCACGAGCACGATTGAGCAAGATTGACGCATAGATGAATAAAATTTATGTCATGAGTGTGTCAACTATTGACAACTCTTTGCGGTGGTCTAAAATCTATTCCATACACGTCTCCTGATAGGGGACGTAACAGGGATTAAACTGATAGGAATAGTACTACTTAATACACCACTCATATCTGGTGGCACAGTACATTGCAAGCCGTAGGCGCAGTGCCCCAAATTGGAAGTGAGGGGAACGACCAAGCATCTTTTTCCATCTCCCGGTTCCTAAAATCTATTCCATACACATCCCCTAATAGGAGAAGTAACAGGGATTAAACTGGTAGGAATAGTACTACTTAACATACCACTCATATTGGGATTGCACAGTACATTACACGGCACACGCGCAGTGCCCCGAATTGGAAGTAAGAGGACCGACCAAGAATCTTTTTCCATCTCCCGGATCCTAAAATCTATTCCATAGACCGGCCCCTGATAGGGGACGTAACAGGGATTAAACTGATAGGAATAGTACTACTTAACATACCAGTCATATCTGGTGGCACAGTACATTGCAAGCCGTAGGCGCAGTGCCACAAATTGGAAGTAAGAGGGCCGACCAAGAATCTTTTTCCATCTCCCGGTTCCTAAAATCTATTCCATACACCAGCCCCTGATAGGGGACAAAACAGAGATTAAACTGTTAAGTACAGATTTTTTTTAATTAAAAAAAAAGAGGACAGCCTCTGCGGAGCTGGGTATTTTTTGGCCCGCGTTACTGAACGCTCATGCACAATGGCTGTAGGCTCATGCGTCCTTTTGCGGAGGTGACAAACCTGGTCAGTCAAACCCAAGGCAACATCATCGACCTTATCCCATATGCGTTTTTTCTGGAGCGTGCCCTGCGAAGAGTGCTGGATCAGGCCGTAGATGAGCATGAAGAGGAAGAGTTGTGGTCACCATCACCACCAGACGAGCCTTGTCGTCGATTGATGGACCTGCGGCAACGCAGAGAGAGGAGTCTGAAGAAGAGGAGTCAGAGGAGGAAGGTGGCTTTGAGGAAGTGGATGACCAACCACAGCAGGCTTCCCAGGGGGCTTGTCGTCACCTTTCGGGGACCCTTGGTGTGGTATGTGGGTGGGTGGAGGATGAGACCTTCAATGACATCAGTGAGGACAAGGAACGGGACATGGCTAGCTTGGTATCCAACCTTGTGCTAATGGGGAGTTTGCAGTTGTTCAAATGGACTATTTGCGGTGCGTTAAACGGGGAGTTTGATCTGTCACTAGTGATGTCCCGAACTATTCGCTTGTTCGCATTCGCCCCGGCGGGCGAACATATGCGATGTTCGCGTTCGCCCCTATACTTTATCATTGAGCAAACTTTGACCCTGTACCTCACAGTCAGCAGACACATTCCAGCCAATCAGCATACCCTCCCTCCCAGACCCTCCCACCTCCTATCAAAAAGCAAGGACGGCATCCATCTTAGATTCATTCTGAAGCTGCAGTGTTAGTAGTTGTAATCGCAATGCGATTAATATAACCTGTATTAATCGGATTGCGAATTTAACTTAGAGCTGGGTTCCTAATGGTTGTATTGCTATAATTATATAATGAAGATTGAGAATATAGCGCTATATTCGTTATATTCGTCTATTCTAGCAATACAACCATTAGGAACTCAGATCTAAGTTGTAATCGCAATGCGATTAATAGAACCTGTATTAATCGCATTGCTATTACAACCAAGATCTGAGTTCCTAATGGTTGTATTGCTAGAATATAACGAAGATTGAGAATATAGCGCTATATTCGTTATATACGTCTATTCTAGCAATACAACCATTAGGAACTCAGATCTAAGTTGTAATCGCAATGTGATTAATATAACCTGTATTAATCGCATTACGATTACAACCTAGATCTGAGTTCCTAATGGTTGTATTGCTAGAATATAACGAAGATTGAGAATATAGCGCTATATTCTCAATCTTCATTATATTCTAGCCATACAAACATTAGGAACCCAGCTCTAAGTTGAATTCACAGTGCGATTAATGCAGGTTATATTAATCGCATTGCGAATTCAACTTACCACAGTCTGCGTCAACTACGTAATTTTCCATGGGAGTATTGCAATGGATCCCCCTCCAGCATGTCACAGTCCAGGTGTTAGTCCCCTTGAAACAACTTTTCCATCACTATTGCAGCCAGAAAGAGTCTCTGTGGGTTTTAAAATTCGCCTCTCTATTGAAGTCTATGGCGGTTCGCCCTGTTCGCCCGTTTGCGAGCATTTGCATAAATTCGGGTTCGCCATTCGCGAACGGAAAATTTTATGTTTGCAACATCTCTAATACCAAATCACATAGGAAGGTCACTGTTGGGAGTTTCCTATTTTGTGTTAATTGCACCTCTCTTCCTAAATGTACTTTAATACCAGTGTAAATTAATAATATTTTTAAAAGTTAATTTTGTGTGCTTTATTCATCTTTCTTATAATTTCTTTATCAATATGGAAGAAGTGTTTCTGATAAAAAATTTATGTGGCAGCTCCGAGACTTGGAACAGTACAGACTAGGTTACTGTGGGAACCTGCATTAATATTTTGTTTTTCTTCTATTCTAGTGGAGGTGATGAATATATAGAAAAATTATTGCTTTGGACTTTCTCTGAACATTCCTGAGATAGAAGAATTTTATTTAATGAATAGAAGGGGGAGTTGGTAAATGAATAAAAAATAAAAAACATAAAGATGAGTTATTTCAAGTAAACAGAATTGCAGTTTTAAAGGGCACGTATACAATGTGCACAAACCATTACTGAAACAGGTCAAAAGATTTCCAGACAAAGGAATAGAAAATATTGCATACTTAAAAGGTCAAGTTCTAAGATGAAGCTGCATTCTGCTCCACCCAACAGAGTGAGGTTTCATTGATCTCAGCAAGGTATTCTCTGTGTCTGAAATGAAAAGAGGCTTGCTGAGTTCCACTGAGTTGATCTGCAATTTCCGTAAACATACCAATATTAATACTCCTGTTCCCATTGTTAGTAATAGCCAGGACCTGGAAAATCCAAAACTAGCAATATGTTTGTAGGTTAAGGTTTGATGCTTCTAGGGGAAGCATACTTTAAAATATGACACCATTATTTTTATCTGTCACTTTATAAATAACATCAGAGACATGAATAGGTTTAGTAGGCAGACACTTCCAAAAGGTAGTACTAGTGAGATGGTTCTCTTTCCCAGGGAGATACCTCTTTGCATATTATTTGCCCATGGAGCATTGCCACTAAGTCTCCATACATCATTATTTTGCCTTCGTTCATTCAGGTATAGAAGAGACAGGATGGCACTCACCTTTGGACAAATTCTCCATCCTTTATTAGCTCCAATGTTGGGTTCATTACACAGCTATAGCTAGATACACACAAAGTGTCCTGTGGTCATTTCACATCCACAGACGCTTTCACAAGGCCTCTAAGTTCTCTATACTGGACTGACCCTGCCTAAGCTTCATCAAAGGCATCACACTCAGCCAGCCAGAATCTTACTCTGTACTGAGAGTGAACACCCTGGAACAGCTGTCTATGGATGCAAGTCTGGCTTGGCTATTTTACCTTCTCATGCCCCAAAGCTTCTTAAAAAGTCAGACTTTGACTCATAGGGAGCCACTTCCAAAAGGTGTAGCTAGTGAGATGGTTCTCTTTCCCCTCAGAATTGCCTCTTTGCAAAGCTAGTCTCTTCAAGGAAAGCCAGTACCCTGCCGAAGCTGATTTGGAAGAGCCCATAGACTTCTGTTGGCTTCATACAACTTAGAGGTTGTACAGAGTCATGATACAATAATGTGTTTGTGCTCTAAAGACCTGAATTTCTGGGCTTTCATTTTCAGACCCGTTGTATGGATTGCTTATTGTGGTCCTATCCTGTACTTTCATGCCCCTTTGGATATTTACAAAGCCACACTGAATTTATTTCCCAAATTCTGTATAAATAATATAACTTGTAGTATGTTCCAACTCATGATGGCTATACACTGGTATTCAACCATAGGAGCAAGAATACTTAAAAGAGATCCTCCAAGACTGGTAATTAAAAATAACATTAGGTAAAAGACTATAATTAGAGATGAGCGAATTTTATATTTTGAAATTCGTTCAGGCTTCCTTTACTGGTAAAAGGTAAAGTGTGTTATGAATTCCGTTAACACGGACCATAACGCAATTCTATGACTGAATACATAACGGAATGCCTTTAGAGACATTTCATTATTATTATTCATTTTGTCATAATAGAAGTCTATGGGCTGCATAACGGATCCATCCCGTTTCCCCTGCATAAAGGAAACGGGACAGATTCGTACTCATGACCTTCTGCATTAGAGACAAGGCATTTATCGGAATTGGTGTCAAGGTGTTTGAGGAACATCACTGTACAGTTCTTATGAAACACCCTGGGAGTAGATCCACTGCTGACATCATCTCTCGTATATTCTGGTGGCCGGGATTGTGTAAGTGTGTTGAGGACTATATGTCGGCCTGTAGTACCTGTGCACGTGCTAAGGTCACACATACACGGCCTTCCGGATCTCTTCTTCCTTTGCCCATCCCACCCAGACCATGGACTCACTTATCCATGAATTTTATCACTGATCTACCTAATTCTTCAGGAAAGACAGTTACTCTGGTGGTAGTTGATCGCTTTAGTAAAATGGTGCACTTTATAGCATTGCCGGGCCTACCTAATGCTAAAACACTTACATAAGTGTTTGTTGACAGCATTGTGAAACCCCATGGCATTCCCTCTGACGTGGTCTAGGATCGTGGCACTCAATTTGTTTCCAGATTCTGAGAGCGTTGTGTACTCGACTGGGGGAACAACTGTCCTTTTCTTCGGCTTTTCATCCTCAGTCGAACGGACAGACGGAGCGCACTAATCAGAGTCTGGAGACTTACTTGAGATATTTTGTCTCTGAGAATCAGGAGGAGTGGTCTTTGTTTTTGTCTTTGGCAGAGTTTTCCATAAACAATCGTAAACAGGAGTCCACTGGTAAGTCACCGTTTTTTAGGGCATCTATATGGCGGAAAATTCAAAGTAACCTGATGAATATGGGCAACAAGTATAAACGTGTGGCTGACAGGAAACATATAAATGGTCCGGACCTAAGAGTGGGTGTCACGACCGCTATCCCAGCAGCAGTCGTGTCGCACCAGACGGAGGGGAAGGGGGACCCTTATCTACGGATGGGAAATAGAACGGCCACCCCTGACTAACCCTAAGCTGGCACCTGTCTGCCCTGATACCCTAGACGGGGTGTGAACCCGTACGGCGAGCAGTATGCCAAAACCCTCAGTCACCCTAAGAAGACTAGACTGGGGAAAGGCAGATGGGAGCACTAGTCACCATCACTCATGTCTAGGAGAACAACAGGGGAAGACAGCAACAAACAAACAATCTCCAGCAGAGATAGACTTATCCAGTCACGAGCAGAGAAGATGATCCCAATAACGACAGTCCACGCCAGACAAGAGCTCCACAGCAATACCGTCAAACAATCTCCTTCAAAGGTCAGAATAGCACTGGAAGTAAGGACCACATCTGGCAATGATTGCAAGTGAAACTGAAACTAATATAGTAGCTGGGAGTGGCAGACAGGACTCACCTGAGAAGGATGCCTACAAACTCCCAGTCAGAACAAAATGGTTCACAAGGCAAAACCCGGATGACATACCCTGAACCACGGAGCAAACTCACAAGCTATCGCGAGTAGCAAGTCGTTTCGACCTTCTCCTCCCAGACCTGTCTGGATCAGTCACAGTCGTGACAGTACCCCCCTTTCTACGAGGGGCCACCGGACCCTCAAGACCAGGCCTCTCCGGATGGGACCTATGAAAAGCCCGAATGAGTCTGTCCGCCTTTATCTCTGATGCTGGCACCCACATTCTCTCTTCGGAACCATAACCTCTCCAGTGCACCAGGTACTGAAGAGAGCGGCGAACATATCGTGAATCCACAATCTTTTCTACCTGAAACTCAAGACTGCCATCAACAACCACCGGTGGAGGCGGTAGTGGCAATGGTTCAGGAGGTTCTACATATCTCTTAAGCAGAGATCTGTGGAAGACATTATGGATCCTTAGAGTCTGAGGTAGCTCCAGACGAAAAGCCACCAGGTTAATGATCTTAATTACCCTATAAGGACCAATAAATCTCGGACCTAATTTCCACGAGGGAACCTTCAACTTGATATTTCTGGTAGACAACCACACCAAGTCATTCAGAGCGCTTCTTATCTGCCACACGTTTGTATCTACCACCAATTCTCTTCAAACTTTCTTAAACACTCTGCCACACTGATGAAAGTGAAGACGCAAATCGTTCCTCCTTGGGAATCCCAGACGGCCCCCCTCACTAAACGTACAAAGCTGAGGATGGAAACCATACGCACCAAATAATTGTGACTTATCGGTGGATTCTTGATGACGATTATTAATGGCAAACTCGGCTAACGGTAAATAGGATGACCACTCCTCCTGATTTTCAGAAACAAAGCATCTCAAATACGTCTCTAGGTTTTGATTGGTACTTTCAGTCTGACCGTTGGACTGTGGATGGAAAGATGAAGAAAACGACAGATGAACCCCTAAACAAGAACAAAAAGCTTTCCAAAATTTAGAAACAAATTGGGTACCACGATCCGAAACAATATCGGAAGGGACCCCGTGAAGCTTCACGATGTGGTCAATAAAAACCTGAGCCAGTGTGTTAGCATTAGGCAATGCGGTAAGAGCAATAAAGTGCACCATTTTACTGAATCTGTCAACAACTACAAGAATAACAGTCTTCCCCGCTGATACTGGTAGATCCGTAATGAAATCCATTGATAGGTGCGTCTAAGGCCTGTTGGGGATGGCCAGAGGTAAAAGACGCCCTGCCGGATGAGTATGATCCACCTTAGAACGAGCACAGGTAGCACATGCAGACACAAAATTCAACACCTCCTGGCTCCACTTAGGCCACCAGAACCGACGAGACACTAATTCAGAGGATGCCTTACTACCTGGGTGTCCTGCCAGTGTGGAGTTATGGTGTTCTTTTAGTATCTCCAGGCGTAAATTTTCTGGCACAAACAGTTTACCCGAGGGGCAGGAGGCCGGGGCGTCCCCCTGAGCTTCCAACTCCCTCCCCTCTAAACCTGAGTGTAATGCAGAGACCACCACCCCCTTTTGCAAAATAGGCTCTGGCACATTAACATCACCCCCTCCAGGAAAACTTCGAGACAATGCATCTGCCTTAGTATTTTTTGCCCCCGGGCGATAGGTTATTACAAAATTAAACCTAGTAAAAAATAACGACCACCGAGCCTGTCTAGGGGTGAGACGTTTAGCAGACTCCAGATATAATAAGTTTTTGTGATCAGTAATCACCGTGACGGGATGAACCGCCCCCTCCAGAAAATGACGCCACTCCTCTAAGGCCAACTTAATAGCCAAAAGTTCCCTGTTGCCAATATCATAGTTCCTTTCTGCAGTAGACAATTTCTTCGAAAAGAAAGCACACGGACGCCATTCACCAGGGGACGGGCCCTGAGATAGTACCGCTCCCACCCCCACCTCTGATGCGTCAACCTCTACAATAAAAAGAAGCGAGACATCTGGCTGTATGAGAATAGGGGCCGAGGTGAATCTCTCCTTGAGAGATGTAAAGGCAGTTTTGGCTGCATGTGACCATTTGGAAAAATCGGATCCCTTTCGGGTCATGTCCGTCAGTGGTTTGACAACCAAGGAATAGTTCTTTATAAACTTTCTATAAAAATTGGCAAACCCCAGGAAGCGTTGCAATGCCTTCAGGTTCTCAGGCAGAACCTTATCCATAATTGCCCGGACTTTCTGTGGATCCATGCGGAAACCTGAATCTGACAACACATACCCCAGAAATGGCAGTTCTTTCACGGCGAACACACATTTCTCTAATTTAGCAAACAATTTGTTGGCCCTTAATATCTGCAGCACTTGTCTCACATGGATCTTATGTGTATCCAGATCCGGAGAATAGACCAGGATGTTATCAAGATATATCACAACAAATCTCCCGAAAAGGTGACTAAAAATATCGTTGACAAAATGTTGGAACGCCGCAGGCGCATTAGTAAGACCAAATGGCATGACCAGATTTTCATAATGCCCTTCCGGAGTATTAAAAGCCGTCTTCCACTCATCCCCCTCTTTGATGCGAACCAGGTTATAGGCTCCTTTGAGATCCATTTTGGAGAACCATTTAGCACCAGCAACCTTATTAAAGAGGTCGGGAATGAGAGGAAGAGGATAGGGATCATGGATAGTTATCCGGTTTAATTCTCAGAAATCCAGGCAAGGACGCAGGCCCCATCTTTCTTTTTAACGAAAAAGAACCCTGCAGCCACGGGTGAAGAAGAGGGTCTGATGTGTCCCTTAGCCAAACTCTCCGAAATATAATCTTGCATAGCCTTCCTCTCCGGGCCGGAAAGATTGTATAACCGGGTTTTAGGTAGTTTTGCCCCAGGTAATAGATTAATCGTGCAATCATATGGACGATGAGGTGGTAACCCCTGACAACCCCTCTCAGAGAACACATCCATAAAATCTGACAGAAAGGCAGGTAGAGATGTTACAGAGAGTGTTGAGCACCTACTACTCAAGCAGTTGTCCTTACAATGTTCACTCCACTCCACAATCTCCCCGGCCTGCCAATCCACCACTGGATTGTGAGTCACCAGCCAGGGAAGCCCCAATACCATAGGAGCCGGAAGACCGTCCAGGACATAACAAGAGATATGCTCTTTATGGAGGTCCCCTACCTGCAGATGGATATTATGGATGATCTGAGTTAACTCTCTCTGAGTAAGAGGGGAGGAGTCGATGGCAAAAACAGGAATAGTTCTGTGTATCGGTTCCGGAGTAAAACCCAGAGCCTGAGCAAACCGTGAATCCACCAAGTTGACCCCCGCCCCATTGTCCAAAAAGATGGAACAGATCTCAGTCTTATTGCCCGCCACAACGGTAGCGGACAACAAAAACTGAGACATGCGTATGGAGGAAACAAATGCTCCCAGACTGTTATCCTCCGCACAATCTGGAGACTCTAGTTTTTCCGGCGGCTCATTAGTTTGTGGTCTCTTGGGTACTGAGGGACATACCTTTACAAAATGACCCCTCCCCCCACAACGAAAACAAACCTCTGACCTACGGCGGACCATAGGAGGATTCACCCGTCTAGTGGCGTCCCCTATTTGCATTGGTTCGACTGGATCATAACAAACCGATCCCTGCCCTATAGAGGCCTCTGTAGAATTTAATAGTCTCTCCCTGAGTCGTCTGTTGATTCTTATGGACAGAGACATAGCAGCCTCAAGAGACCCAGGGATCTCGTATACCGCGAGCGCGTCTTTTAATTTTTCAGACAACCCCTGGCAGAACTGACTCGTAAGGGCCGAGTCGTTCCATAATGTATCAGTAGCCCACCTACGGACACCTGTCCGGGTCATCATATACGGGACCCAGGGCTTCAAAAAACTCCACCACTGATCGTAAGGCCGGAGAGTCTGATGGTAAGGAGAAAGCCCAAGCCTGCGGATCTCCTTGCAGGAGAGAAATTACAATGCCCACCCGTTGTTCCTCACCGCTGGAGGATCTAGGGCGTAACCTGAAGAAAAATTTACAAGCTTCTCTGAAGGTTACAAATTGGTCTCTCCCTCCTGAGAACCTATCAGGAAAAGCCACTTTTGGCTCAGGAGTACCTTGGTTTCCCGTAGCAACGGTGGAACCCAAGGATTGCTGCTGCTGCTGCAGTACTGTAGCTTTTAATCCTGCCACTTCAAGGGATAACCCCTGTAATTGTTTCGCCAAAACCATAACCGGATCCATACTGGAACAGAAAAATACAAAGCAAAACAGCAAGCAAAAAAAAAAAAAAAAAGAAATGTCCCTTTTTTTTTTTTTTAGGCCAGATATACGCTATCCCAGTAGCAGTCGTGTCGCACCAGACAGAGGGGAAGGGGGACCCTTATCTACGGATGGGAAATAGAACGGCCACCCCTGACTAACCCTAAGCTGGCACCTGTCTGCCCTGATACCCTAGACGGGGTGTCAAACCCATACGGCGAGCAGTATGCCTAAACCCTCAGTCACCCTAAGAAGACTAGACTGGGGAAAGGCAGATGGGAGCACTAGTCACCATCACTCATGTCTAGGAGAACAACAGGGGAAGACAGCAACAAACAAACAATCTCCAGCAGAGATAGACTTATCCAGTCACGAGCAGAGAAGATGATCCCAATAACGACAGTCCACGCCAGACAAGAGCTCCACAGCAATACCGTCAAACAATCTCCTTCAAAGGTCAGAATAGCACTGGAAGTAAGGACCACATCTGGCAATGATTGCAAGTGAAACTGAAACTAATATAGTAGCTGGGAGTGGCAGACAGGACTCACCTGAGAAGGATGCCTACAATCTCCCAGTCAGGACAAAATGGTTCACAAGGCAAAACCCGGATGACATACCCTAAACCACGGAGCAAACTCACAAGCTATCGCGAGTAGCAAGTCGTTTCGACCTTCTCCTCCCAGACCTGTCTGGATCAGTCGCAGTCGTGACAGTGGGTGATTCTGTGTGGCTGTCCACAAGAAACATTAAGTTGAAGGTACCTTCTTGGAAGTTGGGTCCAAGGTTTATTGGTCCATATAAGATCACTGCCAGTATTAATCCTGTAGCTGTTTGTCTTGAACTCCCTCAGGCCCTGAAAATTCATAATGTGTTTCATAAATCTTTGTTGAAGAGATATGTTGAACCCCCCAAATCCCTCCCCCCCCCCCACCCCGCTCCTGTCATGGTGGACGGTCGTTTGGAATTTCAGATCGCCAAGATAATTGACTCTTGATTTCTCTGTAGATCTCTTCAGTATCTAGTTCACTGGAAGGGTTATGAAGCAAAGAAGAGGATGTAGGTACCGGCATCTGACGTGAATGCCAGTTATTTGGTGAAAGCTTTTCACAGGTCTCACCCGGATAAGGTTGGTCCTGGGTGTCCGGAAGTCACCCGTAGAAGGGATGGTACTGTCACGAACGTTCCAGCGACAGGTGGCAGGGGATCGGTGAGACTGGCAACACGTGGTTTGATCTGGCATGTTTTCTGTTTGGATCAAATGACGTCTGTGTTGTTTCTGGTGCTTGCCACACCTTATTTCCCCAGGTGTGGATATTAAAGTCATTTAACCTTCTCTATTTATAGTTGCTTCTCCCACAATGCTGTGCTGTTTATAGCTTCTGTTTGGACCTTTAGATAGATTGGGGTTGGATCTCGGCTGAGTTCCTGGTGCTTCCATTGCTTCTTTGAAGTTAAGTCTTTCCTTTCCCTTTTGTATTTTGTTTGGGTTCTGTGTGTTGTATTTCCCTATTGTTTGTATTAGGCCTGAATGAGACTCCTGTTCGTCCTTCCTTTTAGAGGAATAGGTATTCTCGTTCCTGCCATTAGTACCAGGGTCCTATAGGGCTTTATAGGACTCTAGGTATTCCTGCGTATGTACTCACCTACCTTTAGGGTCTGTTCATATTGGTAGTCAGTCAGGATTTTGGTTAGGGTTTTCACTAGGAGGTGTCCATTTTCCTTCCCTAGTTCTCAGGCCTGATTCCCTGTTCCACCCTTCCCTCCTATGCTCAGTGTGGTGTTTTCCTCCCACTACGAAGCATGACATCTATCAAGCAGAGGTGGTTGAGAGTTGGCTCTTTCCTATAAAAAAAAAAGAATTGTATCTCATAAATATTTCAGTAGGTTTTCCTCAACAGATTTCAGTTGCACTGCATCGGCAAACTGGTGCCTTCCCCTTAGGGTCCATTCACAAGTCCGTGTGTGTTTTGCGGATCCACGGATCCGCGGATCCGCAAAACACGGACATCGGCGATGTGCGTTCCGCAATTTGCGGACCGCACATCGCCGGCACTCTCATAGAAATGCCTTTTCTTGTCCGCAATTGCGGACAAGAATAGGACATGTTCTATTTTTTTCGGGAACGCAATTGCGGACCCGGAAGTGCGGATCCGCAATTGCGGACCCGGCCGGGACATCGTCTGTCCCCATTGAAACTAATGGGTCTGCAATTCCGTTCCGCAAAATGCGGAACGGAATTGCGGACGTGTGAATGGACCCTTATACTTACTTTCCTAACAACTCATAAACAATCATTTAAGGTAAACTATTTTCAATTTGATCAAAATTTAGCCTAAGTGAGTGTTTATGAGCTGTCAGGAAGGAAGCAATAAGGGCTACAGATCGAGCCATCAGAGCAGCTCTCTGATAGATTCACTGAGAAGGAGAAGCAATAGTATGCTGATGCCGTGAAACTGAAAGCTGTAGGGGAAAAAACTATCAAATTTTTTTATAAGAACCAAGTAAAAATGATTTAACCCGAAATATGTAGAATGCAATAAAAATGTCCATAAAAATGTCCATAGCCTTTACAAGTGAGCTTGCATAAATAATATAGCTGCTCAAATTTACCAGGCTAAGGACATTGAAATCATTGTCAACTAGTTCTCCATAATGTAAATTCAGTTTAAAATGAAACCTAGATTGTATAGTTTTTCCTTCGACACAACAGTATCATAAGGATGCGTACTCTAAATATGAGTACAAATTACAATCCAAAGCAATAATTAGTAGCTTTTAGACTACAGTAAAGCTATATTTCCTAACTATACACTGACGAGCAAAAGGGTAACAGTGTTTTGAACTTTTGACTTTCAGGCGCCATATCTCACTATCCCTACAGCTTCAAATGTGAGACTATGATCATTTTATAGACAATCATCTTGGCTACTTCATACATAAATTGGACTTGCCACTATTTAGCATATGATTAGTTATGCAGATTCTTGTTTTGTAACTGCATTGTTACTGTTTTGCTCCTGCTGGTGGAACAATGTTTTTCTTCTTGTATACTACAAATTAAAAACATAACCATATCAAAGGCAGGTGCACTCTGCAGCAATACTAAACCCTCACACTGATAAAATTGAGGGGTTAGTTCGACATATCCTACTAGGAGGACATGTCTTAAGCTTGGACACCACGGCAGGGTCCCTCAAGTAGCCCGAGGCCCTACCACTCAACCTACCTGTGCCGTATGGGCGATACCAGGAGCCGTTGGGCATTACGGGAGCGTAAGGCCTGACTCACAGACAGCTCACCAGTGACCTCCAGCATGTAACCATGCTTGCAATGGGAGGTGGGAGGTTCCTGTAAGCCCCACCCGAGACCGGCTGATATGGCCCAGAGCCTCCCAGGTGCACCTGAATGTAGCCTGTAGATGAAAAGCAGGCACATTTAAATCGGAGTTTATACACCTCCAAACATATTATACAAACCATTAGAAAACGTGGTGTGGTGTTTAACAAGCAGGATATGCTCAACCCATATGCAGTTGTGCATGTATATAGGGAGCACATCCTGCACTTGTAGTCTGCTAGGGGCATCAACAGCAAAAATGCATACAATGGAAGATGCCAGCAACGGACTACAAGTACACAATACCATCTTACATACGATAACAATAATGTGATGTGGAGAACAATCAAAAACATAACCATAGCAAAGGCAGGTGCACTCTGCGGCAATACTAAACCTCACACTAATAAAATTGAGGGTTAGTTCGACATATCTACTAGGAGGACATGTCTTAAGCTCGACACCACGGCAAGGTCCCTCAAGTAGCCGAGGCCTACCACTCAACCTACCTGTGCCGTATGGGCGATACCAGGAGCCGCATTACGGAGCGTAGGCCTGACTCACAGACAGCTCACTAGTGACCTCCAGCATGTAACCATGCTTGCAATGGGAGGTGGGAGGTGCCTGTGAGCCCCACCCGAGACCGGCTGATATGGCCCAGAGCCTCCCAGGTGCACCTGAATGTAGCCTGTAGATGAAAAGCAGGCACATTTAAATCGGAGTTTATACACCTCCAAACATATTATACAAATTGAGTGGTAGGTCCTCGGGCTACTTGAGGGACCTTGCCATGGTGTCCGAGCTTAAGACATGTCCTCCTAGTAGGATATGTCGAACTAACCCCTCAATTTTATCAGTGTGAGGGTTTAGTATTGCCGCAGAGTGCACCTGCCTTTTTTATGGTTATGTTTTTGATTGTTCTCCACATCCACATTATCGTTATTGTATGTAGGATGGTTATTGTGGTACTTGTAGTCCGTTGCTGGCATCTTCCATTGTATGCATTTTTTGCTGTTGATTGCCCCTAGCAACGGACTACAAGTGCAGGATGTGCTCCCCTATATACATGCACAACTGCATATGGGTTGAGCATATCCTGCTTGTTAAACACCACACCACATTTTCTAATGGTTTGTATAATATGTTTGGAGGTGTATAAACTCCGATTTAAATGTGCCTGCTTTTCATCTACAGGCTACATTCAGGTGCACCTGGGAGGCTCTGGGCCATATCAGCCGGTCTTGGGTGGGGCTTACAGGAACCTCCCACCTCCCATTGCGAGCATGGTTACATGCTGGAGGTCACTGGTGAGCTGTCTGTGAGTCAGGCCTTACACTCCCGTAATGCCCAACGGCTCCTGGTATCGCACATACGGCACAGGTAGGTTGAGTGGTAGGGCCTCGGGCTACTTGAGGGACCTTGCCGTGGTGTCCGAGCTTAAGACATGTCCTCCTAGTAGGATATGTCGAACTAACCCCTCAATTTTATCAGTGTGAGGGTTTAGTATTGCCGCAGAGTGCACCTGCCTTTGCTATGGTTATGTTTTTGATTGTTCTCCACATCCACATTATCGTTATCGTATGTAGGATGGTTATTGTGGTACTTGTAGCCATTTGCTGGCATTGTCCATTGTATGCATTTTTTGCTGTTGATTGCCCCTAGCAACGGACTACAAGTACAGGATGTGCTCCCCTATATACATGAACAATTGCATATGGGTTGAGCATATCCTGCTTGTTAAACACCACACCACGTTTTCTAATGGTTTGTATACTACAAATTACAACCTGTTCTCACATTCCCAAATATGAGTTTGATTCCCAAGCTGTAGGTCACTGGTTTGAATCTAGAAGTAGCCATAAAAAATGATTTCCCAAGAAAAGAGAAATAGCATCATCCAGCTTATCGATAGCAGTATCTCGGCCAAGAAAGTGTTTCTAACTGGCTCACGTGAGTGCCATAACAGTTAGAAGAACATGAAATGAAGCTCATCCATTTATTCCAAAGCCAAGAGTTTGACATCCAGGCAAAATATTGACGTCAATAAGTCGGCTCATCACAAGCACAAGATCAGTCAGTTCTGGCATGACAAAATGGCAGTGGAGGTGGCTTTTATGCTTCGTAATAGTGAGATCACAGAGATGCATGCAAGCACCGTGCAACGTGCATTACAAAAGTCCAGAATGGTGGCCTGAAGAAAGGTGAAGAAGCCTCAACTTCAATATCGTCATAAGAAGCGTTTGCTCAAGTTTGCACTGATGGGTGCAAATGGGTCTGGAAGAAAAAAGGGAAAAGGGGGCTAACGGATTGAGAATTTGGAGGAACTGTCAAGGAAGCCTGATGGTTGTTTCACAGCCAAAGGCACTGGATGCTTGACCAGGATAGATGGTGGTCTCAATGCTGAGCTATATGTGAGTATCCTACAAGACGCGTTACTTTGTACACTTGAGTACTATGAGTATGAAAAAGACAACATAGTGTTCCAGCAGGACAACAACCCAAACCATACTATGAAGTAGAGGTTCTGGATTGGCCTCCACAGTCCCAAAACCTCAACCCAATCAAACACTTGTGGGTAGAGTTGAAGAAAAAGCTGTATTCGTACCCAAGTGAGTGGACCAGCTTGCACCAACATTGGGAACGTGTAGCAGACACCTGGGAACAGACTTCGGTCAAGACATGCTTGAATCTGATTAAGAGCATGCTTAGAAGGATTCAGGCAGTGTTGAATGCCAAAGGTGGATTTAACAAATACTATCAAAGTAATAAAAAATTTAATTTAGAATTTTAGGAAATTTCACACAAATATAAGATGCTCGATTTCACGTCTATACACGTAATCTTGAATATCAGCCTATTGAGACGTGTTAAAATATAAAAATAAAAAATCTCTGGCCTGGCCTATTCACAATCTACACCTCGCTGTTCAGGTGGTCAGGTCAATACCTGATTAGAACAGATCTTCCCCTGGACAGGAGAGATTGATTTGTGGTGTATGTTGATACCAGAAGGTTTAATACAATCCCGCTCTGGTCCAGACATACACTTTTGCCTGGAGACATATACCTAATACCCAGTCAATTTTATCTGAGATTTATAAATAAAGAGATTTTTTATTTTTAGAATTTTAGGAGCAAAACAGTAACAATGCAGTTACGTGATAAGAATCTGGATAACAAATCATATGCTAAATAGTTAAGTTTAATTTATGTATGAGATAGCCAAGATGATTGTCTATAAAATGATGGTAGTCTCACGTTTGAAGCTGTACTGGATGTGAGATATGAAGTCTGAAAGCAAACGTTCAAAACATTGTTACCCTTTTGCTTGTTAGTGTATATGCTTATCTTTTTTATGTTAATGAGTGATGCATAACAGTCTTACATGTTAGAAAAGCTTGAACAATATTGCAGTCTTAAGAACAGAATTGATATTAGGACATGGTTTTAAGCTCTTCTGCACCCGTATGTAGGTGAGCTATGTGACTTATGACTAAGTAGGGTTGGCAACTGTCCATAAATTCCTGGGCAGTTCATACATGTAGAAAACTTTTTGCCAGTGTCTGTAAAAAAGAAAATCACACTTCTGTGATATTTGGAAGCAGAAGGAGGCTGTGAATATTACAATGAATTCAATTATCATCATTTTACCGTTAATAGTGAAGGTCGCTAGTCCTATATATCCATTTCAGTATTCTGGGCTGTAGACATACATCACTTAAAATCTCATGGTTTATAATTGGATTTCACTGTACATGCAGACTTATACTTGTACAACTTTGTGTCTCTGCCTAATAGTCTATTATAAAGAAAGATGAGCGAATTTCATATTTTGAAATTTGTTCACACTTCATTTGTTGGTAAAAGGTGAATTGCATTATGGATTCCGAATACCTCGGACCATAACACAATTCTATGATGGAATGCCTTTAGAGGCATATCGTTATTCATTTCGTCATAATAGAAGTCTATGAGCTGCAAAATGGACCTGTCCTGTTTCCGTTATGCAGGCGTTATGCAGGTCGGAAATGGGACGGATCAGTTTTGCAGCCCATAGACTTCTATTATGACAGAATCAATAACTGAATGCCTCTAAAGGCATTCCGTTATGCATTCCATCATAGAATTGCATTATGGTCTGTGGTAATGGAATCCATAATCCAATTCACCTTTTACCACCAAACGAAGTGTGAACCAATTTCATAAGCGGAAATTCACTCATCTCTAATTGTAACCACAGTTGTAACAAGAGGGAAAAATAGAACCAATGAGGCCAAGCTACTCCTAACCATGCTCCTAGATTTCAGCCATTATTTACAACGGTAGCAAAGAATAGTGTTGGGCGCAAATCTTCGCATTGTGAATTTTAATTGCGAATATCACCACCGAGAATTCTTGAAGATTTAGAATATAGTGCTATATATTCGTATTCGCAAATATTCCAAATTTATTTTTCCTCTGAACCCATAACTCGGCCCTGCTTCTTGCTTGTGGGCCAATGAGAAGGCTACAATATCTTTGTCTGAGCTTAGCAACATCCCCAGCAACCAATAGGAAAGTTGCTTACCCCTTATTATATAAGAACCTCCCCAGCAGCAATTTTCTACAGTTTTTTTTTCAGTTCTGAGAGAGACAGAAGCGTCATTGCTGTGCTCTGTGCTTTGCTGTGTCACACTACATTAGATAGTTAGTTAGTTGGCTTATATATATAATACAGATAGTTAGTGGGAGATAGTCAGTGTAGGTTACATTGTGATATAGTGTAGCTCATAGGATCCAGTGCAGGGTGTTAGGTAGTGTGATATGTTCTGCTGTCCATACATACTGTACATGCTACAAACATAGTGCTGTGATGTCACAAGTTCACAACAATTGCTTAGTGCACCAATCACTTATGTAGTCAGACCTGCTAAAATGTTAAGTTGCACATATTACGCAAAAATATATGCATCATTAATTGCCGATTTATGCTATCGGAGCACACTATCTGCATATAAAGCTATTGTAATGTTCTGCGCTGTCAACCATTTTCTCCAGTCTCAGGAAACTTCTAGCAGCTTGAAAAATGTAGCAATAGTGACCCACACCTGTATTGCGTGCGCAATACCAGCATATTACATTGCTGATTTTTGCAATCAAGAAAAAAATCGTGAATTCTCGAATATTGCTCCTACCGCTCATCACTAGTAAAGAACTGATGAGTACCAGCCCCATGCCAGAAAGACCCACTGCTTGTGGTGATGGAATGTATAGCTTTCCAGAAAAACTTGGATCTGAGCTGCTGTACCCAGACAGTAGACAAAGTCTTCTGCATCTAGCTTCATCCATTGTTGTGTTTCTAAAGCCAGTGGAGTCGGTAGGGGATGCTGAATGTTGGACCTCCACCAATCTAATATTATCTTCAGAAAAGGATATCACTATCAAAAAAGTTAAAAAGTAGGAATGCCTTTTAAATCCTACTTTGCATATTTTTAATAATACGCATTTCTTCTAAATGTAGCAAATCATTTGGGAAGAAATGTATTAGTTTAATCAACAGTGTTAGACTTTCTGGGTATTTTGACTTGTTTAATAGGGCGGATCCTGCTGACAGATGCCCTGTAAACACATTTGATTGTGGTCTTAAAGGAACATTGCAGCAAATTACACCAAATCAACAGCTTTGTCAAGTACGTATCAGAGTAATTAGTTCTCTAAACACATCCATCCCCCGCAGCGAAAATTACTCATGTGTTTATATGTAACAAATCTTCATGGTTTGTTAATCTAGAGAAACAACAAGCAGATCAGAGACAAAGGCTTTGTTTTTGTTTTCTTTCAGTTATTCTTCCCCTTCAACCTGTCCCTATCTATGTCTGAACAATAAGGTGAGATCACAAGCGTTTATTATAGAAATCTGCATTTTGTATTAGTAGTAAGTGGATAAAATGATATTGTAGGGCCAGATATAAACCTCACTTAATCACAAACATAAATAACATACATCAGCATATAAGTATGACGGAATACTGTGACAGGTAGCAGTACAATGTACCAAAGTTTTGAAAGTTGCAGACAGTGAGATACAATTTATTGTGTAACATAGAAACACTATATGGTTTCAACTTTCAAAAATACTGTATATGCAAGTTCATGAAGAGATAGATAGATAGATAGATAGATAGATCAATATAGGGTTGAATAAATAAAAGTATCTGAAGTGGACTTCGATCCAAATTTCAGGGAAAATTCGATTTGCTACAAAGCCAAATTTCCTCATGCTTCGTAGTAATGAATACATTTTGGCATTAAAAAAAAAACATACCTCATCCATTTGTGCATGAAGAGATTGCTGCGGCCATCTTGATTGAAGATCCTGATCAAAATCTCGTGTGCCGTAATGTATGACGTATCTCACGTGCAAGATGTCGCTCAAGGTCTTCGATTAGAATGGCAGAGGTGGCCTCTTCATACTCAAATTGATAAGGTGAATATGTATTTTTTTCCCACTTCGTAACCCCTAAAAAGCCCTAATTTTTAATCTCAGATGCCGCGATCAATGATGAACATGGCAGATAGACAGCATGGTTTTTGAGTTTTACTTTCTTTCTAGCCAATGTTTTGTGCTGACATCTTGAGGAAAAAAAAGAAATCTTTTATGACAGCCCTTGGGATTTTGTTCTAAAGCTCTTTCCTACTATTCAGTAGTAAATCAGCGAATGACAGCCTTTTTAACCTACTGCCTTCTGCTGAGGTGACATTAAATCCATATGTCTCTATGTATTTTCACCATTTTTACCAGATACAGAAAACACAGGGACATTTTATAAAATCATCTAATAAGAGGTCATTTCTAAAATTCATTCTGGACATGTTTATTTGTGTGTACTTACTCTTTTTCATAGTTTTTATGCTTTGCACTTGTGAATGACATTTTAGAAAGCCTTTGCCCACATAACACAATATTTGATCACATGGCTATATTTGATATCTGGTTTTTGTTCAGTGACGACTTTAAATACAAGCTTTGAAAATAAACAATGAGCTACATATTGTTTGAAGGAAACGCAAAAAAAAAAAATACATTGCCATTTTTGCAAGTATCCAAGGTCCAAAAAGTACAAATAATATCATTCATCCATAAAAAATTATTTTAAAGTAGATGATGTGTGAAAATAACAAAGAAAACGATTTCAAAGAAAGGTACTTTGTCCAATTTTCGGAATGTGAAAGAAACCAGTGCAACATTGTTGTACATATATTTCACTCAGTACTTAAACAACAATTAATCCTGGCGTTGAAGGACATCTTGCCAGCAATAAATACACATTCCTAAGCGAAAAGTCCACGCTTAAGGAGAATTCAATAGGTACACATTTCAAAAGTGAACACAATCAATTTTAAGAAAAAAAAGAATTGTACCTAGTGTTTATAGCTGTAAGGAGAGGCTACGTTCACATTTATATATGATTTGTATAGATATAATCCACATAAAGAGAACTTTAAAAACACATTATTGTACTTATCTTGTAATGACCCTGAGTTAAAGCTGTTTTAAGGTTATTCTCAGGATAGGCCATCATTATCAGATCAGTGGGAGTCCAACACCCAACACCGTAGTATTCAACTGGTATCTGCAGCCGACAGCACTGGAACCACTTCTGAGCATGGAGACCATGTCAGGTTACTGCAGCTTAGTTACCAAAGAAACAATGGGAGCTGAGCTACATTAATCCATAGTAGTAGTAACGATTAGTAGCACTGAGGAGCCTCTATACTGGCTACATGCACACAGGTCTGTCATCTGAATTCATAATTCTGCTGATTGCTTGTTGTCAAAATCATCTCTTCCATAACTTGGTTAAACCTTTTTTAATCTTTCTTTTTATGTTTTTTATGTGTGTGAAAAAAGACTGCTTAGAATGGTAAAGCATGCTCTGTACAGTCATTTGAATAGATTGAAATTTACTAAGCTAAATGCACCAGATTAATCACTCTTAACAATGGCGAACAACAATACATGCCTTTCACCATCATACGTTTTAGACACTTTTGGGCCTCACTAGAAAGTTTTGGAAAGTGTCAGTGAAAAGGAGACCTAGCTTATAAAAGGGGCATGCTTAAATGTGCCAAATTGCACCAACATTTTAGTGCAAAAAAATGGTCTAAAGTTATCCAACTAACTGGCATTAGAAAGTAAAAAGCATCTTACATGTCTGGTAAGAAACACCAAAATGATGACACTGCATGAGCCACGAGGATAAATTTGGCACACCTTCTGCCTGTCTGGTCTAATTTAAAGCTGCCTAAATTTAAGACAGCAGTAATAATTCTCCCCATTATAATAATATGTTGCATTATTGACATAGTAAAATGGAATCAGAGGATGCAGTAACAAGTAACTTTCTCCAACTCGGAGACCTTCATCTATATAGAGCATAAAAGCTATATAGAGCGGGTACTCTTTGCACATTTGAAGACAGAACACCAACTTCTTTATTTGAATTATTGCTTTTTATTTATATCATTTCAAAATCAGTAGTATGCCCTTTATCCAGCTGTTCTGATGTTGGCATCAGCCACCCTCATGATTACCAACATCAGAACAGTTTGATAAAGGGTATCCTACAGTAAGAGCCTAAAACATTGCACTGCATACTACTGATGTTGAAATTAAATAAATAAAAAGAACCAATAATTCAAATAAAGACATTGGTGTGCTGTCCAACTATATTATATAGTATATAATAGTATATTATATATATTATATTATTATATACCAGAATACGGGTTTTTAAAACCTTAACCTTAAAAATCAGATGCAAAAACAAAATCTTTTTTCATTTAGTCAAGATTGTTATGCAGTGCAATTAGGTTTTGCTGTATCTTTTTTAACCTGGCCATCTCAACATGAAATGGTCAAGTTGCTTTGGAATTCAGTTAATTCACTTAATATTCCACAATTGAGCAGCAGCTATTGGTCAATTAAGTGTCTTTCTGGAGACCAAGAATAGAACATTTATTCAAGCAGTTCCAGGACTCCAACAGTAAGTGTCTCTTTAGACAGGACAATTAAGCAGGCAATTGTCGCCTGCTCGTCAGTGGAGGAGACCATTGCAATTACATGCAGCGATCTCCTCTACATTATGGGGAGAAGCGATTTCTAATGTCCTCTCCCGTCCCCATACAGACTACAGATTTAGGTGCCTACACAAACAATCCAATTTCCCGATGAACAAGTTTTTCAGTCATTAATTGGGTAATAGCCAGACAATCGCTAGTGGACATTCCTATGAGCATTTGTTAGAGATTATCTGTCAGATTCTTGGCCCATGTAAAGGGCCCTTAAGTAATTAAATCTCTAAAGTGTAAGGGCTCATTCAGACAGCCATATGCTGTCCGAAAAAATTAAGATCCATTTTTTTGCAGACAGTTCAGCATTTTTTTGCTGATCCACAGACTTCAATAGGGCCATGTCCATATTTTCACTGACAATTATAGGACATGTTTCATTTTTTTTGCTGAGCTGTGCAATGGAAGAAAAGGGCTGCATAGAAGTGAATGGGACAGCATATAATCCGCAAAAAAACGTATCCGCATTTTTGCGGACAGCATACTGCCGTCTAAATGAGCTCTAACACAAAGGCCCTGATTTATCATGCTTTCACTCCAATATGGCTTTTGTAACTTTTTGCATTTTTACACCACTCACTCCAGTTTTGTAATATGGGTGGAAAAGTGGGTGTGGTTAGCTATGTTAATGAGTTTCAATCCAGATCTATTATTGAGACTTTTTTTAAAAGCCACAAAAAAGTTGCAATCCCACTCCAGGTGAAGGGTGAAGTTGGAAAACTGGAGAATCTTTTCTAGGTGAAAGTGTTAGGTTTAAAGGCAAGATAAATTTATCAAGTAACATGAGACATTTTATAAATGTGGCATAAAGTACACCAGTGCAGACTCAAGGAAAACTTACTTCCTTTTATGATAAATTGAGGTGTATAAGTTTTGGGGTCACATTGAAAAGCTGCCTGTACATATAGACACAATTGCTAAAATATACACTTGGGATATCCGTACATGTTGCTGCCAGGCTGTGGTAAGTGCATGCTCATTATTGCAAATATCTAAATTATTTTAATTTGTTATTTTACTTGTTGTCACCGGTGGGGCTCACAATCTAAGTTCACTATCAGTATATCTTCGGAATATGACTGGGAGTAATCAGAGGAAACCCACACAAACAGGGGAAGAACACAGAAATCATACATATGTTTTCCTTGGGGGGTTTCGAGCCTAGGAACCCACAGCTAGCCATTGAGCAACCAGGCTGCCCTACTCAGCCGATCATATCATCATGAGTCACATTTTCTTTCTTGGCTGGGTCTGTATATTGAGGAGACACACTGACTAAGGTCTGCTGACAACTAAAACTGTGCTGATATGCAGAATAGATATGTGCACGTTTTGAAATTTCATTTTAATAGGTTGCATGGTTCTGTACGCCTGTTTACCATGTGGCCCTTAATTATAAAACTACTTTCAACAGCAGTTCATTTGAAAACCATTTGAATGCAATTGAAAGTGTTCCTTGGTCGCAGGGCATATGCAAAATTTAAACCAATCCAAACTATTGGATTTACATGTAGCAGTAGCACACCATGTGTCAAAACAGACACATTTTACCATGAATATCATAGAATACAATACATTTTAATTGAAAATAGTTTACTGTTTGTTTTAATTAGTCTTTTATACCCATTTTCTTGATAAACTAAAATGTTACTTGTGCTCATTTTTACCTATGCCCAATGTTTAAGTGGTTCAGGGCCAGTGCATTTTGGATCTTTAAGACCACACACCCACAGTTTAACCAGTCTTAGTGCATGTTAGTTTTACAGCCATCAATGTGATTTTAAAGGCATCTCTTTAATGATCAGTGCAGGCTTTTTTTTTGCATGTTTTCAACACATAGTTTTCACTTTTATAAAAGAATTATCAGGCTTATAATTTGAAAAATTGTGAAAGAAAAATGTAGTTTATTTTTAGGGCAATCAAGTCAGGGTTAGCCTTTTGGTTAAATAGAATATATATATATATATATATATATATATATATATTCATTCATACATGACCAAAAATATAAACATAACACTTTTGGTTTTGCTCCCATTTTGCATGAGCTGAACTCAAAGATCTACCTGCAAAAAAGACCCATTAATCTCAAATATTGTTCACAAATCTGTCTAAATCTGTGTTAGTTAACCTCCAAACACCAAATCTGCGCCAATCACAGGTGTGTCTGCGCGATGTCCACACCACCAAAAAAGCCACACCAAATGGTATATAAAGATAGCCAAATTTTATTAAATAATCCATTAAAAAACACATAAATGAGCAATCAATTAATGACACCAACCCATTGTAGGAAAAAATGTGATGACAAAGACAGTACAATGCTACCTCGGCACAAATACAATTTACAGTTAGAAACCACATGCAAAACAGTGAGAGAGCATATTTGCATTACAACAATCAATCTCATGCACAGTGTTAACTCTCCCAAAGGTTGCACTCCTAGGAAATACCCATTGGATTTCTATACCCTATCCAAATGGAGAAACCTATGGGATAACTATACCCTAAATACGGGTCTCATCACCATAGGAGAGATAGCCTCAAGTAAGAGGGAATTGAATCCAAATGGATGTCAGAATGGTTAATCAACCTAGAACATCATCACATACCTAAAGTGCCGAGTGCAGTGTAAACTGTCCACAACAAACGCCCGACGCGCGTTTCGCCCGTAGCTTCGTCCAGGGGCATATTAGTTGATATCCTGGGTCAGTTTAAATAGGAACATGTCCCTCCCCTTAGATTCTCTTAAACCAATCAAAGGTGTATGGAACGGAGACCGCACGTATCGCGAGAGTTTATCCCGGTGTAATCACTAAAGATATTCTAATGAGCGGCGCATCATATCCACATATGCGCACATGAAGCGTAAAGTATATTCCGCCATTAAGGAAGTGGGCAAACCACTATGGGCTAGCCCACACTAGATACGGGGACTTGTATAGCAAGATATCTATCCTGCCCAGTGCAGATCCATTTACAAATGCCGCCCGTAGATAGTATGGGATCATTCCCCGCACATCACAGGATTTTGCCCCAGTATATTCACTAAAGGGAAGCTATTAGCGTTAATGCGGCCCGCGCATGCGCATATGTAGCACCGGGTATAATCTCCCATAACAGGTGAGGGCAAACAACAAATTTTGCCCACACCCTCTATACAGTATTTAATAGTGGAGAACCAATCTACACATTTGTAAACATGTTAATATGTTAATATGTGAAAACCCTTAAGCATATAAAACCCTATATGATAGCGGAAAGCTAAAATTGTCACCACAAATATATATCATGAATAGAATAATATACCAAGTTAAAAAACATTATATCAGGTGAATGTGTGAAATTACACAAAAGGGAAGGGAGGGGAATAGTAAAAAAGGGGGAAAACAAAAAAGTGCCAGTGCAAAGTGCAAAGTGCTCGTGAACACGCGTGAAGGATTGTGATAAAAATACACATTACATAAAAATAATTCATTTTTTATAAATTCATATAAATCTATATAGACATATCAGAAGAAAAATGTGCATATAACTGTGACTTTCACAAATGTTAGTTGGTTCTCCATGATTTATAGTCCATCGTCTCCGAATTCAACCACCGCCCAAAAGTCTCAAAAAGGGGAGGTAAAGGTCCAAATATCACAACTTGACCCATATATGGAAATGCCTAAAAAAATAAAATCACAAACATAAACATAAAAGTGTTAAAATAAATTCAAAACCCGACCGTCATGTAGGTTTCATACACCCGATTACCTCTATAGGAACGGAATGAAGCTATTCATCTCATTGAGACCAAGTGGGGTCATTGTATTCAGGAGGTATATCCAACGAAGTTTCCTCGGGCTAAAACCTTCTTCCAATCCTCTCCTCTACTCGAGATAAATACCGATCAATGCCGAAATCTAAAAGGGACCCATCCGATTGGTGATGTCATGACACCATGTGTCAAAACAGACACATTTTACCATGAATATCATAGAATACAATACATTTTAATTGAAAATAGTTTACTGTTTGTTTTAATTAGTCTTTTATACCCATTTTCTTGATAAACTAAAATGTTACTTGTGCTCATTTTTACCTATGCCCAATGTTTAAGTGGTTCAGGGCCAGTGCATTTTGGATCTTTAAGACCACACACCCACAGTTTAACCAGTCTTAGTGCATGTTAGTTTTACAGCCATCAATGTGATTTTAAAGGCATCTCTTTAATGATCAGTGCAGGCTTTTTTTTGCATGTTTTCAACACATAGTTTTCACTTTTATAAAAGAATTATCAGGCTTATAATTTGAAAAATTGTGAAAGAAAAATGTAGTTTATTTTTAGGGCAATCAAGTCAGGGTTAGCCTTTTGGTTAAATAGAATATATATATATATATATATATATTCATTCATACATGACCAAAAATATAAACATAACACTTTTGGTTTTGCTCCCATTTTGCATGAGCTGAACTCAAAGATCTACCTGCAAAAAAGACCCATTAATCTCAAATATTGTTCACAAATCTGTCTAAATCTGTGTTAGCGAGCACTTCTTTGCCGAGATAATCCATCCCACCTCACAGGTGTGGCATATCAAGGTGCTGATTAGACAGTATGAATATTGCACAGGTGTGCCTTAGACTGCCCACAATAAAAGACCACTGTGAATTGTGCACAGTCAGGGCCAGACCCCGATGAGGATGACGAGCATGAAGATAAGCTTCCTTGAGGTGGTTTCTGACAGTTTGTGCAGAAATTCTTTAGTTATGCAAGCCGATTGTTGCTGCAGCTGTCCGGGTGGCTGGTCTCAGACAATCATGGAGGTGAACATACTGGATGTTGAGGTCCTGGGCTGGTGTGGTTACACTTGGTCTGCAGTTGTGAGGCTGATTGGATGTACTGCCAAATTCTCTGAAATGGTAGAGAAATGAACATTCATTGCACAGGCAACAGCTCTGGTAGACATTCCTATAGTCAGCATGCCAAACCTTTCGACATTTGTGGCAGGGTGCTGTGTGATCAAACTGCACATTTCAGAGTGTCTTATATTGAGGACAATCTAAGGCACACCTTTTCAATATTCATGCTGTCTAATTAGCACCATTACATGCCACACCTATGAGGTGGGATGAATTATCTTGGCAAAGGAGAAGTGCTCCCTAACACAGATTTAGACAGATTTGTGAACAATATTTGAGAGTAATGGGTATTTTGTGTATGTAGAAAATGTTTCAGATTTTTTAGTTCAGCTCATGCACAATGGGAGCAAAACCGAAAGTGTTGCGTTTATATTTGTGGTCAGTGTATATAGAGTACTTTGCAGGCAACCATAACAGTTTAGCAGTAAACGGCCCCTTACATAGGACAAGAATCCGTCAGATAATCACTAGCAAGCATTTATATGTAAAGGTGCCACCAATTAACCGATAAATGAGCGAAACACTCGTTTGTTGGGCAATTTGATTGTTTGTGTAGGCACTAGTGTTGATCGAGCACCAAAGTGCTCGAGTGCTCGAGTAGAACACCTCGGGATGTGTTCTACAGACCACCCGAGAACAATGGAAGTCAATGGGAGAACCCGAGCATTAAACCAGGCACCCCCTGCTCTGAAGAGGGAGCGGTGTCTGGTTCACATGAAAAGGTCCGAAGTTGATGAAAACACCACAGAAATGGTTTGGTAACAGCACTGGGAGGATATCTGGATGCATCTTGGACTCCCAGGTTGCTATGTTGTCCGAGTAGTACGCCAATTTACAGACTAACAATAATACGCACAAAACTAAAATCTAAAATTGATTTGAGAGGAAAAATTGTTCTTTCCTGTATATTTACTTATAAAATTCAAGAAAGAAGCACTCCAATACAACCTGTATATCTCATAAAGGAGGGCCTCATTCACACTGTGGTACAATTGTTTAGGTAGTTGGACTCCTACACTCATAAAGCCTAGGCACTAAGTGAAAGGGATGCCAAAAATTACGAGAAACCGGCACTCCAATACACCCTTTATTAGACATAAAGGAGGGCATCATACACACCCTTGAAACATTATGATTGATGGCCTGCTGGTGACCCTCAAAAACATTGGGAGCAAGGGCCTGCTGGTGACCCTGTAAAACATTAGGGACGAGGGCCTGCTGCTGATCTGATCATCTAAAACATTAGGGGTGAGGGTCTGCAGCTGAGCTGACTTTCTAAAACATTAGGGGCGAGTGCCTGCTGCTGATATGACCATCTAAAACATTAGGGGTGAGGGCCTGCTGCTGAGCTGAACACTAGTGTTGAGCGAGCATGCTCGGCCGAACACTAGTTTGTCTCGAGCATCGCTATGCTCGGCACAACACCGCACGATGCTCAAGTCAGTGTATTTAAATCTAATTTAGCCTCTATTTCTATGCAGAAGATCGTTGTGCAGTGAGGGAATCCCTTAGTGTGAGTCTGCGGACTAGGAGTCCCTGCTCTGACTCCATATATAGCTATGTCAATATATAGAGTCAGTGCTTGGGGACACCAAGTGTATTTAAATCTAATTTAGCCTGTATTTCTGAAAAATTTCTGCTGGGATTGAACTCATGACCTTCTGCATTAGAGGCAAGGCACTTAAGCTATAAAAGCTGCATAGCCAGTTACTTAAGGACACAGAGCGTATGGGTACGCTCTAATGTCCGAGTCCTTAAGGACACAGGGCGTACCATTACGCAGACATTAAAACATGATTTTTTTTTTCTAAAATGCTGTTATTGTGTTAAAGTTAAATAAATTAAAAAAGTAAACATATTAGGTATCGCCACGTCCGTAAAAACCTGCTATATAAAAATATCCCATGATCTAACCCCTCAAGTAAATACAGTAAAAAAAAAAAAAAAACTGTGTAAAAAAAAAATATATATTTTGTCACTTCACTTCACAAAAAGTGTAATAGCAAGCGATCAATAGCAAAATAGTGCCAATCAATCCGTCATCTCATCCCGCAAAAAATAATACCCTACATAGGGCAATAGCCCAAAAAAATAAAAAATATATGACTCTCAGACTATGGAGACATTAAAACATGATTTTTTTTTTATTTCAAAGTATAAATAAATAAAAAGTATACATATTAGGTATCGCCGCGTCTGTAAAAACCTGCTCTATAAAAATAACACATGAACTAACCGCTCAGGTGAACATAGCAAAACAAATAATATAAATACGATATCAAAAGCCATTTTTGTCACCTTACATCACAAAAAGTGTAATAGCAAGCGACCAAAATGTCATATGCACCCCAATATAGTGCCAATCAAACTGCCATCTCACCCCGCAAAAAATGAGCCCCTACAAAAAACTGTTGCTCAAACAATTAAATAAAAAATATGGCTTTCAGAATAGGGAGACACTAAAAAAATCCTTTTTTTCACAAATGCTTTATTATGCAAAACTGAAACAAAAATTCCACCAAAGTAGTCATATTTGGTATTGTCGCGTCCGCAACCTGCTCTATAGAAATAGCACACGATCTAACCTGTCAGATCAACTATGTAAATAGCAAACACTAAAAACGGTCCCAAAACAGCAATTTTTTTTTCAAATTTTTCATTTTAATCCATTTTTCCAGTAACAAAGCAAGGGTTAACAGCCAAACAAAACTCAATATTTATTGCCCTTATTCTGTAGTTTGCAGAAACACCCCGTACGTGGTCGTAAACAACTGTACGGGCACACGGAAGGGCGTAGAATAATATGTGTAAATATATTATGGTTAAAAACACACATATATATATATATATATATATATATATATATATATTTATATTAAGTTTAGCCTCTATTTCTAAAAAAAACTGATTGTGAGAGGATTTGAACCCACAGTTGCTGCATCACAGCCCAGTACTTTAACCGCTAAACTATATACCTGCATAGTCAGTTGCAAAAAAAAAAAAAATATATATATATATATAATTAGGGATGAGCGAACCCAAACTGGATAGTTCGGGTTCGTACCGAATTTTGGAGTGTTTGGGACACGGACCCGGGCCAGAACATTTTCAAAAAAGTTCGGGTTCGGGTCCGTTGTTCGGCGATTTCTTCCTGCTTTCTGAAGGGCTGCACAGCAGCCAATCAGCTAGCGTTTTACTTCTTGCCCTAAGAAGCCATCACAGCCATGCCTACTAATGGCATGGCTGTGATTGGCCAGTGCAGCATGTGACCCAGCCTCTATTTAAGCTGGAGTCACGTAGCACCGAACATCACACTGCTCTGATTAGTGTAGGGAGAGGACATAGCTTCTGTGAGGGCGAGATTAGGCAGGGAAAAGTCATCAAAAACACCTAATGAAGTGATCAATCTACAGCTGTGAATCATTCAACTTCTGCTAGTTAATTGCTCACTGGTTTTTAGGTTGCACAGAGCGTTTTTCTGTCACTTTTTTCTGGGGTGATCGACGGCCATTTTGTGTCTTGTTGTGCACCAGCACAAGCTACCACCAAGTCCATCAATCCATCAATCCATCAATACTAGGTTTTTCTTGCTATATCCTACATCAGGGGCTTGGCTGTGCTTATTGTCACCCCAAGAAACTCAGGATAGAAATTTCTATATTTTATTAAGGGTTTAATGCAATTGCCAAAATAGCAATCCCCTAAATCTGGTGTTCCAGCTGTGGCTAGCCAAGTGTAATACTGTCTGCTGTCTGGCAAAGGATAGATTTTTTTCTTTGGTGAAATTCAATTGCCAAAATAGCAATCCCCTAAATCTGGTGTCACAGCAGTGGCTGGCAAAGTTTAATAGTGTCCGGCAAAGGATATATTTTGTTCTGGGGTGAAATTCAATAGCCAAAATAGCAATACTGTAAATCTGGTGTCCCAGAAGTGGCTAGACAAGGTTAATACTGTCCGGCAAAGGATAGATAATTTTCTGGGGTGAAATTCAATTGCCAGAATAGCAACACCATAAATCAGTGGTTTCAGCTGTGGCTGGCCAAGTTTCATAGTGTCCGTGCCAAAGTATTTATTATTTTCTGCTGTGAAATTCAGTTGCCAAAATAGAAATAAAGTAAATCTGGTGTTCCAGCTATGACTGGACAAGTTTAATAGTATCCGTCAAAGGATAGATTTTGTTCTGGGGTGAAATCTAATTGCCAAAATAGCAATATCCATAATCTAGTGTTCCAGCTGTTGCAGGCCTAGTTTAAATCTGTCCGTAACAGGGTATATTATTTTCTGGGGTGAAATTTAATTGCCAAGATAGCAATACCCTGAATCTGGTGTTCCAGCTGTGACTGGACAATTTCCCTAGTATAGGATATATTATGTTCTGGGGTGAAATACAGTTGCAATAATAGAAATACAGTAAATATGGTGTTCCAGCTGTGGCTGGACAAGTTTAATAGTGTCCGGCAAAGGATATATTTTTTCTAGGGTGAAATTCAATTGCCCAAATAGCAATACCATAAATCAGTGGTTTCAGCTGTGGCTGGCCAAGTTTAATAGTGTCCGTCACAGGATATATCTTGTTCTGGGGTGAAATTTAATTGCCAAAATAGAAATACCCTGAATCTGGTGTTCAAGCTTTGACTGGACAATTTCCCTAGTGTCCGTCAATAGATATATTATTTTTTGGGGTGAAATAGAGTTGCAAAAATAGAAATACAGTAAATCTGGTGTTCCAGCTGTGACTGGACAAGTTTAATAGTATCCGTCAAAGGATAGATTTTGTTCTGGGGTGAAATTCACTTGCCAATATAGCAATACCCTGAATTTGGTGTTCCAGCTGTTGCAGGCCAATTGTTAATCTTTCCGTAAAAGGGTAAATTACACTCAGCGTGCATGTCCAAGTATATTTCTTTTCCGTAAAAGGGTATATTACAAAAAGTGTTACATTACAATTGCTGAAAGCATAATCCTGTAAATCTGCACGCATTATTGTGCATCTCATAGTGTATTTCTGTCCGTAAAAGGGTATATTACACTCAAGGTGTATATACAAGTGCTGAGAGGGTCATCCTCAATAACTTCACACGATACTGTGCATCTCTAAGTGTATTTCTGTCCGTTAAAGGGTATATTACACACAGTGTTAAAATACAAGGCATAATCCTACATATTTTTTCACACGCTACTGTGCATCTCCAAGTGTAAATTTGTCCATAAAAGGATACCTTTCATCCAGGGCCTAAATACTAGGCCTACAAATGATATTCCCCTAAATCAGTGGTTAATGCTGTGCCTGGATTAGTGTAATACGGTACATAAATAAATAGGCAGATAGTGTTAGGTGCCTGTAAAAAAAGGCCTGAATTTAAAATCAATACATTGGGCCAAATATTTTTTTTCTTATTGTGGTGCTTGGTGAACGGTAACAATGAGGAAAACATCTAGTAAGGGATGCGGACGTGGTCGTGGTGGTGTTAGTGGACCCTCTGGTGCTGGGAGAGGATGTGGCCGTTCTCCCACAGCCACATGTCCTAGTGAACCAAATACCTCATGTTCCAGTACCCGACAGAATTTACAGCGATATTTGTTGGGGCCCAATGCCATTCTAAGGATGGTAAGGCCTGAGCAGGTACAGGCGCTAGTCAATTGGGTGGCCGACAGTGGATCCAGCAGGTTCACAACATTATCTCCCACCCAGTCTTCTGCAGAAAGCGCACAGGTGGCGCCTGAAAACTAAGCCCATCAGTCTGTCACTAGTGATGTCGCGAACAGAAAATTTTCAGTTCGCGAACAGCGAACGCGAACTTCCGCAAATGTTCGTGAACAGGCGAACCGAGCGAACCGCCATAGACTTCAATAGACAGGCGAATTTTAAAAACCAAAGGGACTCTTTCTGGCCACAATAGTGATGGAAAAGTTGTTTCAAGGGGTCTAACACCTGGACTGTGGCATGCCGGAGGGGGATCTATGGCAAAACTCCCATGGAAAATTACGTAGTGGACGCAGAGTCGGGTTTTAATCCATAAAGGGCATAAATCAACTAGCATTCCTAAATTGTTTGGAATAACATGCTTTAAAACATCCAGTGTGTGTATACAATCAGGTATGATGTTGTATCGATCAGGTAGTGTAAGGGTTACGCCCGCTTCACTGACATTGACAGACCAAACTCCTCTTTTAATGCACCGCAAACAGTCCATTTGCACAACCGCAAACTCCCCATTTGCACAAGGTTGGATACCAAGCTAGCCACGTCCCGGTGATGTCATTGAAGGTTTCTTCCTCCACCCAGCCACGTACAACACCAAGGGTCCCCGAAAGGTCAATTGAATTGATTTTTCGAACGGGAGATGGTTAAAAACGCTGGCTCCCTCCCCTTTGTTTTAATCCACGGTCACTGCGTCTGCGCCGTGCAATTTACTCTCACACCCGATATGAGTGGTATTTTCTGTAGTACTATTCTCATCAGTTTAATCCCTCTAACGTCCCCAATCTGGGGGCCATTTATTGAATAGATTTTTCGAACGGGGAGATGGTTAAAAAACGCTGGCTCCCTCCACTCTGTTTTAATCCACGGTCACTGCGTCTGCGCCGTGCAATTTACTGTCACACCCGATATGAGTGGTATTTTCTGTAGTACTATTCTCATCAGTTTAATCCCTGTTACATCCCATATTTTTTTTTCGATAAGTGGTACTGTGCCACCCTGTATCAGTGGTGGGCACTGGCAGTGGGCACACTACAGTCTGTGGAAGTGGGCCTGACACACACTGGCAGCAGGCAAGCAACTGAAATTAGACTAATGTGTAAAAATTAAATGCCTTATTTATCGTCAAGCTACTGTGCCACCCGGTATCAGTGGTTGGCACTGGCAGTGGGCACACTACAGTCTGTGGAGGTGGGCCTGACACACACTGGCAGGAGGCAAGCAACTGAAATTAGACTAATGTGTAAAAATTAAATGCCTTATTTATCGGCAAGCTACTGTGCCACCCGGTATCAGTGGTTGGCACTGGCAGTGGGCACACTACAGTCACTGGAAGTCAGCCTGACACACACTGGCAGGCAACTAAACTTAGATTAAAGTTTAAAAATTAAATGACTTTTTTTGATGCAAAGTCCTGTGCCACATGGGATGACAGGGGTGGGCACTGGCAGTGGGCACACTACAGTCAGTGGAAGTCGGCCTGACACACACTAGCAGCAGGCAAGCAGCTGAAATTACACTAAATTGTAAAAATTAAATGCCTATTTTGATGCAAAGTCCTCTGCCAGCCGGTATGAGTGGTAGGCACTGGCAGTGGGCACACTACAGTCACTGGAAGTCAGCCTGACACACACTGGCAGGCAACTAACCTTAGATTAAAGTGTAAAAATTAAATGCCTTTTTTATGCAAAGTCCTGTGCCACATGGGATGACAGGGGTGGGCACTGGCAGTGGGCACACTACAGTCAGTGGAAGTCGGCCTGACACACACTAGCAGCAGGCAAGCAGCGTTCAGCTCTCCATCTCACAAACCTTGGAGAGAAAGCATAAATTCCCACCTAGCCAACCTCGAGCCCTGGGCCTGAATGCCAGCATTTCTAAACTACTGGCCTTTGAAATGGTGTCATTCAGGCTGGTGGACACAGACAGCTTCAAACAGCTGATGGCGATGGCTGTCCCACAGTATGTTGTTTCCAGCCGCCACTACTTCTCCAAGACAGCCGTGCCTTCCCTGCACAACCAAGTATCCGATAAAATCAAGTGTGCACTGTGCAACGCCATCTGTGGCAAGGTCCCCCTAACCGCAGATACGTGGACCAGTAAGCACGGCCAGGGACGCTATATCTCCCTAACTGCACACTGGGTAAATATAGTGGTGGCTGGGCCCCAGGCAGAGAGTTCTTTGGCGCACGTCCTTCTGCCGCCAAGGTTTGCCCCCCTGCCGTGCTAAATACATGTTCAGAAAATACACTGGCCGCAGGGCAGGCCAGCACCTTCAGGGAACAAAGCGCAAGCTCAGGCCATGTGCCCAATTTTGAGACCCAGAAGTTAAATGGGGCATACCCATCAGTCAGTACGTGTAGGCGGGTGCACACATACTGCTCCACTATGTTGCTGAAATGCTGCTTCTTGCTAAGACATTGCACATCAGCTGGTGGTGCTGGTTGTTGTGTCGTGGTGACAAAGCTTTTACACATTTCGGCCATGCTAACCCTACCTCCTGAGGTCCTGGCGGTGCTCCGACTGCGTTAACATCCTCTTCCTCCTCCTCTGCCTTCGCCTTGTGCTGGTGGGAATGCCATCAGCAGCGTGTCTACCAGTGTGCGCTTGTACTTGCGCATCTTTTGATCACGCTCCAGTGAGGGAATTAAGGACGGCACGTTGTCCTTGTAAAGGGGATCCAGCAGGATGGCAACCCAGTAATCAACATAAGATGGAATGTGGGAAACTCGGCAGTTGTTGCACAGGGACTGCAGCACATAGTTGCTCATGTGTGCCAGGCTGCCCAGAGGCAACGACAAGCTGTCCTCTGTGGGAGGTGTATCGTCTGTGTCCTCGGTATCCCCCCAGCCACGCTGCAGTGATGGCCCTGAGCTGCTTTGGGTGCCACCCTGCGGTGAACATGGTTCCTCCTCATCCTCCCCTTCCTCCTCATCCTCCAGAACTGTGCCCTGGCTGAACAATTGTGTACCTGGCCTATGTTGGTGCAGGAACCCACCTTCTGATCCACTTGTGAATGACTGACCTGATAACCGTGGAAATGATCCCTCTTCCTCCTCCTGTGACACATCCTTTTCCATCATGGCCTGAAGCGTTTATTCAAGGAGACATAGAAGTGGGATATTAACGCTGAGAACGGCACTGGCCATGTTGGTGGAGTAGTTGAAACAGCACAACAAGGCACATGGGTCTCGCATGGAGGCCCACTCAGTGGCGGTAAAGTGGTGCTGTTCTGAAGAGTGACTCACCCGTGCGTGCTGCAGCTGAAACGACACTATCGTCTGCTGCTGCTCGCACAGTCTCTCTAGCATGTGCAAGGTTGAGTTCCACCTTGTGGGCACGTCGCATATGAGGCGGTGAGCGGGAAGGCCGAAGTTACGCTGCAGCACAGACAGGCGAGCAGAAGCAGGGTGAGAACACTGAAAGCACGCACAGACGGCCCGCACTTTCTGCAGCATCTCTGACATAGCAGGGAAGTTTTTCAGGAATTTCTGCACCATCAATTTCAGCACATGCACCAGGCAAGGGATGTGCGTCAAACCGGCTAGGCCCAGAGCTGCTATGAGATTTCCCCCATTATAGCACACCAACAGGCCGGGCTTGAGGCTCAGTGGCACCAACCACTCATCGGTCTGCCTACTGTCAATTTCAATGGCAGTGCTGAAGTTGGTGGTGAAGGTGTTACGCTGAACGGATGAAGAGGTGTTAGAGGAGGAAGAGGAGTAGGAGGAGGAGGCAACAGGAGGCAAAGAGAAATGCCCTGCAATCCTCGGTGGTGGAAGGATATGCGCCAAACAGCTATCCGTCTCAGGCCCAGCCGCCACTGCATTTACCCAGTGTGCTGTTAGGGAGATATAACTTCCCTGCCCGTTCTTACTGGTCCACGTATCGGTATTATTGTGGACCTTCCCACAGATGGTGTTGTGCAGTGCACACCTGATTTTGTCCGCCACTTGTTTGTGCAGGTAAGGGGTGGCTCGCCTGGAAAACTAATGGCGGGTGGGAACGACGTACTGTTGGACAGCCACCGCCATAAGGATTTTAAAATTCTCCGTCTCCACCAGAAGGAATGACAGCATTTCAAAGGCCAGGAATTTTGAAATGCTGGCATTCAGGGCCAGGAATCGTGGCTGGGTAGGGGGGTATATCCTCTTTTGCTCCATTGTTTAGAAGATGGACAGCTGAATGCTGCCATGGGACATTCTGGTGTGGCTTGTTGGTGTTGCTGACACATCCTCTGTTTGTGGTTTTGCCAGTGCCACTGTCACTCCAGAGGTGGAGGAAGAGGCCGAGACTGCCACAGAAGAGGGAGTAGGGGGAGCCTGAGACCTTTCTTGGTTTTGGAGGTGTTTACTCCACTGCAGCTCGTGTTTTGCACTTAGATGCCTGGTCATGCAGGTTGTGCTCAGGTTTAGAACGTTTATGAACAGCATGCAAACCACTCGTGTCTTGTCGTCTGCACATTTTCTGAAGAACTGCCACGCCAGGGAACTCCATGGAGCTGGCTTTGTTGTACTCGGTCCCTGGGTGCGGTGGGAAGTAGCAGGCGTAATGTCTAGGGGACGGCCGCTCTGCCCAGGTCACTCGCATGACCTTGATTCCATGTGGGGTCTAGGACCTCATCATCCTCCACATCATCTTCACCCCTGCTCCTTGTCGGTTTGCACACTACAGAAAGCCTCAGCAGTTGGCACCTGTGTTTCGTCATCATCAGAGACATGCTGCAGTGGTCTTCCCATGTCCTCATCCTCAAACATAAGTGGTTGGGCATCGGTGCACTCAATCTCTTCCACTTCTGGGGCAGGGCTATGTGGATGGCCCTGGGAAACTCTGCCAGCAGACTCATCAAAAAGCATAAGAGACTGCTGCATGACTTGGGGCTGAGATTGCTTGGCTGATTTGCAAGGGGGTGAGGTGCTAAATAGATGCCCATGGCCTGCAGGTGCCAACTCTGAGCTCACAGCAGCAGCATCCTATCCCTACACTGAGATAAGCAGAGTGACGAGCGGCGCTACGTGACTCCGGCCTATATAGAGACTGGGTCACATGCTGCTCCTGGCTAATCACAGCCATGCCATTAGTAGGCATGGCTGTAATAGCTTCTAAGGGAAGACTAGTGAAACGCTTGTTGATTGGCTGCCCTGCAGCCTTTCAAAAAGCGGCAAGAGATCGCTGAACACCGAACTCGAACCCAAACTTTTACGGAAATGTCCGGGTTCGGGTCCGGGTACCAAAAACCCTAAAGTTCGGTACGAACCCTCTGGAACCCTGCTGTGTCCCCTTCATTGTTCTCAGGCACATAAGGTCAGTGAATAGGACTAATCTGCAGTACTAGGTAGAGCCACTTGTACAGGCACAGTAGCTCATCTATATGTGTAGTTGTGCCCAGTGTACCACTAGTACCGCAGCTTTGTCTCATTCTAGTGATTGAGACTGAGATACAATACAAGGTCTGATGCTCCCATGGATGATCATCTGTGTCTCGCTGGAGCACTGCAGCCACCTCTGTTTCCAAACTAGAAAGGGTTCGCAGAGCCCTACATTTCAAACATTGATGTCCTGTCCTAATGAATATGATACGCCATCAATGTTATAGTCCATATGAACCACTTTAATCTCCATATGAATAAATTATGTTATTTCTGCATCTTCTTAATATTCCTGTTTGTGTAATTGACAGATATAAAAAATAATCATCTTCATGTACATTTTTTGTGATGGAAGAGTATGCAGAAACTCTTATAAACTATTTTAGCCAATGTACTTATTCACCCTGTACAATTTATGACAGTTCACAAGGACTAAACTCACAAATTTCCTTGAATAAAACTGGCAAATATATGATAATCAAGTCTTGTAAATCAACTATGTGGAAAAGTTCCTGTCTGTTCTCAAATCAGTAGATTTATTTTTCTTTGACAAATTCCATCTAAGCTGCCATAAAGCCTGCTGTCTAGAAGAGCTCACAAATTCTTTTCTCAGGAAGACCCCTTCCCCAAATAATGAGGAAATTATTCATAGAATACATAGATAGATATTTCCTAATTTTTTATTTTGAGTCGCCTTCAAGGAAAATAAGCTGATGACGGGGTTATGGTACTTGCCAAATAAATATAAAATGACTTGTATGATTAATATCTTGTATATAGACACGCATGTGCACACCCACATATACATTTTTTAAAGAGACATAGCCGTGATACATTTGTCATTAAAATTGTTACTATTCTGAACCATGATAACTCACTGCTAATAAGTCTTTGATAACGTATAATGGATCAACTTTTAATGTCCTGATATGTCTAAAATCTCTGATTTCACACAAGTACCGTTACAATGTAACAGTGTAGGCAATCCACAGAATAATATAGTTTGCATAGTACACATGCTTAGGCCTATTTCACATGTCAGTGAATCACGAATGTGTGCTGTCCATGTTCTTTAAAAGTATCCATTGGCTAATGTGTATATCATTGAAGCATGCTCTATTTTTGTCCGTGATTACTTATCCCTCACACACATTATAGTCTATGGGTCTGTGAAAATCAGAGATGCCATCCATGTTTGATCAATGGTTTTCACGGGTCGTTGCTAGGAAATGCTCTAGAAACAAATTTTCAGCCTAGAAGTATTCATAAAATATGGATGACACATGGACCAAGCATCGATCCTTCACAGACATCTGCAATGATGAACCACTGACCCTCTTGTCACGGATGTCATCATGGATGACGTCTTAACCACTTCAGCCCCCCTAGCTTAAACACCCTTAATGACCAGGCCACTTTTTACAATTCCGCACTACGCTACTTTCACCGTTTATTGCACCATTTATTGAATTTTACCTCCTTTTCTTCTCACTAATAGAGCTTTCATTTGGTGGTATTTCATTGTTGCTGACATTTTTACTTTTTTTGCCATTAATACAAATTTAACGACATTTTTGCAAAAAAATTACATTTTTCACTTTCTGTTGTAATTTTTTTTTTTAAAACTACATTTCTATATAAATTTTTCTCTAAATTTATTGTTCTACATGTCTTTGATGAAAAAAAGTCCAATAAGTGTATATTTATTGGTTTGGGTAAAAGTTATAGCGTTTACAAACTATGGTGCAAAAAAGTGAATTTCCGCATTTTGAAGCAGCTCTGACTTTCTGAGCACCTGTCATGTTTCTTCAGGTGCTAGAGTGTCAGGATAGTATAAATACCCCCCAAATGGCACCATTTTTAGAAAGAAGACACCCCAAAGTATTCACGGAGGGGCATGGTGAGTTCATGTATCATTTCATTTTTTTTCACAAGTTAGCGGAAAATGACACTTTCTGAAAAAAAAAAAAAAAAAGTTTCAATTTCTACTGACTTCTGGCAAAAAATAAATAAATCTCAGACGGACTCACTATGCCCCTCAGTGAATACCTTGGGGTGTCTACTTTCCGAAATGGGGTTATTTGTGGGGTGTTTTTACTGTTCTGGCATTTTGGGCGGGGCTAAATTGTGAGCCGCCATGTAAAACCTAAAGGTACTTGTTGGAATTTCGGCCCCTTTGTGCACCCAGGCTGTCAGTTATGTGGTATCGCCGTACTCAGGAGAAGTAGGGCAATGTGTTTTGGGGTGCATTTTTACATATACCCATGTTGGGTGAGAGAAATATCTCTGTAAATTGTCAACTTTGTATAAAAATTTTTAAAAGTTGTCGTTTACAGAGATATTTCCCACACAAAGTATGGGTATATATAAAAATACACCCCAAAACGTATTGCCCTACTTCTCCTGAGTACGGCGATACCACATGTGTGCCACTTTTTTGCAGCCTGGGTGCGCAAAGGGACCCTAAAACCAATGAGTACGTTTAGGATTTCACAGGGCATTTTTACGCATTTGGATTCCAAACTTCTTCTCACGCTTTAGGGGCCCCTAAAATGCCAGGACAGTATAAATACCCCACATGTGACCCCATTTTGGAAAGAAGACACCCCAAGGTATTCCGTGAGTAAAATTTTATTTTTTGTCACAAGTTAGTGGAATATGAGACTTTGTAAAAAACAAAATAAAAAAAATATATATATCAATTTCCGCTAACTTGTGCCAAAAAATAAAAATTCTGTGAACTCGCCATGCCCCTCACAGAATACCTTGGGGTGTCTTCTTTCCACAATGGGGTCACTTGTGGGGTATTTATACTGCCCTGGCATTTTAGGGGCCCTAAGCGTGAGAATCCAAATGCGTAAAAATGCCCTGTGAAATCCTAAAGGTACTCATTGGTTTTAGGGCCCCTTTACGCATCTTGGCTGCAAAAAAGTGTCACTCATGTGGTATCGCCGTACTCAGGAGAAGTAGGGCAATGTGTTTTGGGGTGTATTTTTACATATACCCATACTGTGTGTGAGAAATATTGCTGTAAAAGACAACTTTTTACATTTTTTTATTCGAAGTTGTCAATTTACAGAGATATTTCTCTCACCCAGCATGGGTATATGTAAAAATACATCCCAAAACACATTGCCCTACTTCTCCTGAATACGGCGATACCAATGAGTACCTTTTAGGAGGGCATTTTTACGCATTTTTCTTCTCACGCTTTAGGGCCCCTAAAATGCCAGGGCAGTATAAATACCCCACATGTGACCCCATTTTGGAAAGAAGACACCCCAAGGTATTCCATGAGGGGCATGGCGAGTTCATAGAAGATTTTTTTCTTGGCGCAAGTTAGTGGAAATTGATTTTTTATTGTTTTTTCTCACAAAGTCTCCCTTTCCGCTAACTTTTGAAAAAAAGTTACATTTTTCATGGACTCATTATGCCCCTCAGCGAATACCTTGGGGTGTCTTCTTTCCAAAATGGGGTCACATGTGGGGTATTTATACTGCCCTGGCATTTTAAGGGCCCTAAAGCGTGAGAGAAAAATGCGTAAAAATGCCCTCCTAAAAGGTACTCATTCGAATTTAGCCCTTTGCGCATCTTGGCTGCAAAAAAGTGTCACTCATGTGTATCGCCGTACTCAAGAGAAGTAGGGCAATGTGTTTTGGGGTGTATTTTTACATATACCCATGCTGGGTGAGAGAAATATCTCTGTAAATTGACAACTTTGAATAAAAAAATTTAAAAAGTTGTCGTTTACAGCGATATTTCTCACACAAAGTATGGGTATATATAAAAATACACCCCAAAACACATTGCCCTACTTCTGTTGAGTACGGCGATACCACATGAGTGACACTTTTTTGCAGCCAAGATGCGCAAAGGGGCCCTAAAACCAATGAGTACCTTTAGGATTTCACAGGGCATTTTTACGCAATTGGATTCTCACGCTTTAGGACCCCTAAAATGCCAGGACAGTATAAAAAACCCACAAGTGACCCCATTGTGGAAAGAAGACACCCCAAGGTATTCCATGAGGGGCATGGCGGGTTCACAGAAAAAAAAAAATTTGGCACAAGTTAGCGGAAATTGTTTTTTTTTTTTTTTACAGTCTCATATTCCACTAACTTGTGACAAAAAATAAAATTTTCCATGAACTCACCATACCCCTCACGGAATACCTTGGGGTGTCTTCTTTCTAAAATGGGGTCACATGTGGGGTATTTATACTGCCCTGGCATTTGAAGGTCTCCGCAATCATTACGCGTATGGCCAGCATTAGGAGTATCTGCGATTCTCCCTATATTGAGCATACGGGCAATGAGATTTTTTTTTTCCGTTCAGCCTCTGCGCTGAAAAAAAAAAAAAATGAACGGCACAGATTTTTTCATTCGCATCGATCAATGTGGATGAAAAGATCTCTGCCAAAATCAGTGACTGCGGTGCGGTGGGCTGGGCGCTAGCTACCTAACAAGTAGCTAACTAACTGGTGGTGATAAGGGACCCTTATGCCCCATTCACACGTCCGCAATTCTGTCTGCGGAACGGAATTGTGGACCCATTCATTTCTATGGGGACAGACTTTGTCCCGCTCGGATCCGGAATTACGGATCCGCGCTCCGAGTCTGCACTTCCGTTCCGCAAGAATATAGAACATGTCCTATTCTTGTCCGCAACTGCGGACAAGAAAAAGCATTTTCTATATAGTTCTGGCAATGTGCGGATCTGCAAAATGCGGAAAGCACATTGCCGGTGTCCGTGTTTTGAGGATCTGCGGATCCGCGGATCCGTGAATCCACGGATCCGCAAAACACATATGGACGTCTGAATGGAGCCTTACAAGCGGTGTGATCAATGACAGGGGGGTGATCAGGGGGTCTAGATGGGGTGATCAAGGGGTTAACAAGGGGTTAATAGGTGGGGGGGGTTAGTGTAGTGTTTGGTGCAACTTTACATAGTTACCTGGCCCTCTGATGGTCGATCCCAGCAAATGGGACCACCAGAGGACCAGGTAGCAGCTATATCAGACGCTGTTCACAAAACAGCGTCTGATATAGCTGTTTGATGCGATTTAATTCGCATCTACAGCCTGCCAGCGATGGATCATCGCTGGCAGGCTGTAGGAGAACTCCTGAGACGAACTTCACTGTGAACGCGGGCGCGCTCGCGCGCGCGTTCACAGGAGGTCTCGGCTTTCGCAGGATGACGCGCCGATGCGTCGTCTCAGAACTACAGGACCGCCCGCAGGACGCATCCCTGCGTTTGGCGGTCCTGTAGCGGTTAAAGAGGCCTTAGTTTCCTTGGAAGGTCTGCATGAATGGGTTGCCAGATCTGATTTTATAAGAATACATTTGTAACTGATTCACAGATCAGTTAGACTATTTATAGATTAAATTTCTGTATTTTATATTTCTTTTATGCTTCAATTCCATTTTTGCATAATCCTGAAGAAAGACGGATTGGATTATAACAATATGTGCTTTGGCTCTGTAATTCGGTAGGATTTGTTTTTCTTTAGATTTAAGCAGGGTTGTTTCACATGAATACATTTTTAAATGCATACAATGAAACCACCTAAAACTGCAATACCAAGTAAACATCTAGAAAGTGGTCCTTCAAAAGAAGATGGTTAGTATGCATGGCAGGAGCGTAGCTATAGGGGGTGCAGGGGTAGCAGTCGCTACCGGACCCAGGAACCTGAGGGGCCCCAAAGTCCCTTGTGCCACATACGGAGACATCAGTATTATAGAAAATACATGCTGGTCCAGTTACACCTCTGGCTGGAGGGAAGGGGTTAGGTCAATAATTTGGCATGGGGGTGGCATTTCAATTTTTGCCTCAGGCAGCACAAAGGCTATGTGCTTCCCTGCCCCGGCCACAAAGCACTGATGGAACAGGGGCCCAAGCTGAACTCTTGCAACAGGGCCCAGGAGACTTTAGCTACGCCCCGAAAGCATGGTATAGGGTGGAACTAAAAACTGACAACCTGGTGTGGATAAATGGGTGGTCCCTTCAAAAAGGTGGGCTTCTGAAAAGGCTTCATTGTATGTTCATACAAAAAACTGATACACATAGTGAAATCTCTGAAAGGACAAATCAGAATTGCTTCTCTGGTCTGTATGGGCGACGTTTCACTTGTATATATAATTATTCAAAGATCTAAATATATATTACAACTACATAAAAATTATGTCTGTGTACACACTGGATTTCTCAATTAGTTTCTGCATAGTTTATAGAGCTGCATTTTAAATTGCTCAGAACCCTCTACTTATTTACAATTAGTATTGTGTTCTCTATGGAGGTAAGGCTTTACACCGGAGTCAATTGTTATGGTAAAATACAGACTCTAAGGCTGGATTTACACAGTGATGTGTTGTGTAACAGCAAGTCTTTGAACAGTATTACAGAGCTGTGATTTGACAGTTCAAAAACTTTGCATGCAACCAAAACTCTAACAGAGGTCACAAGCATATAGCCCCAGACTAAAGCTGGCTATACACAGAAGATGAAAGTCAGCAGAAATTGATGATTTTGGGTGATCTGAAATTATATGCAAACATTTTTTCCCAATCAGCAGACTGCAGTCAACCATCATAGTCATCTCACATGTTGGATTTTTCTCATTGTTGAATGAAATTAGGCCCCTTAAGTCTGCTTGTCACTTGCACAATCCCACTTTATTTACACTTAAAACTTTGGGAGGCATTTTTCAACCCAGAAAACTCTCATCAAATAGTCCCAAAGTTTGGCCAAAGACATGGTTGTGCAAATATGTGTGACTTTTTGGTGGTTTAGAGTCCTGCTTGCCACTGTTCCAAGAGGTGGGCTGTGCTGGGCGGGAGTGGGTGGTATGGGAGTGACCATAATCAGCCTGGCATATTTTTATTATATTCTACAACAGGAAACTGTTACTTTTTGGCGTTTTGACCCATACAGTTGTGCTACAATTATTGAGAGATTTACGCTCTTAATAAGTGTGGCTCATCTTATGCCAGCAGGGGATATATTAAGACTTTCCCCCTTATGTCCGTGATCAACTAGTTTAATTTGGAATGTTGAGGGTGGATCATTTGTCCAATCCCATTTTCTAAGTACAAGACATAAGTAGTGATGTCGCGAACATAAAATTTTCAGTTCGCGAACAGCGAACGCGAACTTCCGCAAATGTTCGCGAACGGGCGAACCGGGCGAACCGCCATAGACTTCAATTGGCAGGCGAATTTTAAAACCCACAGGGACTCTTTCTGGCCACAATAGTGATGGGAAAGTTGTTTCAAGGGGTCTAACACCTGGACTGTGGCATGCCGGAGGGGGATCTATGGCAAAACTCCCATGGAAAATTACGTAGTGGACGCAGAGTCGGGTTTTAATCCATAAAGGGCATAAATCAACTAACATTCCTAAATTGTTTGGAATAACATGCTTTAAAACATCCAGTGTGTGTATACGATCAGGTATGATGTTGTATCGATCAGGTAGTGTAAGGGTTACCCCCGCTTCACTGACATTGACAGACCAAACTCCCCTTTTAATGCACCGCAAACAGTTCATTTGCACAACCGCAAACTCCCCATTTGCACAAGGTTGGATACCAAGCTAGCCACGTCCCGGTGATGTCATGGAAGGTTTCTTTCTCCACCCAGCCACGTACAACACCAAGGGTCCCCAAAAGGTGAATTGAATTGATTTTTAGAACGGGGAGATGGTTAAAAAAAACGCTGGCTCCCTCCCCTTTGTTTTTATCCACGGTGACTGCGTCTGCGCCGTGCAATTTACTGTCACACCCGATATGAGTATAATTTTCTGTAGTACTATTCTCATCAGTTTAATCCCTCTAACGTCCCCAATCTGGGGGCCATTTATTGAATAGATTTTTCGAACGGGGAGATGGTTAAAAAAACTCTGGGTCCCTTCACTCTGTTTTAATCCACGGTCACTGCGTCTGCGCTGTGCAATTTACTGTCACACCCGATATGAGTGGTATTTTCTGTAGTACTATTCTCATCAGTTTAATCCCTCTAACGTCCCCGACTCCCCAATCTGGGGGCCATTTATTAAATAGATTTTTCGAACGGGGAGATGGTTAAAAAAACGCTGGCTCCCTCCACTCTGTTTTAAACCACGGTGACTGCGTCTGCGCCGTGCAATTTACTGTCACACCCGATATGAGTGGTATTTTCTGTAGTACTATTCTCATCAGTTTAATCCTCTAACGTCCCCAATCTGGGGGCCATTTATTGAATAGATTTTTCGAACGGGAGATGGTTAAAAAACGCTGGCTCCCTCCACTCTGTTTTAATCCACGGTCACTGCGTCTGCGCCGTGCAATTCACTGTCACACCCGATATGAGTGGTATTTTCTGTAGTACTATTCTCATCAGTTTAATCCCTCTAACGTCCCCAATCTGGGGGCCATTTATTGAATAGATTTTTCGAACGGGGAGATGGTTAAAAAACGCTGGCTCCCTCCACTCTGTTTTAAACCACGGTGACTGCGTCTGCGCCGTGCAATTTACTGTCACACCCGATATGAGTGGTATTTTCTGTAGTACTATTCTCATCAATTTAATCCCTCTAACATCCCCAATCTGGGGGCCATTTATTAAATAGATTTTTCGAACGGGGAGATGGTTAAAAAACGCTGGCTCCCTCCACTCTGTTTTAAACCACGGTCACTGCGCCTGCGCCGTGCAATTTACTGTCACACCCGATATGAGTGGTATTTTCTGTAGTACTATTCTCATCAGTTTAATCCTCTAACGTCCCCAATCTGGGGGCCATTTATTGAATAGATTTTTCGAACGGGGAGATGGTTAAAAACGCTGGCTCCCTCCACTCTGTTTTAATCCACGGTCACTGCGTCTGCGCCGTGCAATTTACTGTCACACCCGATATGAGTGGTATTTTCTGTAGTACTATTCTCATCAGTTTAATCCCTCTAACGTCCCCGACTCCCCAATCTGGGGGCCATTTATTAAATAGATTTTTCGAACGGGGAGATGGTTAAAAAAACGCTGGCTCCCTCCACTCTGTTCTAAACCACGGTCACTGCGTCTGCGCCATGCAATTTACTGTCACACCCGATATGAGTGGTATTTTCTGTAGTACTATTCTCATCAGTTTAATCCCTGTTACGTCCCATATCAGGTATTGCCTTTTGTGAAAAAAAATTTAGGCCGGGTACCTTCGACTGCCTTCACAGTGACAGACCAAACTCTCATACACTAAACTGAATTGATTTCAGGAACCGGGAGATGGAAAAAGCAGCTTGGTCGGTCCTCTTACTCCCAAATTGGGGCACTGCGCGTGCACAGAGCAATGTGCTGTGACACCCTATATGAGTGGTGTCTTAACTAGTACTATTCCTATCAGTTTAATCCCTGATACGGACCCTATCCGGTCGAATTGATTAACCATTGTCGAATTAGCGAACCATTACGACATCATGAAATAATTTAGTTCTGAGCTCTGTACTTGCTTTGTATTGGAATTGATGGGGATTTTTTTAATTGCCTGCATCATTTCTAATAAACTATTAAGAGACTTTATTATGATTTTTTATTTTATGTATTAAAAACCCATACAACATATAAAAAAAAAGGTAAATTAATGTTTTTCTATGAAATATTATCCAGCCGTCCGATCGCTTTTGGTCTGACCATAATGAAGCAACGGCCTTATCATCTGGGGTGTGGCAACATTGCCAACACACTTATAGAGGTGATGATGATTGCTTCATTGTGATACGCAAGCCCCTTCACCACAACAAGGTAACGATCACGAAGGGAATTGACACTTGTATGTGCCTTTTTTTTTGGTTTGTTTTTGCAGCCACAGTGCTGCACCATAGGACAGAAAAATTAGGCATGTACACATGACTGAAATATAATGGCACTGTTGCAGCCGCTATTGTAGCAGCGGCCGGAAAAATTGATGTTTTCCAGGCAGAAAAGTGACTAAAACATTGCGGCTTGAACCCTAGTTGGTGGTGGAGAATTCACGAAAGTCATCCGGTATGCAGACATTAAATACAGCAGCGTGGGGACGATTTTGAGGCCAAGGCATGTAATCAGGCCTTTTGTTAGTCAAACGTATCCCCCACTGTCAGTCCCTTCGGGATCCATGCCTCATTCTTCTTTATGAAGGTGAGGTAATCAACACTTTTTTGACCGAGACGACTTCTCTTGTCAGTGACAATGCCTCCTGCTGCACTGAAGGTCCTTTCTGACAGGACACTTGAAGCAGGGCAGGCCAGAAGTTCTATCGCGAACTGGGATAGCTCAGGCCACAGGTCAAGCCTGCACACCCAGTAGTGAAGGGGTTCATTGCTCATCAGAGTGTCGATATCTGCTGTTAAGGCGAGGTAGTCTGCTACCTGTCGGTCGAGTCGTTCTCTAAGGCTGGATCCCGAAGGGCTGTGGCGATGAGTAGGACTGAAAAAGCTCCGCATGTCCTCCATTAACAACACATCTGTAAATCGTCCAGTCCTTGCCGCCGTGGTAGGAGGAGGATTACACTCACCTCTTCCCCTGTTAGATTCCCGCTGTGCTGTGACATCCCCCTTATAAGCTGTGTAAAGCATATTTTTTAGTTTGGTTTTGAACTCCTTTCCGACTTTCGGTAATTTGGTAACATTTCTGCCACTTTCTGCTTATACCGGGGGTCTAGTAGCGTGGCCACCCAGTACAGATCATTCTCCTTTATCCTTTTTATACGTGGGTCCCTCAACAGACATGAAAGCATGAAAGACCCCATTTCAACAAAATTAAATGCAGAGCTACTCATTTCCCGTTCCTCGTCCTCACTGATGTCATTGACGGTCTGTTCTTCCCCCCAGCCACGTACAACACCATGGGTCCCAGATAGGTGACAACAACGAGCACCCTGGGGTGCCTGCTGTGGTTGGTCTTCCTCCTCCTCAAAGCCGCCACATTCCTCCTCTGACTCCTCTTCCCCATACTCCTCTTCCAGCGTTGCTGCAGGTCCGGAAAACGATGATGACAAGGCTGTTTCTGGTGGTGATGGTGACCACAACTCTTCCTCTTCCTCTTCACGCTCATCTACAGCCTGATCCAGAACTCTTCGCATGGCACGCTCCAGGAAGAAAACAAATGGGATGAGGTCGCTGATGGTGCCTTCGGTGCGACTGACTAGGTTTGTCACCTCCTCAAAAGGACGCATGAGCCTACAGGCATTGCGCATGAGTGTCCAGTAACGTGGCAAAAAGATTCCCAGCTCCGCAGAGGCTGTCCTAGCACCCCGGTCATACAAATACTCGTTTACGGCTTTTTCTTGTTGGAGCAGGCGGTCGAACATTAGGAGTGTTGAATTCCAACGTGTCGGGCTGTCGCATATCAAGCGCCTCACTGGCATGTTGTTTCGCCGCTGAATATCGGAAAAGTGCGCCATGGCCGTGTAGGAACGCCTGAAATGGCCACACACCTTCCTGGCCTGCTTGAGGACGTCCTGTAAGCCTGGGTACTTAGACACAAAACGTTGTACGATGAGATTCAACACATGTGCCATGCACGGCACATGTGACAACTTGCCCAAATTTAATGCCGCCAACAGATTGCTTCCATTGTCACACACCACTTTGCCGATCTCCAGTTGGTGATAGTCAGCCACTGATCCACCTGTGCGTTCAGGGCGGACAGGAGTGCTGGTCCTGTGTGGCTCCCTGCTTTCAGGCAAGTCAACCCCAAGATAGCGTGACACTGTCGTATCCGGGATGTGGAATAGCCCCTGGGGAGCTGGGGGGAATCAGTTGATGTGCAGCCAGACGCCGCAGCAGAAGAGGACTCAGCCGAGGAGGATATCGAAGAGGATGGAGTAGGAGTAGAGGAGGTGGCAGTAGGTCTGCCTGCAAGTCGTGGTGGTGTCACCAACTCCGCTGCGGAGCCACGCATTCCATGCTTGTCAGCCGTCAGCAGGTTGACCCAATGCGCAGTATACGTGATATACCTGCCCTGACCGTACTTTGCAGACCAGGTATCAGTGGTCAGATGGACCCTTGCCCCAACACTGTATGCCAGAGATGCCATGACTTCCTTTTCAATGACATGGTAGAGGTTTGGGATTGCCTTTTTTGAAAAAAAAATTTGTCCGGGTACCTTCCACTGTGGTGTCCCAATAGCGACAAATTTTTTGAAGGCCTCAGACTCTACCAGCTGGTATGGTAAAAGCTGGCGGGCTAAGAGTTCTGTCAAGCCAGCTGTCAGTCGCCGGGCAAGGGGGTGACACTGTGACATTGGCTTCTTATGCTCAAACATGTCCTTGACAGACACCTGACTGTGGGCAGATGAGCAGGAACTGCTGAAGGTGAGAGATGGAGTGGCGGGTGGTTGAGAGGGGGCAGGGAGGACAGCAGTGGTTGACGTGGCTGAAGATGCTGGACCAGGAGGAGCATGGTGGCTTTGAGTTTGTGTGCTGCTTGTACTCATGTGTTGATCCCATAGGTGTTTGTGATGTGAGATCATGTGCCTTCGCAAAGCAGTTGTACCAAGGTGGGTGTTGGACTTCCCACGACTCAGTTTCTTTTGGCACAGGTTGCAAATAGCATTGCTTTTATCAGAGGCAGACACACACAAAAAAATTCCACACTGCTGAGCTTTGCAATGACGGCATTCTGGTGGTGGCAACAGCATGCGTTGACTGGCGTGCTGTCTGGCTGACCCCAGGTGCCGATACATGCTGTCTGACTGTGCCACTAACTCCTTGCGACGACCTCCCCCTGCTTCCAACTCGTCTCCTCATTCTCTCTGTCTCCCCTTCAGAACTTTCCCCCTCTTCTTCTCTTCGTGCAGGCACCCAAGTGGCATCCGTGGACACATCGTCATCATCAACCGCTTCACTTGTATCTGACACCTCAGCAAAGGAAGCAGCTGCGGGTACAGCATCATCATCATCATCATCACACTGTACGTCCATGTGTGTAATCCTGCCTGACTGAGACATATCCCCGTAATCTACATCATCTGGCAATAATGGTTGCGCATCACTAATTGCATCCAACTGATGTGTAAATAACTCCTCTGACGGATCAAGTGAAGCGGCTGTGGTGGCTGTGGTGGTAGTGGTGGTGGTGGCGACGGGCGGGTGCGTGGTAACTTGAGAGCAGGTGACCGAAGCTGAGCTGGAGGAGGATGGTGCGTCAAGGTTCTTAGCGGAAGCTGTTGAAGATTGGGTGTCCTGTCTAAGCCAGTCAACTACGTCCTCAGAATTTTTCGGGTTCAGGGTACGTGGCCTCTGAAAACTGGGCATTATTCCAGGGACAGTGGAAATCACAGCACCACGACCACAACGGCCCCTGCGTGGTGGCCTGCCTCTACCTGTCATTTTTGTTTTAGATAAGTGGTACTACGCGTGCTAGGTACTGTGCCACCCGGTATGAGTGGTTGGCACTGGCAGTGGGCACACTACAGTCTGTGGAAGTGGGCCTGACACACACTGGCAGCAGGCAAGCAACTGAAATTAGACTACTGTCTAAAAATTAAATGCCTTATTTATCGGCAAGCTACTGTGCCACCCGGTATCAGTGGTTGGCACTGGCAGTGGGCACACTACAGTCAGTGGAAGAGGGCCTGACACACACTGGCAGCAGGCAAGCAACTGAATTTAGACTACTGTCTAAAAATTAAATGCCTTATTTATCGGCAAGCTACTGTGCCACCCGGTATCAGTGGTTGGCACTGGAAGTGGGCACACTACAGTCAGTGGAAGAGGGCCTGACACACACTGGCAGCAGACAAGCAACTGAATTTAGACTACTGTCTAAAAATTAAATGCCTTATTTATCGGCAAGCTACTGTGCCACCCGGTATCAGTGGTTGGCACTGGCAGTGGGCACACTACAGTCAGTGGAAGAGGGCCTGACACACACTGGCAGCAGGCAAGCAACTGAATTTAGACTACTGTCTAAAAATTAAATGCCTTATTTATCGGCAAGCTACTGTGCCACCCGGTATCAGTGGTTGGCACTGGCAGTGGGCACACTACAGTCAGTGGAAGTGGGCCTGACACACACTAGCAGCAGGCAAGCAGCTGAAATTACACTAAAGTGTAAAAATTAAATGCCTTTTTTTGATGCAAAGTCCTGTGCCACACGGGATAACAGGGGTGGGCACTGGCAGTGGGCACACTACAGTCAGTGGAAGTCGGCCTGACACACACTGGCAGCAGGCAAGCAACTGAAATTACACTAAAGTGTAAAAATTAAATGCCTGTTTTTGATGCAAAGTCCTGTGCCACACGGGATGACAGGGGTGGGCACTGGCAGTGGGCACACTACAGTCAGTTGAAGTCGGCCTGACACACACTAGCAGCAGGCAAGCAGCTGAAATTACACTAAAGTGTAAAAATTAAATGCCTTTTTTATGCAAAGTCCTGTGCCAGCCAGTATGAGTGGTGGGCACTGGCAGTGGGCACACTACAGTCAGTGGAAGTCAGCCTGACACACACTGGCAGGCAACTAACCTTAGATTAAAGTGTAAAAATTAAATGCCTGTTTTAGATGCAAAGTCCTGTGCCACACGGGATGACAGGGGTGGGCACTGGCAGTGGGCACACTACAGTCAGTTGAAGTCGGCCTGACAAACACTAGCAGCAGGCAAGCAGCTGAAATTACACTAAAGTGTAAAAATTAAATGCCTTTTTTATGCAAAGTCCTGTGCCAGCTGGTATGAGTGGTGGGCACTGGCAGTGGGCACACTACATTCAGTGGAAGTCAGCCTGACACACACTGGCAGGCAACTAACCCTAGATTAAAGTGTAAAAATGAAGTGCCTTTTTTTTATCAAAAGTCCTGTGCCACACGGGATGACAGGGGTGGGCACTGGCAGTGGGCACACTACAGTCAGTTGAAGTCGGCCTGACACACACTAGCAGCAGGCAAGCAGCTGAAATTACACTAAAGTGTAAAAATTAAATGCCTTTTTTATGCAAAGTCCTGTGCCAGCCGGTATGAGTGGTGGGCACTGGTAGTGGGCACACTACAGTCAGTGGAAGTCAGCCTGACACACACTGGCAGGCAACTAACCTTAGATTAAAGTGTAAAAATTAAGTGCCTTTTTTTATGCAAAGTCCTGTGCCACACGGGATGACAGGGGTGGGCACTGGCAGTGGGCACACTACAGTCAGTTGAAGTCGGCCTGACACACACTAGCAGCAGGCAAGCAGCTGAAATTACACTAAAGTGCAAAAATTAAATGCCTTTTTATGCAAAGTCCTGTGCCAGCCGGTATGAGTGGTGGGCACTGGCAGTGGGCACACTACAGTCAGTGGAAGTCAGCCTGACACACACTGGCAGGCAACTAACCTTAGATTAAAGTGTAAAAATTAAGTGCCTTTTTTTATGCAAAGTCCTGTGCCACACGGGATGACAGGGGTGGAGCACTGGCAGTGGGCACACTACAGTCAGTTGAAGTCGGCCTGACACACACTAGCAGCAGGCAAGCAGCTGAAATTACACTAAAGTGTAAAAATTAAATGCCTTTTTATGCAAAGTCCTGTGCCAGCCGGTATGAGTGGTGGGCACTGGCAGTGGGCACACTACAGTCAGTGGAAGTCAGCCTGACACACACTGGCAGGCAACTAACCTTAGATTAAAGTGTAAAAATTTAGTGCCTTTTTTTTATGCAAAGTCCTGTACCACACGGGATGACAGGGGTGGGCACTGGCAGTGGGCACACTACAGTCAGTTGAAGTCGGCCTGACACACACTAGCAGCAGGCAAGCAGCTGAAATTACACTAAAGTGTAAAAATTAAATGCCTTTTTTATGCAAAGTCCTGTGCCAGCCGGTATGAGTGGTGGGCACTGGCAGTGGGCACACTACAGTCAGTGGAAGTCAGCCTGACACACACTGGCAGGCAACTAACCTTAGATTAAAGTGTAAAAATTAAGTGCCTTTTTTTATGCAAAGTCCTGTGCCACACGGGATGACAGGGGTGGGCACTGGCAGTGGGCACACTACCAGGGGCGTAACTATAGGGGAAGCAGGGGAAGCGGCTGCTTTGGGGCCCTGACCCAGAAGGGGCCCATCCAAGAGGAGAAGGAGAAGTACTAAAAGATTTTGTCAGGGCCCCTCAACATTATTACACAATGAAATTATATACAATGGCAGTATAGACAGTGTAGTAAACGGATGGAACAGCTGCCGGGCCTGGTCTGATAGAGCGATCTTTAGTAGCCACAGGAAAGGGGGCAGCATGAAAGGAAGGTGTTGTGAAAAAATTACTGGGGGAGGGGGGCCCTATTCAAAAATTTGCTGTGGGGCCCAGTCATTTCTAGTTATGCCACTGCACACTACAGTCAGTTGAAATCAGCCTGACACACACTAGCAGCAGGCAAGCAGCTGAAATTACACTAAAGTGTAAAAATTAAATGCCTTTTTTATGCAAAGTCCTGTGCCAGCCGGTATGAGTGGTGGGCACTGGCAGTGGGCACACTACAGTCAGTGGGCCTGCAGCTCCTCACACACAGGCAGGCCAGGCAACTGCAATATGTATATAAAGGAAAAAAAAAAGCAGACTAATGTTGCAGCCCTAAAAAGGGCTTTTTGGGGTGCTGTCAGGACGCTGTCCTTACAGCAGAGATCAGATGAGTCTTTCAGGACTGGAGTGGACACTGAATTCACTAGCCTAGCTATCGATTTCCCAATTAAATCAGCAGCAACTACACTCTCCCTCCTCTCACTAAGACTGCAGCTTCAGAATGAATCTAAAATGGATGCTGTGCAGGAGGTAGGGGTCTGGGAGGGAGGGTATGCTGCTGATTGGCTGGAATGTGTCTGCTGACTGTGAGGTACAGGGTCAAAGTTTGCTCAATGATGATGTATAGGGGGCGGACCGAACATCGCATGTGTTCGCCCGTTGAGGCGAACGCGAACAAGCTATGTTCGCCGGGAACTGTTCGCCGGCGGATAGTTCGGGCCATCTCTAGACTTAAGGTGTCAAGTAAATGAGAAGGCAACTGCACAGCAGCACACAGAGTCCTGTATGGCATCATGCTACAGTACAATGCTCATTTGTGTGCCAAAGTGGAGAATAATAACAACATATCCAAAAACATACTCTCTGTCCATCTCCAAATAGAATAAAGAGGACTAGTGTTGAGCGAACACCATGAAGTTCAAGTTCGCTGGGTTCGGCCAAATGTCAGGTCAAAGGTCGAGTTCGGGACCCGAACTTGACCTTAACTTGACTCCGAACCCAGACCCCACTAAAGTTAATGGGGACCCGAACTTCACTTTATTATTTTCCGTTATAACAGAATGACAAAATGCTAAATAAAATGGGCATTGAGGGGTTAAAAATAAGATAAAACTCACCTCATCCACTTGATCGCCCGGCTGGTATCCTCTTATATCTTCTTCTTTATGCAGGACCTGCAATGAGGCCGTAAACACAATATATCACAGCTCTGTTTTCAAATCATAGAGGAGGTGCCTTTGCCTCGTCATGGAGGAAATAGGACTGCACTTCTTATAAAGGGAGAAGCATACTGGATTTATCGACTCCAAACATTGGAGACTGTAGGATTAAATATTGAGTGTGCACTTAACAGTCTTTTATGATTTATACATTGATTATGTTATTTTCTTTCCAGTGCAATTGAAATATTGCGATTTTTTTGTGTTATATTACCTCCGGCCACAGTGGACCACTGCCGAATGAAATCCGCCCGTTCCTGTTTACTGCGGTAATTATGAGAATGTGACGTCATCATCATATGACATTGGGCGGTCTATTTAAACTTGTTTGTTTGTTATGTTTGTTATTGCCACAATGATACGGTTTGAAAAAGGCACCTTGACTGCCGAAATGCGTCACTGTATTATATTATGTGACCAATAAAGCTCACTCAGCAATTCAGGTGTTCCGGGCTTCCATTTCAAGATTGTATTTGGGGATAACTTGCCGCCTGGACCGTAGCACCCGCCGTCTACAGTGCCGACCGTTCTGGACTATACATACAATGATTTTGATGTCTGCATAAATGAATATAATACCTCATGAATGAGCATTTGATTGTTCAACAGGTGATCAGTGGCACCGTTACATGGGCCAGTTATCAGGAATGAGTATTCATACGAACGGTCATTCCAGATACGGCCTCATAATAGTCCTGAGTAGAGTTGAGCAAACTTGTATTTTAAGTTCGGCGTCCAAAGTTTGGGTTCGGGTTATCGAAGCATCCCGTTATGAATTCGGCTACCACGGGCCATAACGGCATTTGGAATCCATAAGGGGATTCTTCAATGAACCCGAACCTTGGACAACACTAAGGACCTGGGGTGACGTCACTGTCATGTCATCAGTGCAGGGGGCGTGGCTCAGTACTGGATTGGATAAGAGGTGGTAGGCTACCCCAGATCCTTAGTGTTGTCCAAGGTTCGGGTTCATTGAAGAATCCCCTTATGGATTCCCAATGCCGTTATGGTCCGTGGTTCCAAGTCCCTGATGTAGTGAGCCGGCTACATGAGAGACACTTCCCAGTGTCTTCCCTGGTACCCCAAGCCACCGTTCCCCAAGAAAAAGATGTCGTGTCTGTAGCAGGAGTGGACTAAGGTGTGACACCACCGTTTTTGTCCTGACTGTCCTGACCAGCCTGCCCTATGCATAGGGAGTGTTTCCGCAGTATCACACCCAGGTACATTATTAGCATAGGGATTGCAAGACACAGGCCAGGCACACAAGGTCTTAGGGTCCTTGCAGCGCTAGTCACGCATGGTATCGCAGGAGCGCTGTCCTGACTTCTCCGCACAGACGGGTCGCATAGCATCATATTGATTTATGATGCTATGTAACCCTTACAGTTTTGGAATGCATTGGATAGCACTGGCATACTGCTGCTGCCAGTGCTATCCAATGCATTCCAGAACTGTAAGGGTTAAATAGCATCATAAATCAATATGATGCTATGCGACCCCGTCTGTGTGGGAGAAGTCAGGCCGGGCGCTCCTTTGTGATCACCATACGTGAGCAACGCTCGTGTGCAAGGGCCCCTAGGGCCCTTTCACACAGAGCTGCTGCAAACCTCTCCTTTCACCTGGGACAAAGTGCATAATGTACTTCGCCACATCTCTGGGTGATTTGCGCTTTGCACATTGTCCCACGGGGAAGGAGAGGTTTATCCTCTAAGGCCTCATGCACATGTACCGTGGTATCCTGGCCTGGCATCCATCTGACAGCAGGAGCACATGGCGTCATAGCAACCAGTGACGCCGTGTGCTCCTGCTGTCAGATGGATGCCAGGCCGAGATACAACGGTCCATGCACGTGTGCATGAGGCCTTAAGGTAAAAAAAAAAAACAACAAAAAAAATTCCACAGGTAAGCCAAAAAAGTTCAAGTTATGTTTCAAATGTTCAAGTTAACGTTTGGTTTCTAATGTTCTATAAAGTTAATGTTAATAAAATTATTGCTTTGCTGCCTGTTTTTTTTTTTCCTTTTTTTTTTTTTACCTTCTAGGTGGATCAAGCAAAGAGCCAGCTGCAGCACTAATGTGCATTCTAAGAGAAGCATTGCGCTGCTGTCAGAAGACACGTGAAGTCGGTGTATGCGGCGCTGCAAGACGAGATTACTCCTCTGCAGTACAGGTACGTTTGCCCAGGCATATAAGCTGAGGAAAGGTGTTGGAGTTCATATGCTTTGGCAAACACTTTGTATCAAAAATCTGGCAAAGATGTCTTCCTCCACAACGATCGATTGATCTATGTGAATGGAGAAATCACGTTTGCCAGGACATAGGAGCTGAAGTGGGTATGGATGTTTGGGCGGAGCCCCTATGTCCTGGCAATCGCCAGGCCCCTCTTTTTTTTTCTTCTTGCATATTTTTTGGCAGAGATTTTTTCACCCACATCAATCGATGTGAATGAGGAAATCTGTGCCGTTCATTTTTTCTTTCAGCCCAGAGGCTGAACGGAAAAAAAATCTCATTACCTGTATGCTCAATATAAGGAGAATAGCAGAAACTCCTAATGCTGGCCATACGTGTAATGATTACGGAGACCCTCAAATGCCATGGCAGTACAAACACATCACATATGACCCCATTTTGGAAAGAAGACACGCCAAGGTATTTGCTGAGGGGCATATTGAGTCTATGAAAGATTGAACTTTTTGTCACAAGTTAGCGGAAAGGGAGACTTTGTGAGAAAAAACTAAAAAAATCTAATTCCGCTGACTTGTGCAAAAAAAAAAAAATCTTCTATGAACTCGCCATGCCCCTCACAGAATACCTTTGGGTGTCTTCTTTCTAAAATGGGGTCACATGTGCAGTATTTATACTGCCCTGGCATTTTAGGGGCCCTAAAGCGAGAGAAGAAAAATGCGTAAAAATGCCCTCCTAAAAGGTACTCATTGGATTTAGGGCCCCTTTGGGCACCTAGGCTGCAAAAAACATGTGGTATGGCCGTACTCAGGAGAAGTAGGGCAATGTGTTTTGTGGTGTATTTTTACATATACCCATGCTGGGTGAGAGAAATATCTCTGTAAATGACAACTTTTTCAATTTTTTTTATACAAAGTTGTCCATTTACAGAGATATTTCTCTCACCCAGCATGGGTATATGTATAAAATTCACCCCAAAACACATTTCCCTAATTCTCCTGAGTACGGCGATACCACATGTGTGCCACTTTTTTGCAGTCAAGGTGCGCAGAGGGGCCCTAAATCCAATGAGTACCATTAGGATTTCACAGGGCATTTTTACGCATTTGGATTCCAAACTACTTCTCTCGCTTTAGGGGCCCCTAAAATGCCAGAGCAATAAAAATACCACACAAGTGACCCCATTTCGGAAAGTAGACACCCTAAGGTATTCGCTGAGGGGCATAGTGAGTTCATGGAAGTTTTTTTTTTTTTTTACAAAGTCTCATATTTCACTAACTTGTGACAAAAAATTAACTTTTACATGAACTCACCATGCCCCTCACAGAATACTTTGGGGTGTCTTCTTTCTAAAATGGGGTCACATGTGGGGTATTTACACATTGCCCTACTTCTTCTACAAAGTTGTCCATTTACAGAGATATTTCTCTCACCCAGCATGGGTATATGTAAAAATACACCCCAAAACACATTGCCCTAATTCTCCTGAGTACGGCGATACCACATGTATGCCACTTTTTTGCAGCCAAGATGCGCAAAGGGGCCCTAAATCCAATGAGTACCTTTAGGATTTCCCAGGACATTTTTACGCATTTGGATTCCAAACTGCTTCTGATGTTTAGGGGCCCCTAAAATGCCAGGGCAGTAAAAATACCCCACAAGTGACCCCATTCCGGAAAGTAGACACCCTAAGGTATTCGCTGATGGGCATAGTGAGTTCATGGAAGTTTTTATTTTTTGTCACAAGTTGGCGAAAAATGAAATTTTTGGAAAAAAAAATCCATCTCCGCTAACTTGTGACAAAAAATAAAAACTTCCATGAACTCACTATGCCCCTCAGTGAATACCTTAGGGTGTCTACTTTCCGAAATGGGGTCATTTATGGGGTGTTTCTACTGTCTGGGCATTGTAGCACGTCAGGAAACAGGACAGGTGTTCAGAAAGTCAAAGTGCGGAAATTCACTTTTTTGCACCATAATTTGTAAACGCTATAACTTTTACCCAAACCAATAAATATACACTTATAGAATTTTTTTTATCAAAGACATGTAGAACAATAAATTTAGTGAAAAATATATAGAGAAATGTAGTTTTATTTGACAAATTTTCCAACAGAAAGTGAAAAATGTCATTTTTTTGCAAAAATTTCGTCAAAAAAAGTAAAATATCAAAAAAAGTAAAAATGTCAGCAAGAATTAAATACCACCAAATGAAAACTCTATTAGTGAGAAGAAAAGGAGGTAAAATTCATTTGGGTGGTAAGTTGTATGACCGAGCAATAAACGGTGAAAGTAGTGTAGTGCGGATTTGTAAAAAAGGGCCTGGTCACTAGGGGGGTATAAACCTGTGATCTTCAAGTGGTTAAATTACATGTATCCTCCTTTTGGGAGGTGAATCTCCCCTCTGCCAACATCAATTCAGTTTGGGACGCTCTGAAAGCATATCTGAGGGGGGTCCTCATATGCGATATTACTGCTGTGAGGAGAACATTTAGGAAAAAAGAGGAGGACTTGGTTAAGACCGTGGCATCCACAAGGGAGCGATTTATTAATCAATCTACTGAATATAATAAAGAAGAGATGCAGAAGGCTAGTTGTTCTCTGAAAGAATATGTAATCGAGAAAGCAGATCACAGATTATTTTTTAAGGGACAGAAGTATTTTTCAGAGTCCGGACGCCCTGGTAAGCTTCTAGCTAAAATAATTTCACAACAGGATAAGAAAAAGAAAGCTATTACTTTGATTCGTAACTTAGATGGTGTAATTATATCAGAGCCAGAGGGAATTAGAGATACTTTTCTGCAATACTTCTCTCAGATATATAGAGCTTCTCCTGGTTTGCCACCTGACCTGGCGAGGCAATTCCTGGAGAAAATTTCTCTTCTGATGTTAACGGAAGTCCAGAACTGTCTCTTGAGGAGATTCAAGAGGCCTTGAGATCTATCTCTGGGAACTCATCGCCAGGGTCAGATGGTCTTCCGTATGAATTTTATTGTAAATATAGTGATGTCATCCTCCCTCATCTATTGGAGGTGTTTTCTCAAGCATCGCAGGGAGGGGCTCTGCCACAGTCCATGATGGAAGCTTTGATAGTTCTAATCCCTAAAAAAGATAAAGATCTGGTGGATTTGAGGTTATATAGAGCAATTTCCTTATTAAATATGGATGTTAACCCCTTAAGGACTCTCTTTAAAACGCTTTTTCTTATCCAGGCCATTCTGAGATTGTTTTTTCGTCACATATTGTACTTCATATCAGTGGTAAAATAAAGTCGAAAAATTTCATTTTTATTTATAAAAAAATACAAAATTTACCAAAAATTTGAAAAATTTGCAATTTTCCAAGTTTCAATTTCTCTACTTCTATAATACATAGTAATACCACCAAAAAAAGTTATTGATTTACATTTCCCATATGTCTACTTCATGTATCGATCATTTTGGGAATGCTATTTCATTTTTTGGGGACGTTACAAGGTTTAGAAGTTTAGAAGCAAATCTTGAAATTTTTCAGAAATTTTCAAAAACCCACTTTTTAGGGACCAGTTCAGGTCTGAAGTCACTTTGTGAGGCTTACATAATAGAAAACACCCAAAAATTACCCCATTCTAGAAACTACACCCCTCAAGGTATTCAAAACTGATTTTACAAACGTAATTAACCCTTTAGGTTTTCCACAAGAGTTAATGGCAAATGGAGATAAAATTTCAGAATTTTGATTTTTTTTTTACAGTAACAAAGCAAGGGTTAACAGCCAAACAAATCTTAATATTTATTCCCCCGATTCTGTAGTTTGCACGAACACCCAATATGTGGTCGTAAACTGCTGTATGGCCAAACTGCAGGGCACAGAAGGAAGGGAACGCCATATGGTTTTTGGAAGGTGGATTTTGCTGGACTGGTTTTTTGACACCATGTCCCATTTGATGCCCCCCAATGCACCTCTAGAGTAGAAATTCCATAAAAGTGACTCCATCTAAGAAACTACACTCCCCAAGGTATTCAAAACCAGTTTTACAAACTTTGTTAACCCTTTAGGTGTTTCTCAAGAGTTATTGGCAAATGGAGATGAAATTTCAGAATTTCTATTTTTTGTTACTTTCTAGTTTTTTACCCTAAAATAGTACCAACAAAACTGACACCTTATCCCGTAGTTTCCAAAATGGGGTCACTTTTTTGGAGTCTCTACTGTAGGGGTACATCAAGGGGGGTTCAAATGGGACATAGTGTCAAAAAACCAGTCCAGCAAAATCTGCTTTCTAAAAACCATATGGCTTTCTCTTCCTTCTGTGCCCTGCCGTTTGGCCATACAGCAGTTTACGACCACATATGGGGTGTTTGTGCAAACGAGAATCAGGGCAATAAATATTGAGTTTTGTTTGGGTGTTAACCCTTGCTTTGTTATTGGAAAAATGGATTAAAATGGAAAATTTGCAAAAAAATTGCTGTTTTGGGACCATTTTTATTTTTTGCTATTTACATTGTTGAACTGACAGGTTAGATTGTGTGCTATTTCTATAGAGCAGGTTGTAACGGACGCGACAATACCAAATATGACTACTTTTTAGGGGTTTTTGTTTCAGTTTTACATAATTAAGCATTTTTGAAAAAAAATATTTTTTAGTGTCTCCACATTCTGAAAGCCATAGTTTATTTTTTATTTTTTGGGCGACTGTCTTATGTAGGGGCTCATTTTTTGCGGGATGAGATGGTGGTTTGATTGGCACTATCTTGGGGTGCATATGACATTTTGGTCACTTGCTATTACACTTTTTGTGATGTAAGGTGACAAAAATGGCTTTTGACACCGTATTTATTATTATTTTTTTGATGTGTTCAGCTGAGGGGTTAGGTCATGTGTTATTTTTATAGAGCAGGTTGTGATGGACGCGGCAAAACCTAATATGTATACTTTTTATTTATTTATATAAGTTTTACACAATAATATCATTTTTTAAAACAAAAATAAATCATGTTTTAGTGTCTCCATAGTTTGAGAGTCATATTTTTATTTTTTTTGGGCGATTGTCCTATGTAGGGGCTCATTTTTTGCGGGATGAGGTGACGGTTAGATTGGCACTATTTGGGGGGTCATATGAGTTTTTGATCGCTTACTATTACACTTTTTGTGATGTAAGGTGACAAAAAAATGGCTTTTTGACAAAGTTTTTATTAAATTTTTTTTACAGTTTTTACTTGAGGGGTTAGGTCAGGTGATATTTTTATAGAGCAGATTCTTACAGACGTGGAGATACCCAATATGTCTACTTTTCTTTTTTTTTTTTTTTTTTTTACATTTAACACTAAAAAGCATTTTTGAAACAAAAAAAATCATGTTTTAGTCTGAGAAGCATAGTTTTTTTATTTTTTGGCCAATTGTTTTAGGTAGGGGCTCATTTTTTGCGGGATGAGATGGCGGTTTGAATGGTACTATTTTGGGAGGCATAGGCTTTTTTGATCGCTTTGTATTACACTTTTAGTCATGTAAGGTGCCAAAAAATGGCTTATTTACACCATTTTTGTTTTTTGTTTTTTATGGCGTTCACCTGACGAGTTCAGTCATGTGATATTTTTATAGAGCAGATTTTTACGGACGCGGCGATACCTAATATGTGTAGTGTATTTTATTTTTTTTAATTTTTATTCAGTGGTATGTTTTTTATTTTTCATTTTTACTTTTTTTCACTTTTTTTCATTTTTTTGACCCAGACTCACTTGGTTCTGAAAGATCCAGTGGATCTGGTGTCTGTATAATACAGTACAGTACACTATATAGTGCACTGTACTGTATTTTGTACTTTACAAAGTCTGAATAGACCTTTTGACACCGTATTTCACAGGACCCCCCTGGGCATTGTAACAAGGTACCTGCTGAATGATTTCAGCAGGTACCTTGTTCCGATCACTGCCGGCTGAGCAGCAGTTATCGGAACTACTCATGACGTACCTGTACGTCATGGGTCCTTAAGGACTCGGAAACCATGACGTACAGGTACGTCACGCGTCCTTAAGGGGTTAAGTTATTGTCAAAGGTTTTGGCTAAGAGGCTCTCCCAGGTTATGTCTTCTGTGATTCATCCAGATCAAAAGGGCTTTATGCCAAAAAGGGGCACTCATCATAACTTGCATAGGTTTTTCACTAATATTCAGTCTCCTGGGAGCGGCACCCACTCGGTCCTGTCGTTGGATGCCACTAAGGCGTTCGACAGGGTCGAGTGGGCGTTTCTCTGGGAGGTGATGAAAAGAATGGGTTTTGGCCCCAAATTTATGGCGATGGTTCAGTTGTTATATAAATGTCCAGTTGCCAGGATCAGGATTAATGATATGTTGACAGAGAGGTTTGTATTGGGAAGAGGTACTCATCAAGGATGTCCTCTCTCCCCTCTTTTATTTAATATCTATATTGAACCTCTTGCAGCTAGTATAAGGCAGGATTCGAGAGTGGCTGGTTTTGGTGTAATGGGGAAACAGGACCATATATCCCTCTATGCAGATGATATTTTGTTTTTTATTCATCAAACAGAAAATACACTTCCTCGAATAATGGAATTAGTCAACCTATTTTCTGATTCTTCTGGCTTGGAGGTTAATTGGGAGAAGACTGCTCTTCTGCCCGTAGATGAACTGCGAGGATCTATGGAAAACTTTACTAATCGGTTATTGATCTCCGATTCAATAAAATACCTGGGGATAACAGTTTCTGCCAAAATTCAAGATTATCTACAACTTAATTTGATTCCTTTATTGTCAACTTAAGATTGAGATCTAAAATTAAGATATGGCAAAAAATTTTGCTTGCAAGAGCGGACAGAATTTCATTTAAAAAAAATGATATTGTCCGTCTAAAATTTGTCTGATAAATATGAATTTCTTCGAATATACCCATGAAAACATTGGCAAAACTTGAAGCAAAACGAGTAACCATAGTGGTACCCCGTACCTGTCTATAAATCTGGTCTTGGAATTAGAATGTATTATGTTTTAGTATGAATTTTATACTTTTGATAATAAAATCTTTCTGTTGTAATGGCATAGTCGGGTCTTTAGTCAAAAAATCGGATTCAAATTTTATCCCAAGTTCAAGCAAAATATATGAATATAGAGCTGACACATCTAGAGTCAGCCAATTATATAAATCTTACCATTTTATATCTTTAGGTTCCAATATAAGCGAGGTAGAGTTTTTAATATATGATTTTAAGTTCTTTACTAGAGATAAGCGAATTTTTCAAACATTCGATTTGCCGGTTAGCCGATTTTTTTTAAAAAAAATTGGGTTCGATCCGGATAAATTTGAGGTGAATTTTATTTAAAAAAATGCTATTTCCTGGCTGCAGAGCGCCTTTATAGTGGTGTAGAACACTGTGCCTTGCAGTAACATGCACAGGGAGTCTGCTCTGGTAGTGAAATAATACTGTGTCCACATGACATGCAGATGACAGGTATCACTCTGAGAATCACTGCACACTTCACTTATTTGGGCAGTCATGGGGCTAAAACTGACCAACTAACTTGAGTTTAAGTGTGAATTCAGCCTTACAGGTCAATGTTAGCGTCAAGAAAAAGCACACTCCTTTTACACCATCGTCAGCTGATTCCACATAGATATAAACAGAACCTGTTCTGTTAAATGCTTATACAAGTAGAGCACCCCGACAGAGTGGAGAGGGTGTCAGCAGTAAGTTTGTGTCAATGTCACTGATTATTTTGCCCTTCCTCTGATCTGTCAGAACAATAACTGAATGAACCGGATTCCATTATCCTTTTATTGGTTATGTGAAACATAGACCTCCTTTTGCTGAATGGACTGATTTACGTTGTCGTGGGTCCAGCAGCAAACCTAATGAAGACGCTGATGACAACACACCAGCAGACTTTGCCTTTACTATCTATTCACAATTTAATCAAGCAGCTTCAGTAAGTTGAAAATATTTATGTTATCAGTGACTACCGGACCCCTGCACTGATCGGGCGGGCACAGCTTTGCACCCACCCAACATGGGTGTACATGTACAGCGCTGGTCCTTAAGTGGATAAATCAAGCAGCTTCAGTAAGTTGAAAATATTCATGTGTTTTTATCTGCTCCATCTGCATTTTATCTCCACAGCACACAAGACATGCCAGGAGAGCCTCTGCTTTGGAGTCGAAGTCCAGTTTCTTAAAATCAGGAGTTCATCTGAATTGTGCGTAACATTCTTGCTCCCTGTACAAAGCCATAACAAAACACATCAGAGGAAGTTGAAGCTGGTTGCCCCAATTTTAAATCAGGAGCAGTAAACAGTGGGAAGCAAACAGAGATGGCTGAACTCCGCTGCTCTTTATCTCTTGTGAAGTCAATGTCTCCAACTATGCCCCTCTCACGATTTACAGCAAATACATTATTTTCATGTAGAGATCCAAGAATTATGTTGGAGGCATATAGTCTATGAAAGCCATGTGCGAACCCTCTCATCACTTTCACGCTGTTCTGCACCTGCTTTGCCTGGCTGAACGGAGTCACACTAAGGCCCCTTTTACATGGGCGTGATTTCTGCGTGGGTGCAATGCGTGAGGTGAATGCATTGCATCCGCACTGAATCCGGACCCATTCATTTCTATGGGGCTATGCACATAAGCGGCGATTTTCACGCATCACTTCTGCGTTGCATGAAAATCACAGCATACCCTATATTGTGTGTTTTTTCACCCAACTCAGGCCCCATAGAAGTGAATGGGGCTGCGGGAAAATCGCAAGCATCCGCAAGCAAGTGCGGATGCAGTGCGATTTTCCCGCAAGGTTGCTAAGAGACGGGACCCGATCTTTATTATTTTTCCTTATAACATGTTATAATGGAAAATAATAGCATTATCAATAGAGAATACTTTGTAAAATGTGGATTAAGGGGTTAAAAAAATTAACTCACCTTATCCACTTGATCGTGTAGTTGCTGATCTCTTCTGTCTTCTTCAAGCATTAGCTGCCATCTAAAGGACCTGTGGTGATGTCACATCACATGGTCCAATCACATGGTCCATCACATGGACCATGTCATGAGCTCAGTGACGTCATCACAGGTCCTTTAGCCGACAGCTAATGCTTAAAGAAGACAGAAGAGATCGGCAACTACGTGATCAAGTGGATAATTAAAATGCTTTGCACTCACTCGGAAAAATCGCGCATTTTCCCGCGACGCACCTGTCTCTTATCCGGGTGTCAAACGTGACGCCCGTGTGAAAGGGGCCTAAAGGCTACACTACACTAATAGCTTTGCAACATATAACATTGGTTCATACAGAACAAAGTCTACAATAACCCCAACACAATTTATTTCCACCTTTACACTACACTAAAGACTTTTCAACATATAACATCTTTACAAACAGAACAAAGTCTACAATAACCTATCAATTTTCCCAACAAAATTTTTTCCCACTTTTACGCTACACTAAAGGCTTTTCAACATATAACATCAGTTCATACAGAACAAAGTCTACAATCACCCATCAATTTTCTCTAAAAAAGCCTGTTTCACATAAAAAATTTCATCACTCCGTAATTCGGTCCATACCGCAAAAAGGGCGTTAGAATATATAACTGCACCGCTAAACGGCAACTAGGTTCTAATTTTTTTCTACTTTTACACCACAGGCTTTTCAACAGAAATATGCAACGCTAGCCGGCGAATATATTTTTATTTTGATACTAATACAGGGTTCACGAATATATCACTGCACCACTGAGCTGCAATGATATTTTTTATTTTTCCACTAATACACGGAAAAAAGGGCTTTAGAACAGACAACTGCACCGCTGAGCGGCAAATTTTCCCCCCCCCCACTAATACATGCAAAAAAGGGATTTAAAACAGATAGCTGCACCGCTGAGCAGCATTTTTTTTCCTTTTTTCACTAATATATGCAAATTAGGACTTTAAAACAGATAACTGCACCGCTGAGAGGGAAAGATATTTTTCCTTTTTCAACTAATACACGACAAAAAGGGCTGTAATTTTCACCCTTCACCACAGAACGGCTAATAAGCAGGGGCGGACTGAGCGGTCGGGCACTTCGGACGTGGTCCGAGGGCCCGGCCGGGAAGGGGCCCGCCGGCCGCCGCTGCCCAGTACAGAGAAAATTCACCCGTGAGCTCTAGAAGACTGATGCATGTACTTGCGCACGACCGGTCACGGCCCACGGGTGAATTTTCGGGTGACCGGTTGTGCGCAAGTACATGCATCAGTCTTCTAAAGCTGCCTACTTATCACATATCACCTGACCTGTGACTAAGTTATCTCACCAATCCAAATCCATCACCGGGCAGAGGCAGGCTATGGGGCCCGGCGGCTGGATTCGGCGGCTGGATACGCCTACTTTACATTTACGTCACGCCGGGAGGCGGGGCCTGTCAACCGGAGGCTAGCTACAGCGAGGAGGAGAAGAAGTGCCGGTGCAGCGTGAATAGTCCCTACCTTATGAGTTTTTCCTACCGCCGAACTGAGCATGCTCAGTACAAGTGAAGCCCCGCCCACAGCCTATTCTCCCTTTTCTTTACTATCCAGTTCATTCTTTACTATCAATGGTGGCATGGAGCTAGTTTTTATAAGAGCCGAGCGCAGCGAGGCCGAGCCCGATGCGTGGCGAGCGAAGAGAGCCCGCGAGGGTACAACTTAATGTAGATTTGGGGTTTTTACTAAAGGGAGAATTAGGCTGTGGGCGGGGACTTTACTTGTACTGAGCATGCTCAGTTGGTGCGGTAGGAAAAACTCGTAAGGTAGGGACTATTCACGCTGCACCGGCAATGGTGTTCAGTGCGGCGCGTAGGCGCGCCGTCGCGGTGACGTCATTAGTCACGTGACGTTGCTGAAGTCGACGTCTGTATAGGCCGCGCTGAGGCCGGATTTCTTATCAACTGCGCCCCACAGAACACACATGAGTCACCGAGCCACGCATCCTGATCCACCTTCCTGCTGTTTCGGCCCAGAGTAGAGTGTGCTGCTCCTCTGCTGCAGTGCTGCAAGCTCTTCAACTGAAAGTGAAGTGAGGACTACAGACAGTAAGGTAGTATTTGAATAGTGACAGCTGAGTGAGTAACTGACACTCAAAACAAGGCTGATTGATGTGTATGGACTTGTGACTAGTGAAGACCCACTCGACCAAGTTCCAATCTGGCACAAGCTACTGCAGCGTACATTGCTTTAAAAAACAAAAAAAGGGGGGGCCTAATGGCACATGAGGGGAGACGGCTACTGGCACATAATAAGGGGGGGGGCTACTGGCACATAATAAGGGGGGGCTACTGGCACATGGGGGGAAGCACAAGAGAGGCACTTATTACTAGCACATGTGGTGGCATGGAGTGGCACGTGTTACTGGCACATTATTATGGGGCACTATGGGGGCTTCTACTGAGGCCACAAAGAATGGGTATTTTATATGGGGGGCTCTGTGTGGTACTAGTATTACCAGGGGTATTATCTGTTTTTGCAGTGTAGTATTGGGGAGCAGAGCGGCACAGTATTGAGGGTAGTAGGATGATTTGTCCAGAAGATGGGAGGATGATGGAAAAGTAGTAAACTAAGATTTTTTTTGTAAAACTGCAGAGATGGAAAATGGCGACAACATGGCGGTCTGGTCTGAAGGTCTGAAAGGAGAAGACGAGGACAGAAAACATCTACATCAAAGAAGACGTCACTGGACCTAATAGGTAAGTGCCCTGTATTTCTGTAGTGATGGGATCAGAGGCATAACAATGGCGGTGTGACCAGGTAGTGGAGGCGGGATATAGGTGTGGCTGGAGGTATAACATGGGCGTGGCTGGAGGTAGGGCATGGGTGGGGCCTGGAAGGGGGCCCTTGATTTATTTTGCCCGGGGGCCCTGAGGGTTCTCAGTCCGCCCCTGCTAATAAGCCCTTTTTTCCCTCACTAATACAACCCAAAAAATGCTTTAGAACATATAACTGCACCGCACAAGGGAAAATAAAACATAAAATGATTTCGTTATAAACCCTGTTAATGCCTGTATCAAACAGCACTTGCACCCTAATAAGACAGGTTTGCTGGAATTACAGAGCTGTATAATGGCAATTTGGATCCCAAGTCAGTGCAGCAAGGTGTAATCGAATTGTTCCTATTACCCAGGCTGTCACCTCCCCGACTGAACTCTGTTCAACACAAATGCTGGTGGAATGATTCCTCCCTATCCTTTCCCTACACCTTGAGTAATCTTTCCCTGCACTTGTAAATTGTTTTTTTTTTCACCACAATCAAGTCTTTCCTATCACTGTCCCTAGCGCCTGCAGACACGTCTCTAAGCACGCTGGTGAATAGCAGAATCTAAGATGGCCACCATATTCATACGGCTGCGACATCACAGTGGTGGCTGATGATTGGCTGCATGCATGTCAGTATGGGTGATCCCGCCTTCCCAGAGTTCCTTGCCTCATGTCCTCACATATGTAGCAGCCCTTTTAGGAAAAAATGCGATTCGTTACCTCTAATCGCGAGGAAATTCGGAGCGAATCAAATTTTTCCTGAAATTCGGATCGAATTCCACTTTTTCAGCTTTGATTCTCTCATCTCTATTCATTACATATTTTTGTAAAAAAAATCAATATAATAGGAAAGGTTTCGGGTAAGAGATAATTTCCCAGAAATGATTGGTCTACCCGGGGGATTATCAAGACTCTTATGTATTTTGGGAAGATGATAAAAGGTGGCAAGGGTGGATTCTGCAACCATTATATATTCCTTCTATTTTTTAACTAAAATCTGCTCAGCTAATTTGATGAGTAGTTGAAAATCCTTTCTGTCTTGTTGGGAAGGATGATCTTTGAGAGGTATATAATATTCAGTGTCCAAAAGAATCTTAAGTGCTTCTTTGATGTAATCGTCCCTATTCTTTTTATAACAATGCCACCCCCTTTGTCCGCATTCTGGATGATTATATTTCTATTTATTTGAATTTTTTTAGGACTGATTTTTCATAGGATCTAAGATTGTGTTTCCGGGGGGGGGTGGGGGGGGGGATATAGATTTATTTGGTGAAATTCATCAGATACAACAGCTTAAAAGGTATCAATGAAGTTGCCCTTATGATGTACAGGGTAAAAATTTGAAGTCGGCTTTAGACCAGATGGCAGACGTGTTGGGGAATCTGGCTCTTTATCATTCGTCCGTGTTTACCTTACAGAGTGTTCTTGGATTTTAAAGTGTCTCTTTATTGTTAGTTTACTTATAAATTTATTTAGATCCAAAAATATATCAAATTCATTTATTATTGATAGGGGGCAAAAAGATAAACTTTTGTTAAAAAATAAATTTAGTTTTTTGTAAGTTTGTGAGTGGATAGATTGAAGATACCTAAGGCCTGCAGTGTTGGAAAGTCTATATCACAGGTAGTGTTTACTGTTTTGTTTTTGTTCCTACCACCCCTACATCCTCTTCTGTATTTTTTTGTTTTATTGGTTTTTGTTCTAATTGTTGGAAGTAATTCATAATAGCTGTCGTATTGGGACTTTTCATAATTGGGTATATTGCAGTTGGAGTGATCAATGGAGGTAGGGCTAAAAAAAAAAGGGCTCACGTGACCTAAATGGTCCAGACTTTCTTATCATTTCTCATTTATTTAATTCCACATTTTATCATTCTGCTATATTTTAGACAATAATGGGTAGATTAAATATATATGAAACCACCACTTTATTGTATTTATGTTTTTTAAACAATTCATTTATGCATCCCAATATGTAAATTGTGAATCTGGGTTATGTTGCCACTCCCCTGGGGCTGTCCCAGGTGTTTTTTAGGTGGTTTTTATTGTATAAATACCCACAATATGTATAATTTTAATATTAAGCCTCTTAACCTGATGAAGGGGACCTGAGCATCCCCGAAACACATTGTTTTACTTGATGAGCATCACCTAAATAAAGAAGAAACCATTTATCTGCAATACAAGTTTTTTGGCCGTTGTTGTTTGCGCCCTATTGTGATCCTGTTACATTTCTACTATACAAAATATGCTTTTGGAGAGACTGGCCTGAAGATTTGAAACACTACAGCTGCACACACGGTGACTGAATACTTACTTTCTACAAACTCACAATAGTGTTGTGCCTGTCTTCCGCACAACCATCCAAGGTGAGCCTCCATTTTTGTTCTATCAACTAGGTTAAAAATCTAGAACATACTACCCTATGGTGCGCTTTTCTTTCGTATGCTTATCTAGCTACTAAATGCCTAATTATTTTAGGTCAATACAAGACTTTAGTTTTTCCTCTTTCTAAATTAGCAAAAAATCTCTAAAATTCTGTTTCCACCTTGGAATTTTAACTGGTATTGATAACTGATAACTGTTATTTATTGAAAAAGAATATTTTAGCAGGCTCAGTATAAAAATTCTATTTAGGATACCGCGCACTACCTTTCCCAATATCCCTGCTCGAAAAGACCACAGATACCTGCCAGTACAAAACCAAGGTTACTGTGTTGTTGATCCTCCTTCAGTGACCTATACTCTTCCTTATGCTGCAGGCTTAAATCCAGGGTATATCTGGTCTAGTATCTATACTTTGGAGCACGTAGCAGCTGGTGGTGCCGCTCTGTTCTAGTAAGTTAAATGCTCACGCTTACGTGAGCAGATAGTGACGTCACCATTCGAGCTACGGGTCATTGCGAGTGCCAAGCTTCCAACGCACTTCGGACAGTACACTGTCCTTCTACTTTTTTATACTAAGGAATTTTTGAGCAGCAGGGAGTGTGGTACTGCTGCAATACTGCAGCAAAGAGTATATGAATAGTGCATAGCGTCAGTGGAATATTGTCATTATATTTTAGCAGACTGTTAATGGTTGTCAATAATGTGCCTTAAACTGCTTGGTCTTCAGCATCATTTCCTACATACCAAATCTAAATGGTACATAATGATCAGACTATCGGCTGTGAAATTCTCTACTTACAGTAAGATTTTTGCTTTCATTGTCAGCTAGCCATTGATGTGTCATCCTTTTGTCTGCTCAGTTAATAGAAGTACAAATAAGGTCTCATGCACACGACTGTTGTTTGCTTCCGTGTCCTTTCCGTCCGCAAAAAAAAAGGATGACTGACCGTTATGTTTGGCGGATCCGTTTTTTTGGCAGATCCATTGTAATAATGCCTATCCTTGTTCGCAAACATGAAAAAAATAGGATATGCTCTATTTTTTTGACGGAATGTAAACACGGACCACGGATGCGGAACAAAAACTGTTGACCATTCGCATTTTTTGACGGACCCATTGACATGAATGGGGAAGCATCCTATCCGTGAAAAAAAATGGAACGGATGCAGAAACAAACAACGGTCATGTGCATGAGGCCTAAATCTATAGAAAACGTATGTATCCTAATAATAAGGTCTAATGGATTGCACCACACTGTGTAGATTCACTAATATCTTGTAAATCAATTATTTATTTTGTAGAGAAATTTTGTTAGGATTATCACAAACTGGTATCAAAAAATCTAAAATGATGTAGAATCAAGAAAAGAGTCACAAAAAATACAATTTTCTGAAAAAAAATATACTTTTAAATTGTCCAGTGAGGCATTGCAAATAAATTTGTATTGTTGGGTCCATTCACGTATCTGCAAAAACGTAACTTGAAGCTCCTGAGCTCAAATGCATAATTTGGTACAGGGCCCCCACAAATATGTACCATTTATAATTGTAGCATATTCTTATGTGGCACAGAATTTGGGTCTCTTCAGGCACTAGGGCAGAGATACAAATTTTGTACAACTGGCACTCTATATCATTCCTCAAAATGTATACAACTTGTTAGCGTGAACAGTCAGGTGGTAACGTGGTGGAAGGCCGGTATGTGTCACTGAGGCTTCTTGTTTCAGTGATGGAAATCCTCGGGGGAATTTATTTATCACTGGTCACTGGAAGTTCAAGATGGCACCTCATGGCATAGAACTGTCTGAGGATCTACATAAAGATAGCCTAGGCTATAAGAAGATTGCCACCACCCTGAAACTGAGCTGCAGCACGGTGGCCAAGACCATAAAGCCAGGGCCGGGCCGACACAGAGGCTGAGGAGGCTCCAGCCTCAGGGCGCTCAAGCCTCAGGGCACAGGCACAGGCCACTCTCACCAAGTCCCTGCTGCTGCCGTGTAGCTGTATTAGCAGCAGAGCATCCATTTCTGCGCTCTGCTGCTGTAACAGCCGGTCCTGCGCCCCCTAGTGGTGTTCTTCCTCCCTCCCTCAGTCTAGTGCAGTGTACTGCAGCTCCGTACCTTCCCCAGCCCCTGACTTCCTGCCTGTGTGTGCACCAGAGATTCACAACCCCCTCCCCCAGCACAGAGAGAAGAGCAGCGTTGGGACAGAGAAGGAGGAGGAGGAGAAATACTCTGCATCCTGCCTCTCCCTCCAAGTCACCAGAGACTGTATGTGCAGAAAATGTAAGGGGTTAAAGGGAATGGAATGGCAGTAATGTAATGTGCATATTGTGTGTTTTTATGTATGTGTGTCATATGTATGTCTGTATATATGTATGTGTGTCATATGTATGTCAGTATGTGTGTGTGTGTCATATGTATGTCAGTATATATGTGTGTGTCATATGTATGTTAGTATATATGTGTGTGTGTCATATGTATGTCAGTATATATGTGTCTGTGTCATATGTATGTCAGTATGTATGTGTGTGTCATATGTATGTCTGTATATATGTGTGTGTCATATGTATGTCAGTATGTATGTGTGTGTCATATGTATGTCAGTATGTATGTGTGTGTCATATGTATGTCAGTATGTATGTGTGTGTCATATGTATGTCAGTATGTATGTGTGTGTCATATGTATGTCAGTATGTATGTGTGTGTCATATGTATGTCTGTATATATGTGTGCGTCATATGTATATATGTGTGTCATATGTATGTCAGTATGTATGTGTGTTTCATATGTATGTCAGTATGTATGTGTGTGTCATATATATGTCAGTATGTATGTGTGTGTCATATGTATGTCTGTATATATGTGTGCGTCATATGTATATATGTGTGTCATTTGTATGTCAGTATATATGTGTGTGTCATATGTATGTCAGTATGTATGTGTGTGTCATATGTATGTCAGTATGTATGTGTGTCATATGTATGTCAGTATATATGTGTTGTCATATATATGCCAGTATATATGTGTGTCAAATGTATGTCAGTATAGATTATCTAACCCAGTCCCCCTTCCCCCATCAGCCCTTGTCCTACCCCCATCTACCCCACCAGACATTTAGATGTTATTTATTCCTGCTATTCTAATGCTCTGATCAGTAGATGGCTCAAGTCAAGCCCTCACCCCCCCAGCCATTTAGATATGTATGTTATCAATCATTCCCCACCCCCGCCTTCCTTGTAATTTGCTGGCCCCCAATATCCATTGTGAGTCACAATCCATAACAGTGCCATCCACAGATCCCCCATAACAATGCGTCATCCAGAGATCCCCCATAACAGTGTGTCATCCACAGATCCCCCATAACAGTGTGTCATCCACAGATCCCCCATAACAGTGTGTCATCCACAGATCCCCCATAACAGTGTGTCATCCACAGATCCCCCATAGCACTGTCATCCACAGATCCCCCATAACAGTGTCATCCACAGATCTCCCATAACATTGTCATCCACAGATCCCCCATAACAGTGTCAGCCACAGATCCCCCATAACATTGTGCAATCCACAGATCCTCCCATAACATTGTGCTATCCACAGATCCTCCATAACAGTGTCATCCATAGATCCCCCCATAACACTGTCATCCATAGATCCCCCATAACACTGTCATCCATAGATCTCCCATAACAGTGTCGTCCACTAATCCCCCATAAGTGTGTCATCCACAGATCCCCATGGCATTGTCATCCACAGATCCCTCATAACAGTGTCATCCACAGATTACCCCATAACAGTGTCATCCATAGATCCCCCCCATAACAGTTTCATCCATAGATCCGCCCCATAACAGTGTCAACCATAGATCCCCCCCCCCATAACAATGTCATCCACAGATCCTCCATAACAGTGCATCATTAATTGATACATTAAACTGTGCATATTTATGTGTGATTACAACAGTATTTAGTAAAGACTCCACAAGTTGGGGGGGGGGGGGCGCACTTGGGCAGCTCAGCCTCTGTTGGTGGTGGACCTTGTCCCAGCCCTGCATACAGCGGTTTAACAAGACAACAAGACAGGTTCAACTCAGAACATACCTCTCTATGGTCGACCAAAGAAGTTGAGTGCACATGCTCAATGTCATATAAAGAGGTTAGCTTTTCAAATAGACATATGAGTGCTTCCAGCTTTGCTTCAGAGGTTAAAGGGGTGGGGGGGGGGGTCAGCCTGTCAGTGCTCAGACCATATGCTGCACACTGCATTAAATTGGTCTACATGGCTGTTGACCCAGAAGAAAGCATCTTCTAAAGGTAATTCACAACAAAGCCTGCAAACAGTTTGCTGAAGACAAGCAGACTAAGGACATGGATTACTGGAGAATATTTACTAAAATGTGAGGGGTGTACTCACTTTTGTAAGATTCTATACTGTATATCTATCTATCTATCTATCTATATATATATAGTATTTTTTGCCCCATAAGACGCACTCCCCCCCCCCAAAAGTGGGGGGGGGGGGAAATGGCAGTGCGTCTTATGGGGCGAATGCTGGCATTTTTACTCTAACACTGATACATCGCTGGCCGCGATGCTGCACAGCGCAGCCTGCAATGTATCAGCGGGGAGGCAGGAGCGGCTGGAGGCCGGCAACTTCTGTTGAAATCGCATGCTCCTCCCACTTTATTAATGAAGCAGGCGGAGAATGCGCGTGATGAAGTAAGTGACCGGCCAGCTTGCCTGCTAGTATGGTAGTTTCATAGTGAGTAATGTGGATTGCGCTACCTTGCCTACACTTTACATATGAATACTGCTGTGTGCGGGGTCCGGTGTAATAGAATACAGTGACTGCACCAGGTTCCACCACGATTTCAACACCAGTTGCCAACCTCCACCCCCTGTATTGGGGGTCACTATTTACACAGGGACACTGTTATGGGGGGGATCTGTGGATGACACATATATAGCATAAGATGCTATATATTTGTCACCCACAGATCCCCCCATAACAGTGTCATCCACAGATCCCCTCCATAACAGTGTCATCCACAGATCCCCCATAACAGTGTCATCCACAGATCCCCCATAACAGTGCCATCCACAGATCTCCATAACAGTGCCATCCACAGATCCCCATAACAGTGCCATCCACAGATCCCCAAAACAGTGCGTCATCCACAGATCCCCCATAATAGTGTCCTCCACAGGCCACCATTAGTTCAAAACACACCAAAAGCACACCTTTTGGTTCAAAATATTTTTTTTCTGATTTTCCTCCTCAAAAACCTAGGTGCGGCTTATGGGCAGGTGTGTCTTACAGGGAGAAAAATACGGTGTGTGTATATATATATATATATATATATATATATTCTGCTAAAATAACCAGTTTCTACAACTTTACAACCTAAATGAACATTTCATGCCAAATCAAACTCATAACCACACTGAACATAAACACATCCATTCACAGACGACATTTCCTTCCGCATTAACATTAACAGGCTGTGCAGTTTCATGATATTTGTAGCTTATCTTCAGGATTGGTTATCAATATCAGATCGGCAGGAGTCTGACTCTCAGCATCCATGTCAGTCAGTTGTTTGAAGAGGCTGCAGCGCTCATGAGGGCACTTTTTCTTTTTCTGTATTTACCTGCACACTGTCTAGATTGTAGCAGTGGTAGAGTGTAATTACAGCTTCCTCTCCATTCCAACTTAAGTGAGGAAGCTGTAATTACACTGAACTGCCGCTCCAATCTAGATGGCTTACAGGTAAACACTGAAGAGACAAAATTCTTGCAAGAGCGCCATGGCATCTTCAAACAGCTGCCCGGAGTCATAACACACCAATCTGATATTGATGTCCTGAGGTCATCAATATCATGACACTGTGACTGCACAATCCCTATTTTAGTAAGCACTTAATTTTCCCATAATAATTCTGGATCAACTTTTCTTAGAATTCTTCATCATGCAGTTTCTCTGTTATTCCTCCTAGAGGTTTATGAAAGCGTAAGGGCACGCCCCTTTACAAGGAAAAAGGTTATCACCCAGTTGTTCATTTAGCTATAAATATTCAGGAGGAATAACAAGGAGAGAAGTGCAGAATTATGGGAAAAGATGGTATCATTCAGGAGTCTAGATGTATGTCGTATATAGTATAATTTACATATAGATCCTGGTCTTATGACATACCCAGGCAAAATATCACTGGGGACTGATAGTTTAGTAGACAATCTCTTTTTCTTAAAATTATGTTCTGAAATTAATTTGATCACAGGGTATCCTGTATCTTGGATCCTGAGAAATCATCTGTAAAACTTGTAAGTGTTAAAGGGAATGTATCATAAGAAAATGTTTTTTTTTTATGTTTAACACTTTTTCATATTCTTAGTAATTTTTTTTTATTTTTACTGGTCACTATCTATATTTTAAAAACAAATCTTAAAATCATGCAGTTTCCATACTGTTCACTAGGCCTAATAATATGTAGAGACTTTTTGTTGTGTACAGGTAACTTTTCAGTAGGCATCACATTAGCATCACAGACAAAATTACAATGACAAATAACACCTCTGCATAGATTACACAGGATCCCCCATTCACAATAGGTGATATGACAGCTTAACCACGTCACAGAGCATGCTTAGAAAACTCTCCATTAGAAGTCAATGAGGTCAGCTGTCTATTATGTCTATGATCCATGTGGTGACGCTGAAAAAACAGAAAGTCTTAAGAGGGTTTTCTGAGATTTTGATAGTGATGACCTATCCTTAGGATAGTAGAAACAGAAGAGTCGCAGCAGCATCTCCGGTTTTTCTCTTTATTGCGAAAACTTCACAGCATGTATACAAATAAAGTGCAAGTTCTAGACTTGACAGCGGCGAATCAATGGATGTCGTATATCTGGACTTCTCCAAAGCATTTGACGCTGTACCACATAAAAGGTTAGTATATAAAATGAGAACACTTGGACTAGGAGAAAATATCTGTATGTGGGTAAGTAACTGGCTCAGTAATAGAAAACAGAGAGTGGTTATTAACGGTACACACTCAGATTGGGTCACTGTCACTAGTGGGGTACCTCAGGGTTCAGTATTGGGCCCTATTCTCTTCAATATATTTATTAATGATCTTGTAGAAGGCTTGCACAGTAATATATCAATTTTTGCAGATGACACTAAACTGTGTAAAGTAATTAACACTAAAGAGGACCGTTTTCTGCTACAGAGGGATCTGGATAGATTGGGGGCTTGGGCAGAGAAATGGCAGATGAGGTTTAACACTGACAAATGTAAAGTTATGCACATGGGAAGGAATAATGCAAGTCACCCGTACATGCTAAATGGTAAAACACTCAGTAACACTGACATGGAAAAGGATCTAGGAATTTTAATAAATAACAAACTAAGCTGTAAAAACCAGTGTCAGGCAGCTGCTGCTAAGGCCAATAAGATAATGGGTTGCATCAAAGGGGCATAGATGCCCGTGATGAAAATATAGTCTTACCACTTTATAAATCACTAGTCAGACCACACATGGAGTACTGTGTACAGTTCTGGGCTCCTGTGAACAAGGCAGACATAGCAGAGCTGGAGAGGGTTCAGAGGAGGGCAACTAAAGTAATAACTGGAATGGGGCAACTACAGTACCCCGAAAGGGTATCAAAATTAGGGTTATTCACTCTAGAAAAAAGACGACTGAGGGGAGATCTAATAACTATGTATAAATATATCAGGGGTCAGTACAAAGATCTCTCCCATCATCTATTTATCCCCAGGACTGTGACTGTGACGAGGGGACATCCTCTGCGTCTGGAGGAAAGAAGGTTTGTACACAAACATAGAAAAGGGTTCTTCACGGTAAGAGCAGTAAGACTATGGAACTCTCTGCCTGAGGAGGTGGTGATGGTGAGTACAATAAAGGAATTTAGGAGGGGCCTGGATGTATTTCTGGAGCGTAATAATATTTCAGGCTATAGCTACTAGAGAGGGGTCGTTGATCCAGGGAGTTATTCTGACTGCCTGATTGGAGTCGGGAAGGAATTTTTTCCCTTTAAGTGGGGAAAATTGGCTCTACCTCACAGGGGTTTTTTGCCTTCCTCTGGATCAACTTGAAGGAAACAGGTCGAACTGGATGGACAAATGTCTTTTTTCGGCCTTATATACTATGTTACTATGTTACTATGTTTTGGCTGTTGCCAGCCTTTGTCAAGCTTGACAAAAACTGGCAACAGCCGAAACGTTCCACTTTATTTGTATACATGCTGTGAAGTTTTTGCAATAAAGAGAAAAACCGGAGATGCTGCTGCGACGCTTCTATTTCTACTGTCTCGTGTGACCGCTGGGGATCCGCGTTTTTTTTGGCGGCTGTTGCAGTCCAGTGACCCGGTGAGACCGTGTGTGCTGCTTTCATCCATTCCTACACTATCCTCAGGATAGGTCATCAGTATCTGATCTGTGAGGTCCGGCACCCAGGACCTTCGCCGATCATCTCTAGCTTGCAGCACTGGGGTCCTAGGCTTGAATCTGACCAAGGATAACGTCTGCATGGAGTTTGTATCGTCTCCGTAGGTTTCCTCTGGGTACTCTGGTTTCCCCCCACACTTCAAAGACCTACTGAGGACAGCGTGATGTTTATGCTTGTAAAGCGCTGCAGAATATTGTAACGCTATATAAGTATATAAGTGCTTAAAATAAATTACACCATTAATAATCAAATGAATGGTCTATTCATGTAATGCATGAATATGTTGGGTTGACAAGAGCACGAGACATTAATGAGTACAAAATAAATATTGAGAAAGCGTGTTTTTTTTTTCCTTGTACTTTTAAGATTGATTTCTAATGCATGCATACTCCAAACAAATTGCATCATGACTCTCATGCTGTCGTGTTGGTGCAATAAATACATTTTTTAGAATCCAGAGTGCCAAAACAAACAAAAAAATATATATGGTCCTTAAGTCAAAAATCGGTTCAATTTTCAAAAAATATTGACACTTCTTAAGGAAGTGTTTTTTTTTCTTGTTCTTTTTTTACTTAAATGCATGCATCTTTTGTCTTCAGCTTCTGCAGCCTGCTGTGTTATTCAAAAGCCTAAACTTTTAATAAAACCCTATTGCAAAAATGGTTTTCAGACAAAAATACTTGAATTTAAATTTAAAAAATCTCCGTAATTCAAGTACAATTAACATGAACTTCCTGTGTGATTGGCTGGTACAGAGGGAGAGAAATCCCCTACCACTTACAATCTATGAGGATAATGGGTAAGATGCAATGAAGCGAGACTGGCTGGTTGGAAGCTTTTCTGAAGATGTAGGCTTTTCAGTTTGCATTGGAAAGTTTGGATGGAAGGAGAGCATCTGATGTGTTGGGGGAGATAGTTTCAGAATATGTGTGATGAAGAGATGGAATCACAAAGGCAATTATGTGAGGAAAAGACAGAAAAGCAGAAGAGAAGCTCTTACAAGGACCAGTTATTGTGTAATGAAGTATCAGGAGATTACAGCAAGCATTAACAGAGAGGACAGGTTGTGGACTGCCTTGTATATATATCATTGTTAGGACCGTGAAATGAATTGTCTAGACAGTGGGGAGCCAAAGACGGGAGTGGCAAAGAGGAAACGAAGGAGAGGAATCAGGGGAGAGAAGAATGAACCATGCAGCAGAGTTCAGAATGGATTGAAGGTTAGAGGGAAGGCCAGAATTTTCTACAAATCTCAATATATGTATAGTCCACTTCTCAAATGCCAGCACAGTGATCCCCTATACTGAATATAAAATTTAATTTGATATTTTTCTTTTACATGTGCACATTAATCATTGTCAAATACACTACTAATTGTACAATAAGTAGTTGGGCTTTCCCACAGACTACAATGTCTGTAGAATAGGCGAAACTGTTCAATAAAATAATAAGTACATGTCACTTTCTTATTTTTCAAGTCTAGAATTACAGTCACAGAAAAGTTGTAAATCAACTCGCTAAATCTGGTAGTCATAGTCCATTAATGCAAGTCATGTGCTATTAAAATCATTCCAGTCCTTACTGCAACATTTCTAAATAACTTTGAAAGATTGTCCTCCTGGATCCTGTAACCACAAACAGCTAATGAATGACACGCGGAAAACACAAACAGCAAGCCATAGTATGACTTCATAACTGCTCCAGCAATTTACACTGAGAATGTTTATTTGAAATCTATCTATCTATCTATCTATCTATCTATCTATCTCTCTCTCTCTCTCTCTCTCTCTCTCTCTCTATATATATATATATATATATATATATATATATATATAAAATATCTCTCTATCAATATAATATCTATCTATCTATCTATCTCATATCTATCTATCTATCTATCTCTCTCTCTCTCTCTCTCTCTCTCTCTATATATATATATATATATATATATATATATTATCTCTCTATCAATATAATATCTATGTATCTATCTATCTATCTATCTATCTATCTATCTCATATCTATCTATCTATGTATCTATCTATCTCATATCTATCTATCTATCTATCTACCTATCTCATATCTATTTATCTATTATCTATCTATCTATCTATCTATCTATCTATCTATCTACTCTATCTATCTCAAATCTCTATATCTATCACTCTATTTATCTCATATCTATCTATCTATCTATCTATCTATCTATCTATCTATCTATCTATCTATCTATCTCTTGTATCTATCTATCTATCTATCTATCTATCTATCTATCTATCTATCTATCTTAGATCTATCTATCTATCTATCTATCTATCTCTCTATCTATCTATCTATCTATCTATCTATCTATCGATCTCTATTTATCACTCTATCTACCTCATATCTATCTATCTATCTATCTATCTATCTATCTAGAAATAAATGGAAGCAGCACTGCAATCTTTGAAAATAAGCTGTGAGCCCAAAGTTGCAAACGTGACTAACATCCAAAACTGTATAATAAAAAGATGTCAGCTATTGGATCGAGAGGAGTGCACCTGGTGATACCCCTCTGGAATTCTGGGAAAGATATTCAAATTAGTTTTCCTAAGCCTATCCGACAACAACAGATGTTAGACATGACGTATGCATGACATGAGCATGGCTCCGATGGTGTTAGGGACAGCCCCTTGGGCTCTAAGCGATTTTTTTTTTTTAGATAAACTAAAGCATAGATGGCAATAAGACTGATTTATTTAAAACATAATCAAGGAGACCAAAGTGCATATTGTAACAGCTCTGGAGGCAAAATCCCTGTGACATAATTCCTTTAAGACTACATGTTACTGGGGACGTCACGACGCAGTCATGAAGAACTAATGTTTAAGTCTCTTAATTATTATGACTTGTACTTGTAGTAAATGCCTAGGCAAGATTGCATTGCAGCCACTGTTCACACACAATGTGCTGCATTATGATAATGAACAGTGAGTAAGCATTGGATTTTAAAGGGTTATTTCTATCTTGGACATTAGGTGGATATACCTCATCTAAGACACACACCTATCTCCAGAATGAAGGTCCCCTAAATCCCATCTCATGGCTGCCTTGAATCAAGAGGTTGCTGCAATTGCTTGACTTGTCCATTCACTTCTGTAGACGATCCAAAAGTAGCTGAGTAAATGTGCATGCCATTTTTATTACCACCATAGCACAGCCACAAGATAAGGGTTACAGTCCACAGGTTGGAGCCACATCCACCAGATATTTCTGGCACATGTTGTCAATATGCCATACAGGGTGGACTGGCCATTAAACCTACAGGAAATTTTCCCTGTGGGCAGATGCCCATAAGGCCACCCGAGCCCTCATCACTGCCACTAGCCATGTACATACTACTTTAAAACAGAACAATTATGTATGTGTGAATAGTGATGAGCGGCAGGGGAAATATTCGAATTCGCTATATTTCGCGAATATTTGGACAAATATTCGCCATATATTTGCGAATTTGCGAATTCCCGATCTTCAGGCATTATTTTCTTGATTGTGAAAATTCGCATTCAATTTTTTTTGCATAAAATTCACATAAAATTTCGCATAGACTGGTATTTTTTTAAAAAAACGAATATTCGTGATTATGAATATATTTTGAGATATTCTAAATATTCTCGAATTCTCGAAGTGCCGATATTCGAGATTAAAATTCGCAATTCGAATATTCGTGATCAACACTATGTGAGAACATAGCCTTATAGAGCACCTGACAGCTTTTCTCATGTTTTAGTAAAAACTTATATTCAACATAGAATCAAAGTTATGGAGCATCTTTTCCAAAAACTTTTCTATCCTATTTGAAGGAATTTGTTGGACATCTCTTCATAGATAGATATGAGATATAGATAGATATGAGATGTAGATAGATAGATATATAGATAGATAGATAATAGATAGATAGATAAAGTTTTATTTCCGATATCATAAGAAAATACTGAACATCCAATGTAATAAAGTGTTCCATCAGATTTGTATACATGCAAGGGCGTTTTACTTTATTACAACATTCTGACTGCCAGGAAGAAGTTAAAAGTCTGACATCTGGCAATGCTCTAGATTTTGATATCTTCGGGAAAAAAAATAGATGAAAACTTTGATGCTCGATTAACACTTTATTAAACATTATAGTTCTGCACAGATATTGAACTCCAAGGGCTTTGCTCAGGTAATGATCAAACCACATTATCTGTGTTCATTTTATCTATACATTGCATTTTCATTGTATACGTATTGCTACACACATATTGCCGCATGCAAAATTAGCTATTTTTTTTTATTGTAGATCTCTTTAATTTTTTGTAGAGTTTTGAATATACAGTATGTGTAAAGTTTCCTGCTCTCTAATTTGTAAGGCTATAGTGTCAATGACCTGAACAACCACCATCCATATTGCAATATGCATTTAAAATATGATGTGCTATATCATTAGTTAAATGCATCTGTATATAGTTTCAATAACAAAGAAAGCTTGCTGGTGAAATGTAGAATTATGTATGTAAAAAACCCGTTACCGAAGAACTTCAATTTACACAGCAGATGGTAATTGAGTGAAAGCCTTAGTAACTCTACATTAAAATATTCTTTACAAATTGTCTGCATAGAAATGGATTTCATGTACAATTTAGATGCATAATAAACATGTGGATGGAATTAATTATTTTAAATGGAGGCCTGAGTAGCTCAGTAGTTACAATTTCCCAATCTGACCCTACAGCAAATGGGATTAGGCTTTTAGATTCTTTAATAATTTATACAAATTGCAATAATATTAATGTGAGCATATCAGCAGAGTGTCAGCAGTTTTCATTTAACGTCCTTCTTCAGCCATGTAGCTACATTGTAAATGTCTATTTTGTTAGTACGTCTAGAACATGAACAGCACCTGGTAATAGTACAATATTTAAACCCTTTTATTCCAAGACAGGCAGAATGCCATTATCACAGAAGAGTAATAGAAAAACTCATAAAAAACGCACACAGTAATGTATTATGATGGTGTTTTTTCTATCAAGTAGACTTGTATATAAATTCAGGGTCAGGCTGGCCCACCAGAATGGGGTAATCCAGTCTATAGCTGACAGTAGAGAAAATCCTGTGTTGGGTATTTTGCAAATAATCTATTAAACTTTATTGGCGTATATGGATAACATGATAAAAACATCATAATTAGTGATGAGCGAGCACCAAAGTATTTGTGTGTTCGGGCCGAACACATAGCTATGTTCGTGTGCTCGGCCATTCATCCGAGAATAATGGAAGTCAATGGGAGACAACCAGGCACCCCCTGCTCTGAAGAGGGGAGGGTGTCTGGTCCATTGCAAAAGGTCAGAAAGTGACAGAAACACCACCAAAATGGATCAGGAACAGCATGGGGATGATGTCTGGATGCATCTTGGACTCCCAGGTCACTGCTGGGAACCATGTTGTTCGAGTTGTACGTCACTTTTACAGACTGACAAAAATACGCACAAAACCCGGCCAAAAAAATTAATTTCACAGGAAAAATTGTTAGGAAACATTCTTTACTGTATATTCAATTGTATATAAAGTGCAAGTGCTGCCAAAAATTACAAGCAAGATGCACTCTGAAACAGCCTGTATATCACATAAAGGAGGGCCTCGTTCACATTGTGGTACAATTGTTCAGGTAGTGGGACTCCTACACTCATAAAGCCTATGCACTAAGTGAAAGGGCTGCCAAAAATTACAAGGAACCGGCACTCCAATACACCCTTTCTTACACAAATGAGGGCATCATACACACCCTTGAAAAATTATGATTGGTGGCCTGCTGGTGACCCTCAAAAACATTTGGAGCAAGGGCCTGCTGATGACCATTGCAAAAAATTATGGGCGAGTGCCTGCTGCTGAGCTGACCCTGTAAAATATTGTAGTTGAGGGCTTGCAGGTGAGCTGACCCTCCCTGAAGAGGGATATGTGGAGATCTTGTGCACTGATCCCCCAAACTCCACAGTCAGAAGAAGTTAGGACATTATGTATTCCTGTGTATGAACTTACCTACTTTCAGGGTCTGTTCATACTGGTAGTTAGTCAAAACTTTGATTAGGGTTTCACTAGGAGGTGTCTATCTCCTTTCCCTAGTTTCCAGGCCTTATTTCCTCACCCCTTTCCCTCCTATGTCCGGTATGGTGTTTCCCTCCCACACCCGAGCGTGACATTATACACCGCCATAACCGTCATTTTTTGCTTGTTTCAGTACAGCCATCGATTCTATATCTGCACTGGCTGGACAGCTGCAGGTGCTGTCTTTGGAGGTAGCTGACCTCCGCATAACCATCTCGCACATCCAGAGACCACAGGCTGCTGGTCCCAGTAGTGGTTTCTCTGCCGACAGGATCACAGTCTCTCCGGTCATTGGATTAATTTTTCAAAGCTCTGGGTCTCATCTATGATGACCTGGAACTATTGCTCTGAGTTTAGGAGGTGGGCTACGGTACGGATACTGAGTGGAACGATCCGGCTCTCCGTAGTCAGTTTTGTCAGGGATTATTAGAGAGGATGAAGGACGCTTGGCCTTTCATGAGACTCCTGAGTCTCTGGAAGCTGCTATGTCCCTTGCAGTACGCATTGATAGATGCCTGAGAGAGAGATCTAGGGGCCCCCACTCTCAAGACGTATTATCACATAAGGTATTATCTTCCTCTGACTTTGGGTGAAGCTACTCCTGAGTTTATGTCTGGAGACGCACCCATGCAATTATTAGGAGCTACTCCTGGATCCGCTTTTAAGCATACTGGTAATAGGAAGGGAGTGTGTTTTTTTCTGCGAACAAAAGGGACATTTTATCAGAGTATGTCCATGCATTCAACGGCAAAAAGAAAAAAAAGGGACATTTAATTCCCCTCTGATTCTTGAAGGGGGAAAATGTGCATTTGTCTTTTACTGGTAGTACCCGATTTTTCCTGACTGCTGAGGTGGTGCTAAAATCAAAAACTGTGGGGATTGAGGTGTTTATCGGGTTGTCACCGAGTGCATTCGAAAAAAACATTTCCGTTTTTGATATTGATTCTGCACCTCTATCTCAGAAGTGATTATCTCAAGTGATGTATGATATCAGATTAAGAGTGGGTTACTTTCATCAAGAATTTATCTTGTGTTTTGTATTGGAGGGTCTCCGTGCACCGGTTGTTCTGGGTTTACCGTGGTTAAGCAAGCACAATCCAACCATCGATTGGCAAGCTAGACAGATTCTGGAGTGGGGTGACTATTGCATTGACAATTGTCTAAATAACATCTTTTTATGTTTTAACTGCTAAGACATTACCGTTTTTTATATCTGATTTTGCAGACATGTTTTCTGAAACTGGATGCCAGGATTTACCTCCCCATCAGGAATATGATTGTCCTATCAATATTATTCCCGGAGCTAAATTGCCAAAATCTAGGTTGTATAACTTTTCTGAACCTGAAAGACTGGCCATGAGAGAGTACATTACCAAGAGATTGGCTAAAGGACACATAAGGCCGTCCAAGTCTCCAGTCGCTGAAGGGTTGCTTTTTTGTTTGAAAAAAAAGAACAGAGGTCTTCGGCCATGTCTGGATTTCCGTGAACTCAATCGGATTACTGTCCGTGATCCTAACCCTCTTCCTTTGATTCCTGATTTGTTTAACCAGATTATTGGTGCCAAGGTGTTACAATATAGCAATAACAATTGACAAAACAGGTGCACACTGATGTCTTACTAAGCCCTCAAACTGATGTTAAAATGACATTTTAACATCAGTTTGAGGGCTTAGTAAGACCGCAGTGTGCACCTGTTTTGTCAATTGTTATTGCTATATTGTTATAATATTTATTACATCCACACTATTTTCATCTTGTGTAGGATGTCTATCGTGGTACTTGTGGTCCGCTGCGGGCATCCTCCACCATATGCATTTTTGCTGGGGATCGCCTTCTGGCGAACGGGCCACAAGTGCAGGATCTGCTCCCCTGTATATATATGCCCAACTGCATTTTTGGGTTGAGCACATCCTGCTTCAAGCCACCTTTCACTTGGTTTGTACCAAGGTGTTCTCTAAATTGGATTTAAGGGGGGGCATATAATCTGGTTAGTATCAAGGAAGGGGACGAATGGAGGACGGCTTTTCATACTCCTGAGGGGAACTTTGAGAACTTGGTCATGCCTTTTGGATTGACCAATGCTTCTGCGGTTTATCAGCATTTTGTGAATTACTTTTTTCATCACCTTGTGGGGAGGTTTGTAGTCGTGTATTTGGAAGACATTCTAATTCATTCTCCAGACATGGAGACACATCAAGATCACGTTAGATAGGTGTTACAGATCCTAAAGGACAATAAATTGTACGCAAAATTAGAGAAGTGTGTTTTTGCTGTACACGAGGTGCAGTTTTTGGGCTACCTGCTGTCATCTTCAGGTTTTCGAATGGATCCAGAGAAAGTCCGTGCTGTATTGTACTGGAATCGACCCAAAAACCTGAAGGCTCTTATGCGGTTTTTGGGGGTTACCAACTATTACCGAAAATGTATTCAGAATTTTCAACAATTGTAAAACCCTTAAAGGACATGACTAAGAAAGGGACAGATGTCTCAGTGTGGTCTGATTTGGCATTGCAAGCCTTTTCTGCGATTAAGGAATGCTTCTCTTTCGCCCCTATATTGGTGCAACCAGATGTATCACAACCCTTCATTGTGGAAGTGGATGCATCTGAGGTGGGGGTAGGAGCAGTTTTATCGCAGGGCCCGTCACCTGCTAAATGGCGTCCATGTGCCTATTTCTCTAAAAAACTCTCTTCCACTGAGAGAAACTATGATATGGTTAACAGACACTTACTGTCCATTAAGTTGGCTTTTGAGGAATGGCATCATTGGTTGGAAGAGGCGATTCATCCAAACACACTGTTCACAGATCACAAAAACCTAGCTTAACTGGAGTCGGCTAAACGACTGAACCCAAGACAAGCCAGATCATTTTTGTTTTTCACCAGATTCAATTTCATTGTCACCATTCGACCTGGGGTTAAGAACATCAAGACAGATGCCTTGTCACATAGTTTTCCTGGAGGTGGTGATTTTGAAATAATGCTGTTGTAAGGGGTGGTGATATCCGCTCTTTACCATTACCTAGAGGTGAAGGTGAAGGTGTTAGATGGCCCAGGGAGATGCACCGGATTCTTGTCCCTCCGGGAAACTGTTTGTGCCATCTGAATTGCGTCACTGTACGATTCTTACGGGACAACCTGGGAGTAGATCCACTGCAGACCTTATCTCCAGATTATGGTGGCCGGGGTTGTGTGGGTGTGTTGAGTACTATGTGTCAGCCTGTAGTACCTGTGCACGTGCTAAGGTGACACATACTCGGCTTTCCGGATCTCTACTTCCTTGCCCAACCCATCCAGACCATGGACTCACTTATCCATGGAATTTATCACTGATCTACCTAATTCGTCAGGAAAGACAGTTTTTCTGGTGGTAGTTGATCGCTTTAGTAAAATGGTGCACTTTATATTGTTGCCAGGCCTACCTTATGCTAAAACACGTGCACAAGTGTTTGTTGACAACATTGTTAAACTCCATGGCATTCTCTCTGATGTGGTCTCTAATGTTTCCAGATTCTGGAAGGCATTCACCCTCAGTTTGGCACATTCTCTGGTTCTGATACTTCTGGTATCCCTGAGGAGGAATGTTTTTCGTCATCATTGTCATCTATATGGTGGAAAATTCAAAATACTGTAACTTGATGAATATGGGCAACAAGTATAAACGTGATTGGTTAGGACCTAGGAGTGTGTTATTCGGTGTGGCTATCCACAAGAAACATTAAGTTGAAGGTACCTTCTTGGAAGTTGCGTACAAGGTTTATTGGTCCATATAAGATCACTGCCATTATTAATCCTGTACCTTTTTATCTTGAACTTCCTCAGGCCCTGAAAATTCATAATGTGTTTAATAAATCTTTGTTGAAGAGATATGTTGAACCTTTGGAGCCGTCTTCCTTGCCCCCCGCTCCTGTCATGGTGGACGGTAGTTTGGAATTTCAGATCGCCAAGATAATTGACTCTCGAGTTCTGTGTAGATCTCTTATGTATCTTGTTCACTGGAAGGGTTATGGATCAGAGGAGAGGATGTGGGTACCGGCATCTAACGTAAATGCTAGTCGTTTGTTGAAAGCTTTTCACAGATCTCACCCGGATAAGGTCGGTCCTGGGTGCCCAGAGGTCATCCGTAGAAGACGGGGTAATGTCACAGACGTTCCAGAGACAGGTGGCAGGAGATCGGCAAGACTGGCAACACGTGGTTTGATCTGACAGGTTTCCTTGTGGATCAATAGGTGTCTGTGTTGTTTCTTGTAATGGCAACACCCCTTGCCTCAGGTGTTGCTTATGTGGTCATTTAACCTTCCTAATTTATAGTTGCATCTCCCACTATGCTGTGCGATTTATAGCTTCAGTTTTAGTTGTGAATTGCTGTTGTGTGGATCTTAGCAGAGTTCCTGGTACTTCAATTGCTCCTTTGAAGTTAAGTCTTTCCTTTCCCTCATTGTATTTTGCTTGAGTTCTGTGTTTTGCATTTCCCTGTCTATTTGTATTAAGGCCTGAGGGAGACTCCTGTTCATCCTTCCTTTTGGAGGAACAGGTTGTCTCCGTCCTGACATTAATACCAGGGTCCTATAGGGTGAGCTAGGACTTTAGGTATTCCTGTATATGAACTCACCTACCTCTAGGTTCTGTTCATATGGGTTGTTAGTCAGGACTTTGATTAGGGTTTTCCTAAGAGGTGTCCATCTCCTTTCCCTAGTTTCCAGGCCTTATTTCCTCACCCCTTTCCCTCCTATGTTCAGTGTGGTGTTTACCCCCCACAACCAAATGTGACAGCCTCATACCGTGCAGTCTCAGCCACTTCACTGTGAGCTGAGCTTAGGGACAGTATTACACAAATCTTTTCATAGTAGAATATTGAAAAGAGAGAGTGCACGGACAGTGTAGGGAGACTGTTAGGGCCCATCAACTCAGCAGAAAGAAGCTGTCATTTCTTCCCATGGACTTTAACGTCGTCTATTACTCCTAATGCTACTCCTTCTCCTCGTTACTTGTTTTGACAGCAGCCAATCACCAAGGTGAATGCAAAAAGATAACAGTATTTGTGCACTTATCCAACAGCGCTGAAGCTGATTGTGTGCCTGGCTAAGTTACTGTTCCTACAGTCCTTTCCTTTCCCTGTCATCAACTATAGAAGTAGTATGTAGTAGAATATGGAAATCTTTTTTTTCTATACACACCTGAGGGGGGCCAGGTCTCAGTGATGACCATCCTCATCTTTTTCTGGCTTTACTGATTCCAAATCATTCTTTGCTGTATCCATGTCTGAGAAAAGTATGCAAGATGCAGATAGAGGAAGAGCTGGATATTCCTGATGATATATCATCAGTAATAGATGATGTGGAAGAATGTGGAAAAGCAGATGGCATAAGAAGGGTTCTTTCCCCTGTAGGGCAGGAGAGCAGTTGGAGTTGAAGAGGTTTGCAGCTAAGGAGAGGGATTTCTTCTTGTGTCACACTGGGAATGCCCCATGACTGTTTTTCTCTCCTCTTTTAGCAGTTTGTTGGATCCTACCACCAGTCACCTGCAGCACCACGCGGTACTCTTCATATGTAGTTTAGGATGCAAAGGTTAAAGGAGAGTATAATTATTTGGTAAAATTCATCTATAGGTCAACTATTGGCCCCATGTGTCCCCATTATGTAATTCTCATACAAAAGGGGCTTTTTTAGGAGATTTCAGGCCACAGCAGTAATAACTGGTGTATTGTGCCATGCACCTAACCAGCCAAACCCCATGCCAGCAACAGCCCCTATTTGGCCAACATATTACATGACAGATAGTTTTCAGACTCAGAATCCATCCACCATGTTCGGCCCATCTAGTATTAATAACAATACATGCTCAATGCTGCACTCGCTCCATACATTCCCTCAGCTGCCGTGAAGTACGGGTATACCTGAATTATAGCAATCCATGACAAATTAACTAATGTAATTTTTTGTCGAATTTCAGCAAATCGACCAAATTGAATCAAAACTTAGCTCATTACTAGTATGCAAATATGTATGCCAGAAAACTGTCGTAAAAAAGTCCCAAAATGCATGTTTGTGACACTTGCGCAAAAATTTGTGTGCAAGTAGCAGTTCTCCACTGGACTGGCCACTTTCCTGAACAGTGGGCGTAGCGAGGTAATGGTCAGGGCTGGCAGCCCCACCACATTTATCATCTTCGACGTCAGTTTTCTGGCCTAACAGAACACTAAAGTCTACATCAGCCAGGGCCAGCATAGATATACTAAAGAAGAATGGACATCCATATGCTGTGCCTAATTTATGACAAGGAATAGCCCTGATCATAAATTAGATGCAGCACATATGGCAGCACATCTGGTTATCATGGACCGACATATACCATAGAGTCTTACAGTCTCCAGGAAGTGGTAGCATACAGATCCCTCTTACAGAGACTACAGTGTGACAGGAGAGATGCATACAGAGAATTATCTGTGTATATTGTGCTGCCATTATACCTGATCTAGGCCTCAAGCAGTACAATACAGCTGTCATTAAATCCAATGCTCTCTGCTAATGCTGTGCCAGACTACACAGAAAAGCTGACAAATGGACTGCAGGAAACTGGAAGTGTCAGCCTATTTGGCAGTGCTAGAGTTGGACTAGAACTACATTATTTTAATTCAGTTTACATTTATATAAAATTATACTATTCTTTGGTAAATTACGTAATAACAACGGCTTATTTTGTTCTCACGTAGTTGATGAAGGATTATGCTCTTTCTACATTCTGCTGTCCTTTAAAAAAAAATAGAATCCATAATGTATTTTATGACTTTTTTTTTAAACCACTAAGCCTTACATCCAATAAAGTGATAACTCAGCCATGGATAGTGGACATTAACCGAACATTATTTGATTCAGAATTCTGTAGACTTTTCTTTTTATTCATTTTTGATATTATTAGCAATTAGGACTTTAGCAGAATTTTCACTATTAGGAAAAAATATTTTAATTCCAAATTAAATATCATTATAGACACTTTTCATTTTTAATCTTTTAAGCACTCTTTAGACATTCAACTCAAGATACAGCTTAAAATCTTTAATAACACTTTATTACATTTATTCCCAAGCTATCAAGCTGGCCATATATTTAAATTACATAATTTAAATACATTAATTTAATCTAACGAGATAGCTTCTCAGATTTTCCTGCTATACATTCCCTAGAGCATTTACAATCTGTCTGTTCACTGACATATATGTCAATCTGACCTTTACAAATCTGATATCCTTCTCAGGAGCAATAGTTCTTTCAGGTATCTTTGCTTTGTGGCAATATAAATTTACTGAGAAAAAACCATTCTTCACTATCCTGAGTTTTAAATCTCATATGATCCACAATCCTTATTTACAACGAGACTAGTATAATCCCATAGGTATACATATAGATTTCTTTTATCAAATGCCTATTTACATCTTCTTAACAGTGGGTAACCAAAGGAAAAATATTAAAGGAGATATTATTCACTATTGAACTTGGTTGGTAAGAGCAGCATGACGACTTACAATAGTTATCGTTCTTGAGTAAAATTATTGGCTCTTGCTGGTTAGGGAATGGGGCAAAAGTGTCATTTCAGTTTGATACACATGTTGATGTGGACCTTTTATATACCATGAAATCTCTTTGAGATGATCACCCAAAATTATATAAAAATTAAAAAAAAAATTTAAAATTAAAATTATATTAAAATATTTTCTGTCTCATTGACAGCTTAAGGAACTACTTTCAGAATTTCACCATCACATTTGTTTTTGGACACAAGATGCTCGTTTTCTTGTATGATAGACCTAATAAAACCTTTTTTAAAGGCTAAATTTGTTTTTCCAGATAGCCTTTCAAAGAAAATGGCCAATATGCTTAATATATGACAGAACTGAAAATCTGTCACATGAACTGTAGTCAGGATAGCAGGATGATCTCAAAGCGGTGGACACCCTGGGAGGTTTCAGAATTTAAGAGCTTATTCATACAAGCTTGTCAAATTTTCTATCCACAAAAAAAAAAAAAATTATCCATGAAAAACAAATAGATTTTGTTTGCATTTCATTTTTTTTTTTTTAATTCCTATTAATAGAAATGGCTGTTCTGATCTACCAAAGCAGACCAGCATAAGACCTAAAGTTAGTTTCTCAGATCAGTTATGAAACCGTTAAAAAAACAGATGTGTGAATAGCTCCATTAAGGATCACACACATAACATAAATATAGTTGTAAGTAAAAAAAAGTATACTCTCTTTGAATTATTTGGTGTTCTGTATTAGGACATAAAACAAAAATTGATCATTACTAGGTTTTGAGCGAACACCTTGAAGTTCTGGTTCGCCGGGCTTGGTGAACTTCACCGCAATGTTTGGGTTCGGGACCTGAACTTGACCCGAACTTGGCCCCAAACCTGAACCCTATTGAAGTCAATGGGGACCCAAACTTTGGGGCACTAAAATGGCTTTAAAAAAAGTCATAGAAAGGGCTAGAGAGCTGAAAAAGGAAGCAAAATGGGGATAAGAGCAGGACAATTGCCCTGCAAACAAATGTGGATAGGGAAATGACTTCAAATAATGTAGAATATAAAAAAAGTTTAAAATAATGATCTTGAACTAGGAGGCGGAGGTCAAAGTGGAGTATGAGGTTGAGGAGGCGGTGGACGTAGCTGTGTAGGTGAAAGCCGTGGTGGCGGAAGAGGAGGTAGCCAACACTGATTTTGTAGTTTTTTTTTTACTTTATTTATTTATTTTATTTTTATACATTTGGGAAGACCCCAAAACATTGGTAAATAGAAAAGAGAATGCAAAGAGAAAGTACGCTGGAATATAACAATGGTTGGGTGCGGCCGTTATACTTGTCTATTCTGCACAAGGTACGGACAAGTCCTGTGGGATCCATGCCTGGTTCATTTTAATGAATGTGAGCCTGTCCACGTTGGCTATGGACAGGCAGCTGCGCTTGTCTGTGATAAACCCCCCCCCCCGCCGTGCTAAACACACGTTCGGACTATACACTGGCCGCAGGGCAGGCCAGCACCTCCAAGGGGTAAAGGGCAAGCTCAAGCCATGTGCCCAATTTGGAGACCCAGAAGTTGAATGGGACAGACCCATCAGGCAGTACGTGTAGGAGTGTGCACAGGTACTGTTCCACCCTGTTGCTGAAATTCTGCCTCCTGCTAAGCCGTTCCATATCAGCTGGTGGTGTTGTGGCATGCTGACATAGCTTTTCCTCATTTCAGCAATGCTAATCCTCCCTTCTAGGATGCTGGCAGTTCCCCAGCTGTGTTGGTGACTTCTTCCTCCTCCTCTGCCTTCGCCTTATGCTTCCACTGAGCCCCCGCTATCAGGTGGGAATGCCATCAGCAGCGTGTCTACCAGCGTGCACTTGTACTTGCACATCTTCCGATCATGCTCCAGTGATGGAATTAAGGATGGCACGTTGTCCTTGTAGCAGGGATCCAGCAGGATGGCCACCCAGTAATCAGCACTGGTTAGAATGTGGACAACTCGCTGGTCGTTGCACAGGCAATGCAGCACCTAGTCGCTCATGTGTGCCAGGCTGCCCAGAGGCAACGTCAAGCTGCCCTCTGTGGGAGGTGTATCAACTGTGTCCTCTGTATTCCCCCAGTCAGCCTCCAGTGATGCCCATGAGCTGTTTTGGGTGCCACCCTTCTGTGAACTCGGTTCCTCCTCATCATCATACTCCTCATCCTCCAGAACTGTGCCCTGGCTGGACAATTGTGTACCTGGCCTCTGTTGGTGCAGGAACCCACTCCCCGAGCCACTTGTGAATGACTGGCCTGATAACCGTGGAAATGATCACTCTTCCTCCTGTGCCACATCCTCTTCCATCATCGCCCGAAGGGATTTTTCAAGGAGACATAGAAGTGGGATAGTAACGCTGAGGACCTCCTTTGCTGTGTGGCTGGTGCTGTGTGACCACCACCTCTTCCTACGAACTGCACACGTCACTCCCATGACCTTGATTCCATGTGGGGCCTAGGACCTCATCATCCTCCACATCATCTTCCACCCACTCTTCACCCCTGCCCTCCTTGCCGGTCTGCACACTGCAGAAAGCCTCAGCAGTTGGCACCTCTGTTTCGTCATCATCAGAGATGTGCTGCGGTGGTCCACCCATGTCCACATCCTGAAACATAAGTGGTTGGGCATCGGTGCACTCAATCTCTTCCATTTCTGGGGCAGGGCTATGTGGAGTCATCAATAAGAGACTGCTGCATGACTTGGGGCTCAGACTGCTTGACTGATTTGCAAGGGGGTGAGGTGAAAGACAGATGCCCATGGGCTGCAGGCGCCAACTCTGCTCTTTCAGCAGGGGACTGGGTGGGAGACAATGTGAAGGAACTGGAGGCACTGTCAGCCACCACATCAACTACCGCCTTTACTTGTTCTGGCTTTACCATTCGTACACCCTTACTCATATACCTGAGGAAGGTGTTTCACTTGGGCGTGTAGATGGCATAGATCGACCACGTCCTCTCCCTGCAACAGGAGCTCCACCAACACCAGCAGCACCACGACCAAGGCCACATCCCTTATTTGATGCTCTCCTCATTCTTTGAGGTCATCCACTGAACTAACAGACAGATTAACTATATTACGTATGCAGTGCAGGTGTACTTCGCCCAATTAATGGGTATGTGTCACTCACTCAACTAACAGACGGATTAACTATATTATTTTCCCTGTCACATATGCAGTGCAAGTGTACTTCACATAGTAAATGGGTATATGTCACCCATCGAACTTACAGACGGATTAACTATTATATTTGTGTGTTAGGGGTACAAAGATGTTGTATTTCACCCACTAAAAAAATAACTGTAGGTCACCCACAGAATTAACAGCCAGATGTATTATTATCTTTCTGTGTCAGGGGTGCAAAGATGGCGTATTGCACCCACAAAAAATCGCTATAGGTCACCCACAGAATTAACAGCCAGATGAGATTCCTAACACTCTCCCTCACTTCAGCTGCCTGCTTACTGTCCCTGCACTACTCAGAGATGATGGGCGGTGCTACATAAGATCCAGCTGGGTCACATGATGCACCGGCCAATCACAGCCATGACATTAGTAGGCATGGCTGTGATGGCTTCTAAGCGCCCACAGCTTAAAAGCTTGTTGATTGGCTACCCTGCAGACTTTCAACAAGCTTTATTAAATGTCTGAACAACAAACTCGAACCTGAACTTTTTCTTTACAGTTCGGGTTCGCTCAACACTAGAGTTGGGCGAACACCTGGAAGTTCAGGTTCACCAGGTTCAGCCGAACTTGACCCCGAACTCCATTGAAGTCAATGGGGACCCGAACTTTGGGGCACTAAAATGGCTCTAAAACAGTCCTGGAAAGGGCTAGAGGGCTGAAAATGTAAGCAAAATGGGGGTAAGAGTAGAACAAGTGCGCTGCAAACAAATTTGGATAGCGAAATAACCGTTCTAAACCTGAGCACAAGTGAGTGACAGAGGATGTCGCAGCAACGCCACCACATCTTTCACTCTCACCAAGCATCTCCACACTATCCCATGGAAATTTTCAGCTGTCCATCTCCAATTAGAAAAAGAAATAGAAAGAGGAAGTACCCCCCTACCCACCTGCGATCCCTGGCCCTTAATGCCAGGATTTCAAAATTCCTGGTCCTTTGAAATGCTGTCATTCTGTCTGGTGGAGATATATGGAGACTTTAAAAAAACTTATGGTGGTGGCTAGCCGGTTTGACACACATCCCTTGCCTGGCACATGTGCTGAATTTGGTGGTGCAGAAATTCCTGAACACCTGACAGTGAAAATCAGTTAATCCAGCTCTTAGATTCTGGTGGGACAAATTCACTTTTATTGGTGCTCAAGGACCCATGCAGCCTGAGTCGCAGATGTGACAGGCAAATAATTTTATTAAATTTGTCGGTTAGATTGTTGGGTAACATTTCCATGGTTATGAGGACTTTTTATTATAAATCGTAACATAAACTATACAAGGAACATTTCAAAAAGAGAAAATTAACCCGACCAGACTCCCCCCCTACACCCCCCCCCTTTCACTCAAACTACTCAATAATGCCCATTCACAAACTATTTACAAATTTACTTATAAACATATTTAAATAACTATAAGTCAGATAAACAAAATAAACAAACAAAACCATATACATGCCTTACCCCTACTTATAAGGCCAGTCATATACAAGTGGCTCGGAGGGTGGGTTCCTGCACCAACATAGGCCAGGTACACAATTGTCCAGCCAGGGAAAAGTTCTGGAGGAGGAGAAGGAGAAGAAACCGTGTTCACGGCAGGGTGGCACCAAAAGCAGCTCACGGCCATCACTTGAGCGTGGCTCAAGGGGGGATACGGAGGACACAGACGATACACCTCCCACAGAGGACAGCTTATCGTTGCCTCTGGGCAGCCTGGCAAACATGAGCGACTACATGCTGCAGTGCCTGTGCAACGACTGCCGAGTTGCCACATTCTAACTTGTGCAGATTATTGGGTGGCGACCCTGCTGGATCACCGTTACAAGGACAATGTGCCGTCCTTAATTCCGTCACTGAAGCATGATCGGAAGAAGCCAACACTGGTAGACGCGCTGCTGATGGCAATCACACCTGACACCGGGGGCTCAGTGGAAGCACAAGGCTAAAGCAGAGGAGGAGGAGGAAGAAGTCGCCAACGCAGCTGGGTCACCGGCCGCACCTCAGAAGGCAGGGTTAGCATGGCCGAAATGTGGAAATGCTTTGTCACCACACCACAACAAACCAGCAGATATGGAACGTCTTAGCAAGAGACATCAGTTCCTCAAAATGGTGGAATAGTATCTGTGCACACGCCTACAAGTACTGACTGATGGACCTGCCCAGGATTGTAGCTACAGGGTAGCAGAGAAAGTGGCTGATTTGGGGCCCTAACCAAGAAGGTGCCAATCCAGGAGGAGGATGGCTAAAAGACTTTGTCAGAGCCCCCTCAACAGTATTATTTAATGAAATTATATACAGTGGCAGTATAGACAGTGATAAAAACGGATGGAACAGCTGCCTGGTTTGAGAGAGCGATCTTTAGTGGCCACAGGAATGGGGGCAGCATAAAAGGAAGGGGTTGCAAATAAATTACTGTGGGAGGGGGGCCCCATTCAAAAATTTGTTGTTGGGCCCAATCATTTCTAGCTACGCCACTGGGTCTGCCGCATTCAACTTCTGAGTCTCCAAATTGGGGACATGGCCTCAGTTTCACCTTTATGCCTTGGAGGTTCTGGCCTGCCCTGCAGCCAGTGTATTGTCTGAATGTGTGTTTAGCATGGCTTGGGGCGTTATCACAGACAAGCGCAGCCGCCAGTCCACAGCCAACTTGGACAATCTCACGTTCATTAAAAAGAACTAGGCATGGATCCCACAGGACTCGTCCGTACCTTATGCAGAATAGACATGTATACCGGCCTCACCCAACCATTGTTATACTACAGCACATTTACTCTTTGTTTTCTTTTTCCTAATATTTTGGGGTCTACCCTAATTTATAAAAAAAAGAAAAGAAAACACATTGTTTTTGGCGACTACCTTTGGCTTCAAAGCCAAAAAAGGCTTTATGTCAGGCAACAATGTAACTGCCAATTGTAATGAACTAAGTTCCCTGTCTGTTATGCAGTGCAGGGGTACTTTGAAAGAAAGAAGGGGTACAGATCAGCCAACAATCTGAACGCCACCTAATTTACAGCATATATTTCCTAGTCAGGTATACAGGGCAGGGGTAGTTTGAAAGAAAAAAGGGGTCATGGAGCTTTCCCGTCATCAGGCATCTATTTGCCCCGCTAAAGAATTATTTTAAAAGTGTATAGATTTATCATGGAGACATCATGGAGATTTTACAGCATATAACTACAGCACCCAACAATGTAAACCTGTTGAATTTACAGAATATAATTCCCAGTCAGGTATGCAGTGCCAGGGGTACTTTGAAAGAAAGAAGGGGTACAGATCACCTAGCAATCTGAAGGCCACCTAATTTACTAAATATGTTTCCATGTCAGGTATGCAGTGCAGGAATACTTTATGGCCCAAGAAGGTAACATACAATTTTTTGAAATTTTGTTGTCCTCATACAGGCAGATTCTTGTCTAAGGCTGTGCGTGGGGTCCTGAGCAGTGAGACAAGGTAAATAGAATTATGGGTGTGGGCACACCAGGAAGAAGCTGAATTTATTAAGGCTTGGCAACAATTATTGACAGAAAATTCCTTACCGATGTTGCAATACCTTCTGGACTATGAGAAAATTGTGTTCAGTAAAATCTCTGTACAACTAGAAAAAGATATTTCACAGATTCAGTGTCTTAGGACACAACCAGACTTTATTGCATGTGAACAAAAGTTACAAAAAAATATTGAACGCTTTCAGACAGAAATTAAAGAAAGAAAGCATAGAAAGTATATCAGATATAGACAGGACTTTGATATGGGTCACATTTATATCGCTAAGACCTATAATAATTTCTCTTTTAGTAGAAGGAGAATTGTTAATAACAATTTACAAGGGTTACATACTGATATATCAGAATCTGACATATCTGGCACAGAAGATCAGGTATTTCAACAATATCCTAATAAACAATCAGGAACTAAACATAAAAATTAAAAACGAGTACCCTATCCACAAAGGAATGCACCTGTACCCCATAGTTCAGCGCTCCCTGGAAGTACGTGTTCAGGATGGAACAGTACTTCTACAAATGGGCACTACAACCAATATAGGGGCAGGAGCAAAATCCTCTCAGCCATCAAACATAGGGGTGGTATCAACACTTTTTCAGTCAGTGCTACCGTTTACCTCTACCTCTACATCTCTACCTCTACCTTGGTTCAGTTACCAATGTCGGCTATCAGCACACCTACAGTGACATCTTTTTTTAGCCCAAGGTGTGCAACTGAGGGACAGGGACAAATGGACTTTCAATGCCAAAACATAAACGGCAAAAATTCTCTACAAATTATTAACCTCTCAGACTTTAATTTGAAAGAGAGGCATTTCAAACTTCTCAGTAACGGCATGTCCTTCACCCCTACACCCAAATTTGAGTGTTTCACATGGGTGAAGAACATTAACCTTTTTGCACGAAAATCGGCTCTTCATAAGACTCCCAAACAACAACAAAGAGATCCTCGCACTCTTCAAAAAATACAAAATGAAGCTTTGGCGATACTTGAGTCCCTTGATAATGAAAATCAGATTGATACTGAATGTATTGTACCCCCTCTGTCATCCCTCAAACCAGTTCCAAATTTATAAATTTACACTGCCTTTCTCTCAGTTCGGTAATATTAAAACATTTGTTGATTTAGTCACTAGGGATTGTTAAACTAGTGTGTCCAATTTCTCATCCAATAATTTAGATCCAGATGAAGTGCTAGCTCTGACAGAAATTTGACTTACGGTGTTTTTACCCCTCCAGCCAGAGTTTGTTTCTTGCAGTTCAGAGGAAATATACTTATATTGTGATCACTATTGACAAGCCTTTAGTGAACAGTAACATTCTCAAAAAGCTTTGCATTGTTAGATATTACCAGATGAAAGAGAACATTATCCCTAGTGGGATCTTTTACAAACTAGCCCATGAATTGGTCCTGCAGCAAGTTGAGGACCTCAGTCAATATCTGGGAGGTTAAATCTCCCCTTATGACCACTGTACCCACCTGTGTAGATTGCTCTATTTGGCTATACAGCTGGCCTTCTATCTCTTCAGTGATGCAAGGAGGTCTGTATATTACATCAAGTATTATTTTTTCAGTGTTTGTTCCCTTTCTCATAAGTTTTCAACATCCTCACCATCCTCACCCACAATTGCCTCTCACATTCACTTTCACATAACTCCTAACATACACAGGCACTCCACCACCTTTCCTGTTTGCCCTGTCTTTTCTAAAGAGTGTAAAACCCTGAAGATTAACATCCCAGTCATGTAAAGAGTAGTGTTAATCGCGAATATCGCAACTTCGAGAATTTGTGAATATTTAGAATATAGTGTTTTCGAATATTCATCTTTTTTTTCCATATGAACACATGATTCCTCCCTGCTTCTTGCTTGTGGGCCAATAAGAAGGCAGCAATGTCAAGTTTACAACAATACTTAGTGCACCAATCAGTAATATGTAGTCAGACCTGCTAAAATGTAAAGTTGCACGTATGCGAAAATCATGATCGCTGAAATTCGCAATAGCGAATATATTGGAGCACTTTATCTGCATATAAAGCTATTGTAATGTTCTGCTGTGCCAACCATTTTCTCTAGTCTTAGGATAAACTCAGGAAACTTCTATCCAAAGTGACCCACGCCTGTATTTCTGGTTACGTATTTGCATTATGCGATTTTTATATTGCCAATTTTTCGCAACCAAGAGAATAATCTCGATTATGAATATTCTACCACATATTCGCGAAATATCGCGAATTCGAATATTGCCCCTGCCACTCATCACTAGTGAAGAGTCATATCTCATGCCACACCCATTACATCAATGTGTTCCCCTGGTACAAGGCACTTCTAGCATTTGTGAACATGGATTTTAAGTTAGTCTTTCATTTTCTACATTCAGTTTCAGGAATGGGTGTTGTGAGTTGTTGAGATTTTGTGGGCATGTTGGTTATCAGTGTTAGGCCCCTTTCACATGGGCGAGTATTCCACGTGGGTGGTGGTGAAGTAAAAACGCATTGCACCCGCACTGAATCCGGACCGATTCACTTCAATAGGGCTGTGCAGATGAGCAGTGATTTTTAATCATCACTTGTGCATTGCGTGAAAATCGCAGCATGTTCTACATACTGCGTTTTTCACACAATGCAGGCCCCAAAGAAATGAATGGTGATGCATGAAAATTGCAAGTATCCGCAAGCAAGTGCAGATGTGGTTCGATTTTTCACGCATGGTTGCTAAGGAGACGAGGGATCAGTTACCCGGGGACCCCATTTGCCGATTTTCGTAAATCAAGAATATCCCTATCCACAATGTTAAAAATTGTAATTTATTTCCAACCACATGGTATGGGGTTATTTACATGAAGCATATGCTGCCTGTGGAATGACTAGTTGCATATAATTTAAATAGCCATTTACAGGTGGTATAAGCATTGGAATGAACAAATATTTTTTTTCCCCTAAGCTAGTTTGTGAAGCAGATGTATTATACTGATCAGAGCCTAAATGTCCTCTGCCTTAGTAATCTTTTATTTAAAGGATCATTCCAGTCAAAAAGGAAAAATCAACCATCTGTTTGTATGTATGTGTTTTTCCTATTCTTATATTGTTTAGGCATGCTGTTCCCTTTTATTTCCAATTGCTACTAATTTTCGATATTGCAGCATGAAATAGCTGCTATGTATCTCCATGGCTCCATGAATTCAAGGCCTGTAACTGAGTCAGCTGTATAGCAATTTACCAATATGTACATAGATGACAGTAGGTGGTGCACATGCAGTTAAGCCCCTCCCACAGAGGCTAATATGTAACATGAATCCATAGGAGATCTGAATAAGACTTTAGTCATGTGACCTCAAATCTGTCATGTGACCTTTGGCATTCAGTTAACTGCCCAGGTATCTAACAGGTTAACAGCAGTTTATTGAGATGCAGTACATATGTATACAGTATATACAATATTACAGCCTGCAGCAGCATTCCATATCTCTTAGTGTCTGTGTAGAAGCACATCTGACATTGTTCTCCCTGTCTCCCCTGTATGTGTTGCAGTTGTATTTTTTTACAGTTAACTTTATTAGCAACATGGCAAAAGGCAGTCATTTTACAAATCACCTAGAAACAGGCAGCCATGTAAACACATAGGAAAAGATTTACAATAGACAGGTGGTGTACGTCGCTCTATGATAACCAGGTGCGCTGCGGAACGTTACACCTAATTTAGCTCATCATTGACTAGGCGCAGCATCTGGCAGTCCTGGCTGGCTTAGATTTCAGTGACCACACCCCCCCCCCCCCTCTTTCAATATGCCCCCTTTTTGGGAAAGTGACAAGGTGAGAGGAAGACAATAAGAAATGCCCGTTGCACAATTTTTTTTTTACCCAAGTGGCATTTAAAAAGTTGCAATCATGCATTTTGTGTCTTTTTCAAGCCACAAAAGTGGAAAAACTAAATGATAAATCTGCCCTATACAGTGAAGTACCGTATTTTTTTCTGCAAAAATGATGTATGCGATGAAGGAGTGGGGAGGGACTGGGAGGAGGAGCTTGGGGTCAGCAATTGCGGCGGGGCCAGTGTGTTTACTGTGCTACGGCCCTGCCGCTCCAGTGCTGCATTATATAGTTATAAAATGTCTAATTCAAATCAAAATCATTAAAGTTGCCCCTCAGTTGTATATCATTCTATATACTCACAAGAGCTTTTTGTATAATGCAGGCAGGCCGGGCCGCAGCGTGACTCACTGATGTCAGATGCCTGCGCCGTCTGCTTCATTCATAAAGTAGGCGGCGCAGGCACGTGACATCAGTGAGTCACGCTGCCGCTCTCCCGCCCGGCCTGCCTGCATTATACAAAAAGCTCTTGTGAGTAGATAGAATAATATAGAACTGAGGAGGCAGCTTTAATGATTTTGATTTGAATTAGACATTTTATATTTCTATAGTGCAGCACTGGAGCAGCAATGGGAGATCTGTGGATGACACTGTTATGGAGGATATGCGGATGACACTGTTATGGGGGGTCTGTGAATGGCACTGCTAAGGGGTGGGGGGTCTGTGAATGGCACTGTAATGGGGTGGGGGGGTCTGTGGATGGCACTGTTATAGGATGGGGGATCTGTGGATGCCATCCACAGATCCCCCATAACAGTGCCATCCACAGATCCCCCATAACAGTGTCATCCGCAGATCTTCCATAACAGTGTCATCCACAGATCCCCCATAACAGTGGGTCATCCACAAATCCCCATAACAGTGTCCTTCACAGATCCCCCCCATAAAAGTGCCATCCACAGATCCCCCATAGCACTGCCATCCCCAGATCCCCTATAACAGTGTCCATCAGAGATCCCCCCATAACAGTGCGTCATCCACAGATCCCCAGATCCCCCATAACAGTGGCATCCCCAGATACCCCATAACAGTGCCCTTCACTGATCCCTCCTTATAACAGTGTGTCATCCACAGATGCCCAGATCCCCCATAACAGTGTCCGTCACAAATCCCCCCATAACAGTGCATCATCCACAGATCCCCCATAACTTTGCATCATCCAAAGATCCCCCATAATAGTGCAGTCCACAGATCCCCCATAATATTGCAATCCACAGATCCCCCATAGCAGTGTCATCCACAGATCCCCCATAATAGTGCATCATCCACAGATCCTCAAAATTGTTTCATCCACAGATCCCCCATAATAGTGTCATTCACAGATCCCTCATAATAGTGCCATCCACAGATACCCATAATAGTGCCATCCACAGACCACCATTAGTTCAAAACCCACCAAAAGCGCACCTTTTATGACAGAAACTAAAACGGAATGCCTCTTAAAGGCTTCCATTTTGACTTCCGTCTTATGGACTCTGTTATTTTTCGTTATAACCATGTGGACCTATTCATTTCAGCACCCTGTGCTGTCTTTATCCGTATGTCCGTTCCGTGGCCCCGCGGACAAGAATGGGTATTACTAACAAAGGACAGGACATGCTGATCAGGAGCACACACAAATTAGGAGCACACACGGCTGGTATCTGTGTTTTTTGTGCATCCAAAAATTGCGGACTTCCAAACAGATGAAGTCAGATGAATGCCCCTTAGCACTGTTGCTTACTCAATGTCAAAGTGTCACACGACTGACATCATGTTACAGTTAGGCCATGGATGCAGTACACAGGACTGACTGATTAATTGGCTAAACCATTCTACTATGCAGATAGGGGTCAACAACCTGACATAGGAAAGGTATGTAAGCAAAATTATAAATATATTTATTTTAGAAAATTGCATGATATCCTACTATGTAAACAAATGCATTAAAAAATAAAAATTGGAATACTGTTTAAGGGCCTGTTCACATCTTGTTTTTGCTGCCTGTCAAGCAGATACTTTTAGACATACAGTAAAAAACTAAGTATACAAATGTAAGTAATTTAAAGGTGATCGCTATCCTCTTTTTTAATGTATACCTTCGACATATGTTCATACGTTTCAATACGTTTGTGCCCTTTTTTCAACAAAGAATGTATAAGTTTTTGTGAAACCTTTCATTTTTTAAATAAAGAGTTGAAGTGTATGAAATGAAGCAGGCAGTATCTGGACAAAAAAGGACACATTTAACAGATGGAAATGTGTTGTCTTACATTTCAATCCATGTCCCATTCACTTAATTTTTTTTTATTTTTATTTTTTGCAGGAAATAAATGCGTGGTATGCTACATTATTCTATTCTACAAAAGACATACAGCATGTAAACAGTGAGAAATGGAGTCAAAAGTCTATGGGTACGTCAAGCCATATGTTTGTATACTTTTTTCTGTTTCCAAATTGTATACGCTTGACATTCAGAAAAAATGAGATGTGAACAGTCCTTTATACTGACTCAGACAGGGCTCAGGACAGCACTGCTCTGTTGTTATGGTAGCAGAGAAGTCATTCGGGTAAATGAAGGTTTGGGAGCATGTATAGGTCCATGATTTTGCCAAAGGATGAAGTTTTAGTGTTTGCCTGGAGTGACCCTTTAAGAACACTGGGCATATAGTGTGACTGAATGAAAGCACCTGGGAGCAATTATCAATCAATGCCATTACTGTTTAATTAACACTTCCTAGCTGTAATATTATTCCACATAGCCAATATGTTTGCAATGAATTAAGAACTGTTAAGAATTCTCTGAAAAATGTAATTTTGCATAAAAGATAGACAAGTTTTATTCTGACAGACTCTGCTCTGGCAAGTGACCAGGGCAGATCTTCACTGTGATAAAATCTCTGGTTTTAGCTGCTACCCAGTCCCTTCCTTTTGTTTTGAGTGACAGCTGTAGTATGAAACCAGGAGACCACTACAGCTGTCATTCAGAGCAGAGGGAAGAGGCTTTACAGATACTTAATACAGAACACTTCACAGTAAAGCCCTGTCTTGGGTATTTGCAAGAGGAAAATCTGTCAGGATAAAAGTTTATATTCACACTACTCCTGACAAGAGTATCACTGCCATAGACAGCAAAATGCACATGGTAAGCCCTAACTGGAACCAAACCCCCTGTCCCTAAACAGTCCACACAGCTGGTTGACTGTCTCTATGCTGGTAAGTGCAGAGAGCCAAACCAAGGGACTTGTTCACACAACTGGAACCCCGAACAAACACACAAAAAAAGGTCATGCAGGAATAGGTCAAAGCCAGGAGATCAATACAGTACCAAATCACAGAGAGGAGCGTGGTCACAAATAGCCAAGCCAAGGGTCAAAACCGGATGGGAAACAGGGTACAATATAGCAGGGAGGAATGAGAGGTCTAAGTCAAGCCAAAGTCAAATCCAAATTGCAACAATCCAAAAACTAGAAATGGTGTATTGCCAGCAGGTGGTTTAAATAGAGTACCGAGTCCCTGGATCAGAACATAATAGTTCCAGGGACTCAGTGCCCCATTGGACTAGAAACAAACAGACCTGAGATAGGCAGTCTGAGCAGTCACACAGCCTGCATCACAAACATACATGGGTGATACAAATAACTACTAATCTCTCCTGACCAGCACATGCGCTCGCATCACCGGAGGTGTGACTTACATGACACCTCACCAGGGGGCATGGCTTAAGTAGCACATGGTGAGGGGATGTGGCCTTAGTGACGCCTCACCAAGGGGCGTGTCCTATGCAGCAAATCACCAGAGGGGCATGGCCTGACAGCGTGTCTAACACATTGGTGCAGTGCCCGAGCCCCAGACTGCGGTGCTGGAGCTCGGACAGGTAAGTTGGTCACAGAGAGAATCTCCACAAAAGCTATGTTTGTATTGCTCTCCCCAGCCCCTACCTAATGCTGTCAACAGTTAAACATGGTCAAAACTGCTCACAGACTCCCTTTAACATGTCTCCACTACAACATCCATTCATAGGTTATACATTTCTATATAAAAAAAAATGTTACATAACATAAATGTTTTTACTGTCACTTGTCTTTGTTTAATTCTTTCAATTTCTGTTCTGTGTTAACTGCATAGTCTTAGGCCTCTTTCACACGGGCGTGACGGATTATCTCCGGATGCGTTCCGGATGCGTTCAGTGATAAACGCGCGATATTGCTTTATTTCTGTGCGGGGGACATGCGGATAGCATGCATTTTTAACGAGCGTGAAAAAAAACTGATCCATCCTCTAGATTCACCTGTAAGAGTGGGTTCACACTAGCGTTAGGGATTCCGTTATGGCTTTCCATTATAACATGGTTACAACTAGGGTTGAGCGAACCCGAACTGTATAGTTCGGATTCGTACCGAATTTTGGGGTGTTCGGGAAACGGACCTGAACCCGAACATTTACGTAAAAGTTCGGGTTCGGTGTTCGGAGATTTCTATGGCGCATTTTGAAAGCCTGCAAAGCAGCCAATCAACAAGCGTCATACTATTCGCCCCAAGAGGCCATCACAGCCATGCCTACTATTGGCATGGCTGTGATTGGCCAAGTGCAGCATGTGACCCAGCCTCTATTTAAGCTGGAGTCACGTAGCGCCGCACGTCACTCGGCTCTGATTAGTGTAGGGATAGGATGCAGCTGCTGTGAGGGCGAAATTAGGCAGCGAAAACTGAGCAAAAAAACCTAATGAAGTGATCGATCTACAGCTGTGAATCATTTAACTTCTGCTAGTTAATTGCTCACTGGTTTTTAGACTGCCCAGAGTGCTTTTCTGTCACTTTTTTCTGGGGTGATAGGCGGCCATTTTGTGTCTTGTGGTGCACCAGCACAAGCTGCCACCAAGTCCATCAATCCGTCAATAGTAGTTTTTTTTTTTTTGCTATATCCTACATCAGGGGCTTGGCTGTGCTTATTGTCACCCCTAGAAACTCAGGATAGAAATTTCTATATTTTATTGAGGGGTGAAATTCAATTGCCCAAATAGCATACCCTAAATCTGGTGTTCCAGCTGTGGCTAGCCAAGTGTAATACTGTCTGCTGTCTGGCAAAGGATAGATTTTTTTCTGGGGTGAAATTCAATTGCCAAAATAGAAATCCCCTAAATCTGGTGTTCCAGCTGTGGCTGGCTAAGTTTAATACTGTCCAGCAAAGGATAGATATTTTTCTGGGGTGAAATTCAATTGCCAAAATAGCAATACTGTAAATCTGGTGTTCCAGCTGTGGCTGGCCAAGTTTAATAGTGTCCGACAAAGGATAGATTTTTTTCTGGAGTGAAAGTCAATTGCCAAAATAGCAATACCGTAAATGTGGTGTTCCAGCTGTGGCTGGCCAAGTTTAATAGTGTCTGGCAAAGGATAGATTTTGTTCTGGGGTGAAATTCATTTTCAAAAATAGCAATTCCCTAAATCTGGTTTCCCAGCAGTGGCTGGCCAAGTTTAATAGTGTCTGGCAAAGTATATATTTTGTTCTAGGGTGAAATTCAATTGCGAAAATAGCAATACCATAAATCTGGTGTTCCAGCTGTGGCTGGCCAAGTTTAATAGTGTCCGGCAAAGGATAGTTTTTTTTTTTGGGTGAAATTCATTTGCCAAAGTAGCAATACCGCAAATCAGTGGTTTCAGCTGTGGCTGGCCAAGTGTAAATCTGTCCGTAAAAGGGTATATTACACTCAGCGTGTTAGCGTCTAAATACAAGGCCTGATAAATAAATCCTCTATATTTGCACACGTTACCATGCATCTCCAAGTGTATTTCTTTCCAGAAAAACTGTATATTACACTAAGTGTTAAAATACAAGTGCTGAAAGCATAATCCTCTACATTTGCACACAGTATTGTGCATCTCCAAGTGTATTTCTTTCCGTAAAAGGGAATATTACACTAAGTGTTAAAATACAAGTGCTGAAAGCATAATCCTCTACATTTGCACACACTATTGTGCATCTCCAAGTGTATTTCTTTCCGTAAAAGGGTATATTACACTAAGTGTTAAAATACAAGTGCTGAAAGCATAATCCTCTACATTTGCACACACTATTGTGCATCTCCAAGTGTATTTCTTTCCGTAAAAGGGTATATTACACTAAGTGTTAAAACACAAGTGCTGAAAGCATAATCCTCTATATTTTTTCACACGCTACTCTTCATCTCCAAGTGTAATTCTGTCTGTAAAAGGATACCTTTCATCCAGAGCCTAAATACTAGGCCTACAATTGATATTTCCCTAGATCTGTGGTTACTGCTGTGCCTGTATTAGTGTAATACAGTGCATAAATAGACAGCCAGATAGTGTTAGGTGCCTGTAAAAAAAGGCCGGAATTTGAACTCAATACATTGGGCCAAATATTGTTTTTTCCTATTGTGGTGAATGGTAACAATGAGGAAAACATCTAGTAAGGACCGCGGACATGGTCGTGGTGGTGTTAGTTGACCGTCTGATGCTGGCAGAGGATGTGGCCATACTGCCACAGCCACACAAACTAGTGAACCAATAAGCTCAGGTCCCAGTACCCGCCAGAATTTACAGCGATATTTGGTGGGGCCCAATGCCGTTCTAAGGATGGTAAGGCCTGAGCAAGTACAGGCGCTAGTCGATTGGGTTGCCGACAGTGGATCCAGCACGTTCACAACATTACCTCACACCCAGTCTTCTGCAGAAAGCGCACAGGTGGCGCCTGAAAACCAAGCATGTCCCTGTATGCAGGTGCATGTAGCTATGGCAAAATAAACAAACACAGAAATGCAACAGCACTCTTCAACCAGCACTCTGCCCTGCCTCTATGCTAGAAGCTATCAGAGGACGTTAGTGTACATTTTGATCAAAAAGTAATAAGCCACTCGCCACGCCAAGGCCGCCTCTATGAGTGGTCCTAACACTAAATCCTACCTGTATTGGGCCATGAAAGCCACATAAAATCCAGGCAGTGCGGGCCCATCATGCATGCTATGATCCACCGTGCTTATTAACCGTTTTTGGTGCTATAACAGCCTCCGTTAAATCCAGGGATGCAGGTACCAACATGCAGGCTTAGCCCACTGTGTACTCTTCCTGGAGCCAGACGGCTATTAGTAGGTATTATGGATGCAAGTTCAGTTTTATACTTACTCTGATTAAAACCAGCCTCTAGGGCAGACAAACTAGTCAGGGGTGCACGACTGAAAGGAGGCCGCCACACCTCCAGCATATACTACGGAGAAACACAAGGGGGGGTCAGACAGCACATCCCTGTATGCAGGTGCACGCAGCTATGTCAAAATACACAAACACAGAAATGCAAGAGCACTCTGCAACCAGCACTCTGCCCTGCCTCTATGCTAGAAGCTATCAGAGGACGTTAGTGTACATTTTGATCAAAAAGTAATAAGCCACTCGCCACGCCAAGGCCACCTCTATTAGTGGTCCTACCGATAAATCCTACCTGTTATGGGCCATGACAGCCACATAAAATCCAGGGAGTGCGGGCCCAGCATACATGCTAGGATCCACCGTGCTTATTAACCATTTTTGGTGCTATAACAGCCTCCATTAAATCCAGGGATGCAGGTACCAACATGCATGCTGAGCCCACTGTGTACTCTTCCTGAAGCTAGATGGCTATTAGTAGGTATTATGGATGCAAGTTCAGTGGCGTGGCGAGTGGCTTATTACTTTTTGATCAAAATGTACACTAACGTCCTCTGATAGCTTCTAGCATAGAGACAGGGCATAGTGCTGGTTACAAAGTGCTGTTGCATTTCTGTGTTTGTGTATTTTGCCATAGCTATGTGCACCTGCATACTGGGACGTGCTGACTGACCCCCCCTTGTGTTTCTGTGTAGTACTGTATATGCTGGAGGTGTGGTGGCCTCCTTTCAGTCGTGCACACCTGACTAGTTTGTCTGCCCTAGAGGCTGGTTTTAATCAGAGTAAGTATAAAACTGAACTTGCATCCATAATACCTACTAATAGACATCTGGCTCCAGGAAGAGTACACAGTGGGCTCAGCATGCATGTTGGTACTTGCATCCCTGGATTTAATGGAGGCTGTTATAGCACCAAAAAGGGTTAATAAGCACGGTGGATCCTAGCATGTATGCTGGGCCCGCACTCCCTGGATTTTATGTGGCTGTCATGGCCCATAACAGGTAGGATTTAGCGTTAGAACCACTCATAGAGGCGGCCTTGGTGTGGCGAGTGGCTAATTACTTTTTGATCAAAATGTACACTAACGTCCTCTGATAGCTTCTAGCATAGAGGCAGGGCAGAGTGCTGGTTGCAGAGTGCTCTTGCATTTCTGTGTTTTTCAAAAAACAAGCCCATCAGTCTGTCACATCACCCCCATGCATATCAGGGATACTGTCTGAGCCTCAAATTATGCAGCAGTCTCCTATGCTGTTTGAAGACTCTGCTGGCAGGGTTTCCCAAGGGAATCCACCTAGCCCTTCCCCAGCAGTGGAAGACATAGAATGCACTTACGCACAACCACTTATGTTTCCATATGATGAAGACAAGGGAATACTACTTCATCATACTCCGCACGCCTCTGATGATGATGAAACACAGGTGCCAAATGCTGCATCTTTCTGTAGTGTGCAGACTGAACAGGAGGTCAGGGAGGAAGACTGGGTGGAAGACGATGCAGGGGATGATGAGGTCCTAGACCCCACATGGAATGAAGGTCGTGCCACTGACTTTCATAGTTCAGAGGAAGAGGCAGTGGTGAGACCGAGCCAACAGCTGCCGCCAAGAGAGTTCGCCTGCTACTAGCCACCGCCACCAGGGCCTGAGCACCCCAAAGGCAGCTTCAAGGAGTTCCCTGGCATGGCAGTTCTTTAAACAATGTGCTGATGACAAGACCCGAGTGGTTTGCGCGCTGTGCCATCAGAGCCTGAGGTGAGGCATTAACGTTCTGAACCTTAGCACAACCTGCATGACCAGGCATTTACGTGCGAAGCATGAACTGCATTGGAGTAAACACCTTAAAAACAAAGAACTCACTCATGCTCCTCCTGCTCCCTCTTCTGCTGCTGGCTCGGCTTCTTCCTCCGCCTCGGGAGTAACGTTGGCACCTGCAGCCCACCAAACAGAGGATTTGCCACCGACAACACCACCTGCGTCACCAAGCATCTCCACCATGTCACACGGCAGCGTTCAGCTCTCCATCTCACAAACCTTGGAGAGAAAGCGTAAATTCCCACCTAGCCACCCTCGAGCCCTGGGCCTGAATGCCAGCATTTCTAAACTACTGGCCTTTGAAATGCTGTCATTCAGGCTGGTGGACACAGACAGCTTCAAACAGCTGATGTCCATGGCTGTCCCACAGTATGTTGTTCCCAGCCGCCACTACTTCTCCAAGACAACCGTGCCTTCCCTGCACAACCAAGTATCCGATAAAATCAAGTGTGCACTGCACAACGCCATCTGTGGCAAGGTCCACCTAAACACAGATATGTGGACCAGTAAGCATGGCCTGGGTAAATGTTGTGGCGGCTGGGCCCCAGGCGGAGAGTTGTTTTCTCTGTCAAGGATCGCAAAGCATCATTCTTTGCCTCCTATTGCCTCCTCCCCCTACTCGGCTTCCTCCTCCTCTTCTTCCACCTGCTCATCCTGTCAGCCACACACCTTCATCACCAACTTCAGCACCGCCCTCGTTGATCTGTTGTTGTATACCCCGCCACAACTCCTGCGCGGTGTGGGGCCTGTCCCCCAAACATATGAGTTTCAGAATGGCCTGCTTACGTTTACTCTCTCAAAAAAAAACGGAATGTACTTTGTATGCATTCCGTTTCCGTATTTCCGTATATCCGTTCATTTGGAAGATAGAACTTGTCCTATTATTGCCTGCAAATAAAGATTCGTGGCTCCATTCAAGTCAAGTGGTCCGCATAAAATACAGAATGCATACGGAACACATCCATATGTCTTCCGTTTTTTGCGGATCCATGCCCACTTGGCCCATGTGTTCACTGTTAAAACACATTACTGTATATTACGTTAATGATTACAAATGTTATGTTTCTGTTTCCGCAAACAACGGATCGCATACGGATTTTTTTTGCGGAACAACAGAACGTAAACAAAATGGAAACTGAAACACAATGGAAACAAAAAAGGTACAATGGATCTGTTAAAAACAGACCGCAAAATACAGAAAAAAGCCATACGGTCGTGTGCAAGAGGCCTAATGATGAGGATATGTCACCTGTGTATATATGGTAATAATCTGGACGTTGATGTAGCTAAACGGTTTTCCTTACTTTAAAGTGTATTTAAATATAAAGTATTGAGTCCCAATCTTGTTGTATGGTATAATTTTATTTCAACTTGCCAGACACATTGCCATGAAATACTTATAAGTAATGTAGAAGATTTTTAAACATGTGATCTTTTTTGTATTAATGGTGCTAAATGCTAAATAGTATTTATTTTTCTTTTCAGGTATCTGGCGACTGGCAACTCTTTTTTTTTTTGTCCTTACATTTTGAGTTTCGAATGGGGACCTCAACAACTGCTGGCGTGGTACGGGCTACATGTTTTTTTCATATTTTTTTCGTTTTATGTCATATCCTTAATTGTTTCCTTCCCCTTTGCCCTCTCGCTCACATAGTTCTTCCGTGCCCTTAACTGCTTCAACATCGCGCTTTGCCGCTTCCGGACTTTGGAACGCGGCACGGGCGCTTGTTGACTCAGCGTGTGATGCTGCTTCCGGCTATTGAAGTGTAGCGCGTCATACGCTTTTACGCTTGCGCATTGGATTACCTTTTTTGTTGGAGGATTTATGCGCCTATCCGATCTATTTGGTCCGGCGAATGCGCACACGGCAGTTCCGCCCGCCGGTTTGTTCGGCGCAAAATATATCTTCTCCTATATGGATGGTGTGCACCATCCACCGACCCCTCCTCTCCATGGGAGTCTCCCTTCATGGACAACTCATATGTCCACACTGCAGGTGATCAATGTTACCTTTATTATTATACCTATATATATATAAGCTCATTTGGGATTTTGAACAGGCACCCCTGAGGAAGCCAGCAGAGCCTGACGATACGTGTTGGGCTTCTTTCCCTACCTACCATGCACATACCAACTTTGTTACCTTTATGATAAGTATTACCTTTATATCATTCAATGTTGATGGATTTTATGCATTGCATTTGCACTTTACTTATTACTTATTTTTGTGGGACTGCTTATATTCATGTGTTAGAGTTAGTGTGGCATGCGGTACGTATTTGGTCCACACTGCCATGACTCATTGTATACAATGTTTTTAATTTGTCCTTGTAGTATCTGTTTTTTTCAATAAATTTGATATATTTTTTAGATGTGTGGCCTCTATCTCGGTATTCTTTTCTTTATTTTGCGTTTCAGCATATTTAATACCGTGTGCCGGCACTCTTATACTGTATTATTTTGGTGTGCCCCCGTTTCTTAGGATAATTGTTTGAGTTTTTTAGCAGTGTGCTTATACACTGCCTCTCCGGGTGGGGCACCCCCATTTACGTTATTCACCTTTCACTTTGTGGTTCTCTATGATGGCTTTACATGTGGAGGAGAGGGAGGCTTCTTGGAACTCACAGGTCTCTGTTGCGTTCCAGGAGACTGGAGATTTGGAGGACGGTGGTGACTTTAGGGCACTTACAAGTGAATTGACCGAAGCACACAAATTATTTTCCAGGGTTTGGTGGAATTTGAAGAGTTTAGAGGAATATATGAGATGTTCTATCATCCCAAGGGGTCTGAGGGTACAGAAATTTCCGGCTTGGGAGGTTTCCCCTGAATTCAAAAATACCTGGGAACAGGGACTATCACAATGCTCCAAGATCCTTATGGGAATGCTTATAGAACATGATAGATAGCTGTTACGTCATACTAAGCAAAGACTGGTCAGTTTGGAAACTAAATTGGCATTACAGGATAGTACGAAAGGGGAGAATTATTATACTAAACTGAGGGATATCTTGGACAAATATGACAAGGAGATCATGTTGGGTAAGAAGTGCAAATTTCAACGTGATAAAACGGATTTTGAAAATAAACAGGCTTTCAGGTGGAAACATGCAGGCAATATGCGCAGTCAGAATAGGGGTAATGCTATACATCCATCAATAAAGAATGTAGGAGGTCACTCTGAGCCAAGTAATAATAGCCAGAGTGAGGGTGATTTTTTATCGGAGGCCAGCGACGACAGAGGACAAGGAGGGAACTACGCAAATCCAAGAAAAAGAGGACCTCAACACCGCAAGGGCAACAGCTATCCTCTCTTTCAGAAGAAACGCCTTCAACAATATTAAACAGTGTCGTGGCCCATGCCCTCCAAGTTATAAATCTGTCCTCACACAACTTGACCCCCCTTGAAAAGTCAGTATTAGAAAAGGGACTTTCCTTCTCTCCAATGAGTGTTTTGGATAAGTTTGAATTTGTTAAAAACACATATTTGTTTTGCAGACAATTATGTTTCAAACTTTTATATGACCAACGATCAATGGTACATGATCTGGAGGAAGATGAACTTGGTGCATTTATGGACCTTATGGACCTCATACGAGAGAATGATTCGGATACAGGTAGGAGGTGTTTCACTTTGCATAAACCCTCCTCATTGACCCCTTCCTTACACCTTTTTCCTCACATCCAGCTTTTCTTTCAAGCTATTGTGCATGAAATACGTAAACTTAAACCTGATCCCTTATATGGCAGAAATCTGGACAGACAAGAATCTGATACCATACAAAAATTACAAGTGAACTCTGCATTTGTCATTAAGGAAGCCGATAAGGGCGGAAATGTGGTCCTTTGGGACATGGATCTATTAATGCGGGAAGCTAATAGACAACTCAGGAATAGGACTTTCTATACACCTTTGCCCTCTGACCCTACCTTGACCTTCAAAAATAAATTGAACCGGCTACTGAAGAGAGCTCGGGAGATGTTTATCATCACTAAGAAGGAGTATCAATTTTTGGAGGTGAGTCAACCCATCATTCCGACATTCTATATGCTCCCCAAAGTCCACAAGGATCTTCAAAATCCTCCAGGGCGGCCAATCGTGGCAGGCTATGGTGGCCTGTGTGAACAGGCCTGCACTTATGTTGACTTTTTTCTTCAACCAATGGTTTTAGGTCTAACGTCTTATGTACGGGATTCCTTACATTTGATTGAGGTATTGGAACATGTTCCAATTACACCTGATGTATTATTGGTCACCTGTGATGTCGAATCCTTATATACCAACATTGCACATAAAGATGGCATTGGAGCTATCATCTACTTTCTGTAAAAGTCGGACTTTGGGGAGCCAGCCCACTACACATTTTTGGTAAGTCTCCTGGAGTTTATCTTACAACATAACTATTTTATTTTTGATCGGACTTTTTACAGACAGGAGTCTGGAACGGCGATGGGGGTGCGTTGTGCACCCTCTTACGCCAACCTCTTTTTAGGGTGGTGGGAGGAGACATGCGTATACCCGTCACCGTTTTTCCGTGAATGCGTGGTGGGCTGGTTTCGTTACATTGATGACGTATTTTTTCTGTGGCAGGGTCCTAAGGATGCCTGTATCCAGTTCATTGACTCACTGAACCAGAACCATCTGAATATTTATCTAACGTATAACATCTCGGAAGATACAGTGGATTTTCTTGACTTAAAATTACGGAGGAAGAGCGTATCATCACTTCATTGTTCCGACAAAGCACTGCCACTAACAGTCTACTCCATTATCGGAGCTTCCATCCGGCGCATATGAAAAAGGGAATTCCGAAAGGCCAGTTTCTTCGGTTACGGCGGAATTGCACCCGGATAACTGACTACAAGGTGGCCTCAGCTGATCTGTTGTCACGTCTTCAAAATAGAGGTTATCCCAAGAAGCTTATATCTCATGCCTACCAGGATGCCAAGGGCTTGGATCGTACACAGTTGTTTACTCCCAAACACAAAGTCAGGGATGGTAAGATACATCTCATTACACGATATAACAATCAGTGGACAGCACTCTATAGAATCCTGGAGAATCACTGGTATTTGCGTACATCTGACCAAAAACTGGTACCCTATGTAGATAACAAACCCAAGATCATTGCACACAAGGCACCCTCGTTGAAGGACCAGCTTGTACGGAGTCATTTCCAGCTCCCTACACTGCAACTGGGAAGAGGTATTAAACTAAAGGGTACACATCCGTGTGGCCAATGTAACATTTGTTCATTTATGTTGGGCCAGGACTACTTTAAAAATGGCCAAGAGCGCGTACGTCTCAAGCAATATGTTAATTGCCGCACGAGAAATGTTGTGTATGCGATCATTTGCCCATGTAAGAAATTATATGTGGGACAGACCTCACAAGAATTGCACAAACGAATACAACAGCATATGTCGAATATAACTCTGGCTGATCGCGACAGGGCGAAGAAGAAGAAACCACTCACTTCTGTGGCTACACACTTCCTGGATCACCATGGAGGTAGGTACCATGGTCTCCAGGTGGTTGGGTTAGAAAAAGTTCACTTTAATATTAGGGGGACACACATGATTTCACGTCTGCTTAAAGCTGAATCCCGCTGGATTTATAACTTAGATTGTTTGACTCCACAGGGTCTTAATGAAGAACTTCTATTCACTGGATTTTACACTGGGTAATGTTGTGTCTGTTTTACTCACTCTTTTTCTTTTTGTCTATCTTCTTTTTTGATGTCCTTTCGTTGCATGGGATTTTCCATTTGCTGGATTATCTGTTGAACTTTCCTTTGGATGTCAAGTGGGGGATATTTCTTGTCTACATGAATTTTCGAATTTTTGGATTGGACAGATTTTGTTGGACAATTCTGAACCTTTTTTCCTTCCCCTGGGACTCACTTGGATTTGCCATTTGTCAGATTATCTGTTGAACCTTTCATGGGTCTGGAGTGGGGGTTACTCCTCATCCATATACACTTTTGGAATGGACAGACTGTGCTGAACAATTCTGGATTTCTCATGCCCTTTTTCTTATAGATTATAATTTGCCACATGTACCCTTCTCTGATCGTTGATGCGGACCGTTTACTCTGTGGGCGACAGAACATAGAAATCCCTACCTCCTTTTCCCTTTTCTCCCCCTTTTTATTTTTTAATTTTTAATTTTTATTATTAATTAAGATAATGTAGAATTTATATTGTTATAAAATAAATGTAAAAAATATATTACATAGAATAATGATACATAAAATACAATATACATATAAAAAACATACACAAAATATAGTTTTAATATAGAAAAAAAGTTTAAAATATATTAATCTATAAGGGTATATATAGAATATAAAAGGCTCACAATTTTGTTACCACCAGTTTGCACCCTATTCAACAGTTATGTTATTCCAAAGCTCAAGGTGTGCTCTTTTAAATTTTTTTTATTAACATCTATTAAAAACTCTACTGTGTCTGAGCAGGACAAACAAACAAACAAAACAAAAAGATACGAGGACGCGCTCCCCCCTCTCAATAGGGGCAGTGCTCCGGCACTAGGATGGCCTATTGAGAGAGGGGAGCGCGTCCTCATGTGTTTTTGTTTGTTTGTTTGTCTGTTCGTTACAATGTGATACTGCCACCTATAATTGATATGGCGAGCTCCTGATGAAACATAGAAATGTAGAAACGTGTTGAGCGTCTGCCATTAGAAAAGTTAAGGCAGTGTGGGCAGCACATGTTTTAATAGTACAAGCAATGAATGTGAGGTGGTTGTAAATCCTGGGTGTTCAGCTCATTTTCTGGATCGAGATAGGATCCAGGAAATCGCTGCCAATTGCAGCAGCGGTGAATTTCTCCCCAGCTGCTTAAACGCAGACTTTGTGTGGATATAGTACATCTTATACTGAACATCCAGGGGTTTGATACATTCAGTAGCGGCACCCCGTGTGAGCATGTAGCACGGGATGGACTACTGCTTAGTCACTGTGACATAAGTGTATAGCTGCCTGTAAGTGATCGCCAAGGCTTTATTTATTAGTACATAGCCAGGTCACTGGTAGGCTTACTCACCTTGGAAGTGAGGCGGCTTCCTATGCTCACAGTGTTATAGGCTAATAGTGCACATTAATCCTGCTCAGACACAGTAGAGTTTTTAATAGATGTTAATAAAAATTATGTTTTAAACGAGCACACCTTGAGCTTTGGAATACCATATATATAGAATATAAAAAATATAAAAAGTATATAAAAAATAATAAAAAATATTAAAAATTAAAAATTAAAAATATAAAAAATAAATAATATAAAGAATGAAGAAATAAAAATAAATAATAATAATCATATAAAAAATCAATGAATAACATTAAAATACAATAAATAAATATTTAGTATAAAATTCACGTGATGATGGATATGATTCAGACACTCTATTATGTTTCTGTTTTGCAATTTTGCCCCTTTACTGGCTTATATATTTTCTTTTTTCTTATTTTGCTAAGTTGATGGTATTTATGGTTTTCGTTTTATGTCATATACTTAATTGTTTCCTTCCCCTTTGCCCTCTCGCTCACATAGTTCCTCTGCGCATCCTCCGTGCCCTTAACTGCCTCAACATCGCGCTTTGCCGCTTCCGGACTTTGGAACGCGGCACGCGCGCTTGTTGACTCAGCGTGTGATGCTGCTTCCGGCTATTGAAGTGTAGCACACGGCAGTTCCGCCCGCCGGTTTGTTCGGTGCGAATTATATCTTCTCCTATATGGATGGTATGCACCATCCACCGACCCCTCCTCTCCATGGGAGTCTCCCTTCATGGACAACTCATATGTCCACACTGCAGGTGATCAATGTTACCTTTATTATTATACCTATATATATATAAGCTCATTTGGGATTTTGAACAGGCACCCCTGAGGAAGCCATCAGAGCCTGGCGATACGCATTGGGCTTCTTTCCCTACCTACCATGCACATCCCAACTTTGTTACCTTTATGATAAGTATTACCTTTATATCATTCAATGTTGATGGATTTTATGCATTGCATTTGCACTTTACTTATTACTTATTTCTGTGTGACTGTGCTTATATTCATGTGGTAGAGTTAGGGTGGCGTGCGGTACTTATTTGGTCCACACTGCCATGACTCATTGTATACAATGTTTTTAATTTGTCCTTGTAGTGTCTGTTTTTTTCAATAAATTTGATATATTTTTTAGATGTGGGACCTCTATCTCGGTATTCTTTTCTTTGTTTTGCGTTTCAGCATATTTAATACCGTGTGTCGGCACTCTTATACTGTATTATTTTGGTGTGCCCCCGTTTCTTAAGATAATTGTACGGGCTACATGTGCCACCATTTGTTTGAGACTGAAAGTTTTGGTGCTGCCACATCCAACCAGGCAGCAGTGGCTTGATATAGCCTGGGGCTTCCTGGAGAGGACGCAATTCCCAAATTGTATAGGTGCCCTTGACGGGCAGCACAGACGGGTTAAGAAACCACCGAACTCAGGGTCCCGATTCTATAATTATAAACAGTTTTTCTCTGTTGTTTTGTTGGCCTTGGCTGACACAAACTACAGGTTTATAATTGTAGATATTGGGTCCAATAGAATTACTGCAGATGCTCGCATCTTCAGGGCTTATAGAATGGATCGGTGGCTTCAGTCCAACCAACTGAACGTACCACAACCAGCAAACCTTCTTGGCTCGTCTGGTCCAACTGCGCCTATGTGGCTGTAGGGGACGAGGGTTTTTCCTTTTCTACCAACCTCATGCATCCCTTTCCTAGGCGAGGTTTGGATGAAAAGAGCCACACTTTTAATTATCATTTACGTAGGGCCAGAAGGTTTGTGGAGTGCACCTTTGGTATTTTTTTAGCATACAGCTGGCCCACGAAAATGTGAATGTGGTCATCAAAGCGTGTGTAGTGCCGCACAACTACATACGCACATATGAGTCGACACCTGATGAAGACGTCCAAGTATTCAATCCGCCATCTGGAAGAGACACTTTCCAACTTGGAAGATCAGGATCTGCTGGACTGAGAGTTAGGGAGTTATTTTTGGATTATTTTATGTCCCCTATCAGTTCTCTATCAGTTCTGTCCCTTTCCAGCAGCAGTACTCGACACATGAAAGGTTGTAGTTGCCATTTTTGTTTTCACAACCTGGATGGTTATTTTTTAGTTAGTTATAGTATTTTTTAGTTAGGGACTCACAAGACAACCCTTGAAGTGGGTTGCGAGCTTTCATATTTTGTAGACATACTGGGGAGATTTATCAGAGCTGGTGTAATGTAGAACTAGCTTAGAGTGTTTTGATAATTCTCCCCCATACTTTTTTTTTTAAATGTCTGTGAAACATGAACTAATACCTCATTGTTAGGAACAGAGCAATGTAATTTACAATCTATGATAAATATGTATACCTGTAACAATAATTGTATTTGGACTAATTTAATTAATGTTTACATATGTAATATAAAAATAAAACATGATTATTGTTTTTCTAATTGTGTACATTATAGTCATTGATGTTTTGAGCCTTGACATGTATTGAAATGAAGATGTGCAATAAAGTGCCCATGTTTTTATTTAAATTTAAAAGCAAGGGTATACTTCTTTTTGTACTTTTGAACACAGTTAAACAAACACATCCTCAGTGTACATTGGGTGTGTTATGTATATGAAAAAATGCCTACGGAGGGATATGTTGAATGTGTCACTATACAATAAATATAAATATACACTCTTAAATTAATAAAAACCATACAAGTGAACAAAAAAAATGACCTTAATTATAAAAGTGAGATTTGTCATCTTTATTAGACTAAATTAACCTATGCAGTTCCAAAAATAAAAATTAAACAACATAACATTAGAACTAAAAAAAGCGTCCGGGTCTGGATGGGGTCCCTCATATTGTGGGCCATGGTAACTGCCATGTGAACATGTAGTTGGCTGTTGAGAAGGGCCAGGTTGGGAAGAAGAGGGGACATGTTGACCGTAAGTGGACTCCCCACTATATGTAGGACCATAATGTCGGGGTGGGGGCCATATTGTCGCCCTTGAGGAGGGTATTCTGGTGGTAAACTTCAGGAGGTGGCCTTGGCAGAGGGCCAGTGATGTAATCATGGCTGCGCCAGTTCTCCAAAGCCCTAAAAATTTCAGAGGGATCATTTGGAGGAGTGGCTGCCTCCAGAACAATACCTACTGCTGCTTGTGTTCTAAGGTATCGTTCTGGAGGCAGATTCCTAAAATGAGTCACCACACTCCTCACATAGAGGTTAAAATTATCCTCATGGCGTGCTCGCTACATATCCTCCAGGACCTGAGTATTGACTGCAGTCTTTGTAGCTGGAGCAGTTCTCTTCTGCCGCATCTGGATAGGCAAAGCTGGTTCCAATTCAACTGGAAGAGGAACAGTCGCATGGGACACACTGCAGGCTCACCCTTCACCACTGTCTGTAGGAGGTTGGGATGATGGACCTTCATCCTTGCATGTAGTAAAGATTGACGCACTCAGATAATTCAGCTTTGCATTTCAGAAAAAAGTTTATTGATACAATAGTTTCATAATCCAGTTGCCCAATTTTCACATCAAACTTAAATAAAGAAAAATGACCGAACGTTTCGGTCTAAATGGACCTTCCGCAGCGGTCAAGTGTTATCTGAAAGTAACGGGTACATAGGGCATATCATTATTGCCAACTAGTATAGAAATTCAACAGATGGAAAAAGGGGACAGAAGAGCTGAAACAACAGCATATACTACTTTTTCGGGTGAGAGAACAGAAAAAGACAGAATCAGGTCGAGGACAGGTGAGAGCACAGAGCCTGCTCCCGGGCCATACCAACTAAGGGTTGTGTCTGATGAACTCACCGACTGTTGGCTGTGAGAGTCTGATGTCACTTGGGATGAATTGGACATGAGTTAACAATCAAGAACCGCTGGGTCACTAGTCAAGACATGACCTCTAGATGACACCAGGAGCTCAGGCCTATCGCTGCGACTCCTGCTGCCAGGCCCCCTTACTATTCTGCGACCTCTGCCTGCGCCAGAAAAATTTAGGCCTCTACCACTCCTGTGCAAGACCTGGCACTTCTCTGTCAGGCATACTTTTAGCTGAACAAAATAAATTGAAAGCAAATTAAAACACCCCTAAAAGCAACAAATATATTTTTCTTTTTGAACTAAAATAGGCCACTAAACGCTTTTACCGCAAATAACGGCAACAGTGAACTGCGTATATATTTTTCTTGTCGTACAGAAGTATCTCACTAAATGCTTTTAACCCCAAATAACTGCAGAATTTAACTGCATATTTATTTTTCTTTTTGTAATGAAATAGGCCACTAAACGCTTTAACCACAAATAACGACAACAGTGAACTGCATATATATTTTTCTTATAGTACAGAAATACGTCACTAAATGCTTTTATCCCCAAATATCTGCAGAAGTGAACTGCGCATGTATTGTTTTTAGTTGTATAGAAATACGACACTAAACGCCTCCCCAAATATATCTGCGGAAGTGAACTGTGTATATATTTTAGTTTTTGTAGGCCACTAAACGCTTTTACTGCAAATAACGGCAACAGTGCACTGCGAATATATTTTACTTGTAGTACAGAAATACGTCATTAAACGCAATTAACCCCAAATAACTGAAACAGTGAATTTCGTATGTATTTTTCTTTTAGTACTACAATAGGCCACTAAACGCTTTCACCACATATAACTGCAGAAGTGAACTGCATATATATTTTTCATTTTCCACAGATATAATCGACTAAAGTCTTTTCAACATAGCACTTGCACCCCAAGAACAAATTGCTGTAAAGACAAAGCTGTATAGTGGCTATTTGGATCCCCAAATTATCTTTCCCTGCACTTGTAAATCGCTTTTCTAGCACTGTCCCTATAGCGCCTTCTGATGTCTCTCCCTGCACTAAGGTGATAAGATTTCTCCCTATCCTTTCCCTGCACTTATAAATCGGTTTTTCAGTTGTTTTTTTTTTCACAATTAGCTTTTTCAAATTGCTGTCTCTAGTGCCTTCTCACGTCTGTCCCTGCACTCTGAATGCTGGAAAATGTCTGATTATAAGATGGTCGCCGTATTTGTAGGGCTTTGACATCACAGGGCTGGCTGCTGATTGTCTGCTTGCATACATGTCAATCTGGATGATCTCGCTTTCTCAGAGTTCCTTGCCCCATGTCCATAGTACTCACACGTGTGGACGCCATTTTTGGAAAAATTGTGCTTCGTTACCACGAAGCGCGAGGAAATTCGCATTAGTTGCAAATCGAATTTTTCCTGAAATTTGGATCGAATTCCACTTCGTCTGATTCGATTCGCTCATCTCTAAATATATTCCACAGCAACACTCACAATTCTTACGGTTGCTGTGAGAAGTGGTTACAGGATTGTTGATAGACATATGAGAAGAATCATAGCTAGGCTACTTCAATGCAGTGGGACAGTTAGTTCTTCAGGGTAATAATATAAAGTTCCTGCTGTAAAGCCTATACTTGCTAGGATGCAATTCAGTAGAGGTTTATACATTCATAATACTTGCAAGATTCCAGCTCTGAAGCCTACAGAATTTCCAGTGCAGCCCTGGAGTATAATACAGGATGTAACTCAAAATCAGCGTAATTATTTCAGTGTAGTATGATTCTGAATGCAAAACATCAATGAAAAACAATTGCTTTATATAGGAACTGTCAGTTCCCCTGACATGTATATCTTAGGAGATACTTTTATTTCAAATTAAAATTTTGGAGCAACTTTGTGTTGTGCCAGTCCTGTGCTAGAAATGTGTGAATAAATTGACAGATGAGTGCTAGCAGTTGAGGATGCATCCCTACAAAGTGTGACACTGTTCAATCAGTGCACATTATGTAGGGATACTTCCCTTTGACAAGTGAAATAGTGGCACCCAGTTGTCATTTTAATATATTTTAGGAGGAATAACAGAGGAACCATATATCATACACCTCTAAGAAAAGGCCCTCCAGAAATAAAAGTACTTAATTTACTAAAACAGTCATCTCATCGGGATTGATAGGTCAGTTTTGAAGGGGAAAACTAGTCAAATGATTTTGATATATCATGGAGACATGTGATAGGATCAAATTAATAAGGTATATGATATTTGCCCACCGTGTCACTTCTTGCTATTGTGCAAGAATATATCCACAGGTGGATCCACGGCATGTATAAAAGAATATCCATGGCAGGAATTTGAGGGTCAACCCCAAATGATGTTTTCATAGTGAAGAAAAATCTACATATGTACCTCCAAATAGTGTAAAAGCTAAAGAACATTGAGTTTCCTAATCTTAGATAAATCTACATACAGTAGATAGATAGATAGATAGATAGATAGATAGATGATAGATACAGTAGATATAGAGAGGGATATAGCTAGATAGATAGGTAGTTATGAGATAGATAGATAGATAGATAGATAGATAGATAGATAGATATGTATGGTTGAATAAAGGACAAACTACTTTTCACCTTATCGGATGTGCAGCGGGTATTTTTTATGTTTTTGTATTCATGGCTATGGTCTAGCCTAGCGGATACCGCTGGCACTCCCATCTACTATAGAAAGAAGTTAGGAGTGCTGCTTCACCTTTGCTTTAGATAGATAGATAGATAGATAGATAGATAGATAGATAATAAATATGGGATAGATAGATAGATAGATAGATAGATAGATAAAAACATAGAAAGATAGAACAAAAATAAAAAGCAGCACACAGTAGTGAGGGTGCAAATCCTTCAAATAGACCAGAGACCAAGGTCCCCTCAATAGTTGTAGTAAAAAAGGTAGAACTCCAGCATAACATTAAAAAGGTAGATGGTTGGGGGCGTGGCCTAACCGTCATGGAGTGAAGACGCTGCTCGTTTCAGCTACTCCATAATCCGGCTATTATCCTGGACATCCGCAGCGTTGAAGACTTCCAGACGGTGCCGTTGTGCCCAGCGACAGATGAGGACACTTCTGGGGGCCCTGTTTCCCGCTGCCTCCTGCATCTAGAGGAACTTACCTTACCTCAGCCTTCTGCCTGCGCTGCTCTGTGGGGTCCCGACACCATCTTGGATCCTGGAGCGCCCGCCTGATCACGTCCCATCTCGGTACACCTGGAACTGCCGCTGAGTCGGCTACCCCGGCTCCCTCCCTGTGGTGCTCCTTGGCCCTGGATACGCGGCCTGCGGATGATCGGCCGGCTGCAGGAATACCTGAGTGGCATCGGGCCTGAGCGCCATGCCTGGCTGCAGGGCGGCGAAAATCTACGCTGGGCAGCTTGTGCACTGAGCAGGGAAGGCCTCGGTGACCGGTGGGGCTACGCGGAGACCCGCTTGACAGACACCTGAAGTCCTAGCCCAAGCTTACCTGGAGTGGCTTTAGTGCCCTGATACTGTTGTTTGACTGCCTGGAGCCGTGCCTCACAGATTCACCACTGCAGATAACAAGAAGTTGTGCTGTACCTCTGTAACCCATGGACGTTCTGACTTCTTACTACGGGCCTATCTGAGACCAGTGAGGCTCCTGTGTCCCTGATATCACTGAGGGTCTAAGCCTACTTACCCTAAGAGAACACTTGCCCCACGTGGGGATAGAGGGGGACAGCCCTTCTTTGACACCCTATATAAGTTTTATATACATGGGCCGCAAGATGGGAGTAGCTGGTGGCCCCCTTCCTCCCAAACTATCAGTGGACGCCATGAGTTAAACCGAAGATAAAGGCCCTGATGGTCCCCCTGAGCGGGAAGCGATTGACCTGAGCAGAAAAATGTCGGCTATCACACAGTGTCAGTCTACCCTTACAGTTAAAATTGACCACTTGCAATCCGACTAACCTGTCTCAGGCATGACATTGATAAAATCCGCGATAGGACTACTGAAATAGAACGGAGACTGGGTGAGGTCGAGGATGTGGCCCATGAGGGACAAAACCACGTCAGGGCCCTGCAGCAACAAGTGAGAGCCCTGCAGGCAAAAGTTGATGATGCCGAAAACTGCAACAGGCGGAATAACATACATATTATGGGCCTTCCGGAGAGGGCTGAGGGCCAGTCGTCTGAGGTTTTTGCGGAACAGCTTATTAAGAAATGCCTGGCCCCGATTAATCTCTCCGCTTCCTTTGTGGTCGAAAGAGCACATAGAATACCTACTAAGCCCTTGCCGCCAGGCGCTCCGATGCGCCTTTTCATATTGAGAGTCCTCAATTATAGGGATCATGATACCATCCTGGCAGTGGCTCATCAGCTGCATGACATCAAAACTCCAGAATTTCGTTTTACCCGGACTTTTCCTCGGAAGTCCAAAAATTATGATGCCAATTTACTGCAGTGAGGGCTCGCCAGAGGGAAAAAAGCTTCCAATACGCAATGTTATATCTGGCTCGTCTCAGGATTCAAGATGGAGATTCTGTCAAATTATTCACTACTCCGGAGGAAGCTTCGGACTGGTTGGACGGGAAGGGCTGAGTACCCGTGGCCCCCGGGTTTCAATATCTTTGAGCACCTTACGGATGTCCACGTTATCTGCGGGAGCTGATGACTGCTAGCACGTCTTCACTCACCGTGGACTTTATGTTCCCTGAGTTCAAATTGGGGACTGTTTAGTTCACTTCGGACAGGACTCTCCAATTTAGCAAGACCTTGCTAGCTTTATGGTTGGGAGGATAGGCTCAGATAGGTTGGGGTGGTCTGGGCAGGGTGGGTGGGGGTGTTTACTGCTACTATGGTTTAAAGTTACTAAATGTGATATATGTCTGTTTTCTGTCCTGTCGTGTGAGTGGGGGAATGAATGGCCTGGAGGTTCTGGGATTCTTGCGACTTATGTGGTCGGCTTTATAACATGATGGCAACCTGTAACTTTATCTCCTGGAACCCAATTGGGCTGATGCGCACGCTCTCATTGAGGGATGGAGATTTCTTCACCCAAGTGACCGTCAATATTCATGTCACTCGGCATCTTTTGATACCTTGTCCTGTTTAGACCTGGTCTTTCTTAACAAGATGCGCCTTCCGTTGCTGTCTAGGGTAGAAAACCTTCCGAGGGGTATCTCTGATCACGCCCCGTTACTCGTGATTTTGCTGATGCCGTTGGCACCCCCGGATAGGCAGTGGCGTCTCAATACTAGATGGCTAGAGGTCTTACCCATGGCCTGTGCAGCTTTAGAAGGGGAAGCAGAATATTGTGATACTAACGAGGGATCAGCCAATCCTACTGTTGAATGGGAGGCCTTTAAAGCGGTGCAACGCGGAACTCTTATACATGCCATCGTCTCACATAGGAAAGAGCTAGCGATTACTAGAACTAAATTAGAGGAAGAATTGGCCGATAAGGAGAGTGTATATACTCAGACCCCTAGCCCAGAATCCCGTGAGGCGTGGGAGGAGGTTCAGGGGAGATATCACCTTCATTTATTGGAATATATTTAGAAGAAGCTATTGTATCAGAAACAAAGTAGTGCTTTTTTGGAAGGGGAGAAAAACAGGAGGGCGCTGGCTTATTTAGCAAAAACCGAAAATCCCCAAACAGTGGTCTCCCTGATTACCAATGTGGAGGGTGTTCACTTTTCCCAGTCAAGAGCTATATGTATGCAATTTGCTTCTTACTACTCAGACCTATATACCTCTAAAGTACCGTACACAATCAGTGATATTCGGGAGTTTTTGGGTACTGTTCAATTAAAGCCTCTTTCCAGCCCTGACAGTTCTTTTCTGGACGCTCTCATTGAGGTGGGGGAGGTTAGGTCTGCCATAGAAAGTATGACAGTGAGGAAGTCTCCTGGCCCGGATGGTTTTCCGCTAGAGTGGTTCAAAGCGTATGTGGACAGGCAAAGCAAGCGTTTGTTGAAAGTCTTCAATTATGCCTTTGAGCGCAATAGACTGCCCCCGTCTTTCATGGAGGCAACTATTGTAGTAATCCACAAACCTGGGAAACCCCCGGACCAGTGCAGCTCCTATAGGCCAATCTCCCTGTTGAATGTGGATGCGAAAATCCTAGCTAAGCTTCTCGCTAGACGATTCAGAGATGTGATCTTGTCCGTGATCGATCCCGATCAATCTGGTTTCATGCCGGGTAAAACCACTGATAATAATCTTAGAAAATTGTTTACCAATTTACAGGTCTCACATGATAACGCGGGATCCCGAGTGATCACATCTCTTGATAATGAAAAGGAATTCGACTCGGTTGAATGGACTTTTATGTGGGAGACGTCGCGCTGTCTCGGCTTCCCTCAGTCCTTTATAAGGTGGGTGCAATTACTGTACCAGGCCCCCACCGCAAGGGTTAAGTTGAACAGGTACCTGTCCTCCCCTTTTGATCTCCATAGAGGGACTAGACAAGGATGTCCTTTGTCGCCTATGTTATTTGCCCTAGTTATGGAACCCCTGACTCAATTGGTTAATAGATCGGGACTGATCGGGGGATGGTCTATAGCAGGAATCCAGGAGAAGATCTCACTCTATGCGGATGACCTACTGGTGTATCTAGCTGATGCAGGTCCTTCCTTGGAAGCACTCTTAGATACCATAGATGGCTTTGGGAAATTCTCGGGCCTCAGGGTTAACTGGAGTAATTCCAGTCACTGCGTAATAAATGAGATGGATTTGGCAGATATATCACTCCTGTTGCGTCTAAAAGTAGTGGAGTCATTTGTCTATCTGGGAATTAGGCTACACAGAGATCCCAGGCAGTTTTACCAGCTCAATGTAGTCCCCACGATGGAGCACATCACCCGCAAACTGGAAGCTTGGGAGAATTTGCTACTGACACTGACACACAATAGGTAGGACAAATATGATAAAAATGAACATATTGTCAAAGCTCCTATATCTATACAGAGCAGCTCCCATAAAAATCCCCCATATCCACTTTGCTTCTCTAGACAAGATTTTCTTCCCCTTCTTGTGGAATCATCAGTCCCCTCGCATTGCCAGAAAATCTTTGAAAGCCCCTTATATAACCAGGGGGGGATTGAGACTACTATACATGTATGTGTACTACTGTACATAGATGCCCAATTGGTGTATGCCTCCTGGTGGATTAGGGCAGATGCAAATAATCCTGCAGTGGTATTAGAAGCGGCTCTTGTGGGCTATTATGAGGCATTGTCCAACTTGGTATACCGGGGGGGAGGGATTTCAGTCCTGCACTACACTGAAGCTATGGCCGTGGTGGTGATGGCCTGGAAGCAATTTGTGGTGACACACATCGAGGGCGAGAGAAGTGATACCTGGTCCCCATACATTCCATTGTGGCGCAACAAGCAGTTGCATTTTCTATACTCTCCCAAAGGTCCACAAGGATCTGAACTCCCCTCCAGGCAGACCGATCGTATCGGGAATCGATTCGATTTCATCAAACCTTTCCCAGTATATTGACCACTGGCTACAACCAGTGGTAAAGAAAATGCCTTCATATGTCAGAGATTCTACAGATATTCTTAAAACATTGGAGACCCTGGAGAGGAGGGAAGGTTGGCTTTTGGGGACTTTAAATGTGGGCTCTCTCTATACGGTGATTGATCATGCCCAAGGATAAGCGGCACTAGAGAAACAGATGATGGGGAATAGCACAATGTCTAGAGAACAGTTGGAATTCTTACTCCAAGGGGTACAGTATATTCTGTCACACAACTATTTCGCTTATGAACAGGAATTCTATTTGCAACTAACGAGAACCGCCATGGGTACCAGATTCGCCCCGAGCTGTGCCAACTTATTTTTGGCCCAATGGGAATCTGAGGTGATTGGGCCTAGGCTGGGGGCGGATATGGTCCTATGGCGGAGATTTATAGACGACATTTTGTTTATTTGGGAAGGTTCTAGATTCCAACTAGACCAATTCCTTGTTGAATTCACCCCCCAAATAAATGAGAGAGAGATTGAATTTTTAGATATCAACATCAAGGTAGAGGCCCAAATAAGTCAATGCAGTACACATATCAAGAAAGTGGCTAGAAAAAGTTTTATTCGGTTTACAAGCTGTCATCTACCCCGTTGGTTGCTGAACATACCTACTAGTCTATTCTGTAGATTAAAGCGGAACTGTACGGCAGAATATCAATTTGAGATAGAGGCAAATTCTTTAAAAAAACAGTTTGAGGAAAGAGACTATCCTCTCCAGGTAATAGAGAAAGCCCTCGATAAGGTGAGGGGGATGGAGAGAAAGACCTTTTTTGAACCCAAGAGAACACAAGAACAAGAAATTCCACTAAGAATTATTCTACCACATCGTTGTCAACATCGTTGAGTGGAAAGGATCATTACCCAACATTGGCATTTACTTTTGGGGGATAAGATAATAGGTCCCACTCTCCCTCCCCACCCACAGTTTGCATATACCAAAGCTATGAATTTAGCCACAAAATTGGCCCCAACCTTCAAATTAGATGTGGCCGTTGTGGGAACTGCAAGAGTACCAAGTTCCCGAAGAAAACGGTGAAAGTAAGTTCTACACAGAACTCATTTGAAATGGACATCAAAGAATGTCTGACCTGTGACTCAAGGGATGTGCTTTATCTCTTTGAGTGTGCATGTCACAAACAGTACATAGGGAGGACCTCAAGAACCCTAAGTAATAGGGTGGCGGAACATATACTAAATATTAAAAAAGGGTATCTCCTCCACTCTCTTTCTAAACATTTTAAAGAGGCTCATGATTCCAACCCAGGCTCCTTGGTATTCACCACAATTGAACGGGTTAGACGCCCCTGGAAGGGGGGCAACCATACGGCTGCTATGTCGAGATAAGAATCACTCCGAATTTTTGAGTTCAACTCCCTGGCCCCAAGAAGCCTGAATGCGGAGTTGGAGCTGTTTGGCTTCCTATGATAGTTTGGGTGGACCTTGTGGTGATGAGGCATCGGCGTTTGGCTGTTTATCAGCACCCCGATCCCCCCTCCCTGCTTGGTCCAGCCAAATATATACTCCTATTGGCGACCATTCTTAATCATACACTATGTGTCAAGGGTTATTAAGGAAGTATAGTGAATATATGTGTTTCATGTGTATCTTTAAAAGCAACACGGTCTATGAACGTTTTTTAATTATTTTGAATAATATGTTGACTTTTAAACTGGGGTATCATATTTACAAATGAGTACTATTGCCCCTATCAAAGATTATTTATGTGTATTTATTGAATTGTTTCATATCTGTATGGGGACTGCAATCAATGAGTTAATAATTAACCCCACCCCATGAGGGTTTAAATACGGTTGAAGTCCTTGCTGCATACATCACTGAGGAAGGGGCGTATAACCTGAAACGCGTTTGATGAAAAGTACACAGCAAGGAGCTAAAGGATTGCACATCAAAGGTTGCCCAAGGACTTTGAAAATACAGCTAGCAAATACCTATATTTTAAGTACCGAGGACCAAGGACCTGGGGATACGCTGCTAAGCACGCTCAAGGACCTTTGAGATTGTGAGTCACGTGAGACGTCACGTGTAGACTCCTACACCACGTGGGAAGCTGCGGCGGAATGTGTGAGCGATCCCCAGGAAGCGAATCTGTCAAGAGACAGTGTGTGAATTCAAGTTTTTGCCGAAATATTCCACGCCAGCTCGAATGGTGAGAGGCCATTGATTTTATTCAAGGATATATTTGCCGTCTTAGTCTATATTAAGCTGGGCACTGTTACATCCAAATATATGCGGACTACAGCTCACTACTGAAGGACGGCTTATTATCCACTACTGCCATATTGTGGACTTTGCGATACCTACCACCTGGTATATTGGATAGGGTGAATTATGGTTATTATCCAGTCATTTGTATTGGTACATTTTGATACTTCTACTATCTATACATCTGAATTTTATTATTGTTTTATTTTATTTTAATAAATAGTATATGGTATTATCTGCAAGTTCCGAGATTGAGTGCCCCTGATTCCATTACATTTTATGTTTTTCCTCATTCGGTTTGGGTGTACCGACAGGTGAGCACCATCTCCAGAAGTCGATCCAGGGGTGTAGCCGCCTTTATACTTTACTTCTATTTGCAGGAAATGCTCCACTTATCTGACTATGAATTTTGGCCTCAGAGGGGTGTGAAGTACCTCACTCAGATATATGTGGATGGGGTCTTCTGCTCATTTGAGAACCTCTGTAGGGAATATAATTTGCCTTATACATGTTTCTATCGGTACCTCCAGCTGAGACACGCCTGTGAGACCTAATTTAAATCCTTATCCCTTTGTTTTAAATATGGCCCCATATGCGTAGGCTCCCAGACCCTTCTTGTACCAGGTGTGGTGAACCGAGAGGATCTTTGTATCATATGGTTTGGACTTGTCCGGTAATGCAACGATACTGGAGTGAGATTTGTGTTTTTGTCTCCTGTCTCCTCAAAGTTGGGGCTCCTGGGTATACTCTCCTCTATTGTATGTTTGCTGGGATTGGTGTCGACGGTAGTCCCTACCAAATATGCAAGAAAATTGCTCCGTTTACTCATGTACTATGAGAGAAAGACAATTTTTTTGAACTGGAAACTCCCAAAGACCCCTACCCTATGTGCGTGAATCCAACTGATAAATTCTGACCTGCAGATGTACAAGCTCACTTTTGCAACAAGGGGGACTCCTGACAGATTTGATCAGATTTGGGGACTGTGGGTGTGTGCGCAGGGTACTGTCTGATTTTATAAGCGGACTCCAGGTTGTATGAATGTGTGTGTGTATTCTAATTGGGTACTTGTTAACAAATCATGCTGTACTATGGGACTGCTTATTGGTTTAACAACACAAAGTCATTAATTTCCTATGATGCTTTTCACGCTCAGGGATCTTATGTATGGGTACTGGATCATGGACCTGTTGTCCATCTGTCTGAGTTTCTTTTTTATATCCCTTGTGGGATTTTGAATGTTTTTTTGTATTCCGAAATGTTTTCTATAAATAAATACTATTAAATATATAAGTGGATGGTTTATTATTATTACCCCATCTAGCTGCAACATTTCAGCTTTACTCAATGGAGCCTGTATCAAGCTTTGATATGTGCCATACAGGATATATTAATACTAGTGTCAATCACGTGTAACATAATTTTATGATTATCGAAAAAATCAAATAAAACATGATTACAGTTCAAAATTCCAAAAGATGCTTGATTATACAGTGTCTCTTCAATCTGTGGTATGATTGCAAAAAGTTATCCTTTGTTTTAAAAATTATCTGGTGCATAAATTCTATAAAGCGGCATGACACCCATTAGTGAATTGATCAGGTGTACAAAATAAATCAATTGTGCCAAAAATTAAAATAATAATAAAAACAATGAAAAATCTCTTTGTAGAACATAGGCAAGTTTCATGAGGAGCTGGATAACCACAAGATCTAGTTTGGCATCAGGAAACATGGTTCGCCCATGAGCCACCCATTCGTATTCGCGCGAGAGACGGGATTGCAGAAAAAAGAACTCAGAAACCACAATAAAGATGGCCACCATCTATTAGGTATTCAGAGCGCATGCATCTGCCCATAGAGTTATGCAGCCAGCATGGGTCATATCCACATATTGGTCACTCAGGTGACCATAAACAAACCATGTTCCATGGATACCATGAAGCGATCAAATACCACTATTAGAGGAGGTCGATGTTGGTAGGGGGGCGGTGTCCGGAAAAGGGCATCAGTCACCTATTGGTGCTGGCCGTGGTAATCTGTTTATTATAGAGAGAGAGAGAGAGAGATAGATAGATAGATAGATAGATAGATAGATAGATAGATTGATAGTATATAGATATGGGATAGATAGATAGATGGATAGATAGATAGATAGAAAAAGGGAGGACTCCAAAATCAGTAAAAAGTAAAGAAAATGCTTTTATTCACCCATGTGGATATGCAACGTTTTGGCTCAACACTAGAGCTTTTCTCAAGCAATTATGTATATATATATATATATATATATATATATATACACTGTACAAATTTCATTTGCAATGAATCATAAATATATATACATAATTAAACATAGAAAACAAAAGTTAAGTGCTAAAAGTGCCATATAAAGTGTATGGTGCCATACTACATCATAATGTATGCATACAATTGTGCACATAATTATCATATCGAATCAGACTAAGTGGAATTCGATCCGAATTTCAGGAAAAATTTGAATGCAACTTTCCTGGCCCTTCATGGTAACTAGAGATGACCGAACCCGAACTGTATAGTTAGGGTTTGTACTGAATTTTGGGGTGTTCGGGACACGGACCTGAACATTTTCAAAAAAGTGTTCGTCAATTTCTTCCTGCTTTCTGAAGGGCTGCACAGCAGCCAATCAGCTAGCATTTTACTTCTTGCTCTAAGAAGCCATCACAGCCATGCCTACTAATGGCATGGCTGTGATTGGCCAAGTGCAGCATGTGACCCAGCCTCTATTGAAGCTGGAGTCACGTAGCGCCGCACGTCACTCTGCTCTGATTAGTGTAGGGATAGGATGCATCTGCTGTGAGGGCGAGATTAGGCAGGGAAAACTCAGCAAAAACACCTAATGAAGTGATCGATCTACAGCTGTGAATCATTCAACTTCTGCTAGTTAATTGCTCACTGGTTTTTATGCTGCCCAGAGTGTTTTTCACTTTTTTCTGGGGTAATCGGCGGTCATTTTGTGTCTTGTGGTGCACCAGCACAAGATGCCACCAAGTCCATCAATCCATCAATACTAGTTTTTTTTTTTTTTTGCTATATCAAACATCAGGGGCTTGGCTGTGCTTATTGTCACCCCTAGAAACTCAGAATAGAAATTTCTATATTTTATTGAGGGGTTAAATTCAATTGCCAAAATAGCAATCCCCTAAATCTGGTGTTCTAGCTGTGGCTAGCCAAGTGTAATACTGTCTGCTGTCTGGCAAAGGATAGATTTTTTTTTTTGGTGAAATTCAATTGCCAAAATAGCAATCCCCTAAATCTGGTGTCCCAACAGTGGCTGGTCAGGTTTAACAGTGTCTGGCACAGGATAGATTTTTTTCTGTGGTGAAATTCAATTGCCAAAATAGCAATCCCCTAAATCTGGTGTCCCAGCAGTGGCTGGCCAAGTTTAATAGTGTCCGGCAAATGATATATTTTGTTGTGGGGTGAAATTCAATTGCCAAACTAGCAATACCGTAAATCAGTGTTTTTTTCAGCTGTGGCTGGCCAAGTTTAATAGTGTCCGGCAAAGGATATATTTTTTTTCTGGGGTAAAATTCAATTGCCAAAATAGCAATACCATAAATCAGTGGTTTTAGCTGTGGCTGGCCAAGTTTAATAGTGTCCGGCAAAGGATATATTTTTTTCTGGGGTGAAATTCAATTGCCAAAATAGCAATACCATAAATCAGTGGTTTTAGCTGTGGCTGGCCAAGTTTAATAGTGTACGGCAAAGGGTAGATTTTGTTCTGGGGTGAAATTCAATTGACAAAATAGCAATACCGTAAATCTGGTGTCCCAGCAGTGGCTGGCCAAGTTTAATAGTGTCCGGCAAATGATATATTTTGTTCTGGGGTGAAATTCAATTGCCAAACTAGCAATACCGTAAATCAGTGTTTTTTTCAGCTGTGGCTGGCCAAGTTTAATAGTGTCCGGCAAAGGATATATTTTTTTTCTGGGGTAAAATTCAATTGCCAAAATAGCATTACCATAAATCAGTGGTTTTAGCTGTGGCTGGCCAAGTTTAATAGTGTCCGGCAAAGGATATATTTTTTTCTGGGGTAAAATTCAATTGCCAAAATAGCAATACCATAAATCAGTGGTTTTAGCTGTGGCTGGCCAAGTTTAATAGTGTACGGCAAAGGGTAGATTTTGTTCTGGGGTGAAATTCAATTGACAAAATAGCAATACCGTAAATCTGGTGTCCCAGCTGTGGCTGGCCAAGTTTAATAGTGTCGGCAACGGATAGATAATTTTCTGGGGTGAAATTCAGTTGCCAAAATAGAAATATAGTAAATCTGGTGCTCCAGCTGTGACTGGACAAGTTTAATAGTGTCCGTCAATGGATATATTATTTTCTGGGGTGAAATTCAATTGCCAAAATAGAAATACAGTAAATCTGGTGTTCCAGCTGTGACTGGACAAGTTTCATAGTGTTCGTCAAAGGATTTATTATTTCCTGGGGTGAAATTCAGTTGCCAAAATAGAAATATAGTAAATCTGGTGCTCCAGCTGTGACTGGACAAGTTTAATAGTGTCCGTCAAAGGATATATTATTTTCTGGGGTGAAATTCAATTGCCAAAATAGAAATACAGTAAATCTGGTGTTCCAGCTGTGACTGGACAAGTTTCATAATGTCCGTCAAAGTATATATATAATTTTTTGGGTGAAATTCAGTTGCAAAAATAGAAATACAGTAAATCCGGTGTTCCAGCTGTGACTGGACAAGTTTCATAGTGTCCGTCAGAAGATATATTATTTTTTGGGTGAAATTCAGTAGCAAAAATAGAAATACCATAAATCTGGTGTCCCAGCAGTGGCTGGCCAAGTTTAATAGTGTCCATCAAAGGATTTATTATTTGCTGGGGTGAAATTAAGTTGCCAAAATAGAAATACAGTAAATCTGGTGTTCCAGCTGTGACTGAACAAGTTTCATAGTGTCCGTCAAAGGATATATTATTTTCTAGGGTAAAATTCAGTTGCAAAAATAGAAATACCGTAAATCTGGTGTTCCAGCTGTGAATGGACAAGTTTCATTGTGTCAGTCAAAGGATATATTATTTTCTGGGGTGAAATTCAGTTGCAAAAATAGAAATACCGCAAATCTGGTGTTCCAGCTGTGACTGGACAAGTTTCATAGTGTCCGTCAAAGGATATATTATTTTCTGGGGTGAAATTCAGTTGCCAAAATAGAAATACCGTAAATCTGGTGTTCCAGCTTTGACTGGACAAGTTTCATAGTGTCCGTCAAAGGATATATTATTTTCTGGGGTGAAATTCAATTGCCAAAATAGCAATACTGTAAATCAGTGGTTTCGGCTGTGGCTGGCCAAGTTTAATAGTGTCCGGCAAAGGGTAGATTTTGTTCTGGGGTGAAATTATATTGCCAAAATAGCAATACCCTAAAACTGGTGTCCCAGTAGTGGCTGGCCAAGTTTAATAGTGTCCAGCAAAGTATAGATTTTGTTCTGGTGTGAAATTCAATTGCCAAAATAGCAATACCGTTAATCAGTGGTTCCAGCTGTGGCTGGCCAAGTTTAATAGTGTCCGGCAAAGGATATATTTTGTTTTGGGGTGAAATTCAATTGACAAAATAGCAATACCGTAAATCTGGTGTCCCAGCTGTGGCTGGCCAAGTTTAATAGTGTCGGCAACGGATAGATAATTTTCTGGGGTGAAATTCAATTGCCAAAAAGCAATACCCTAAATCAGTGGTTTCAGCTGTGGCTGGCCAAATTTAATAGTGTACGGCAAAGGGTAGATTTTGTTCTGGGGTGAAATTACATTGCCAAAATAGCAATACCGCAAATCTGGTGTCCCAGCCCTGGCTGGCCAAGTTTAATAATGTCCGGCAAAGGATAAATTTTGTTCTGGGGTGAAATTCAATAGCCAAAATTGCAATACCGTTAATCAGTGGTTCCAGCTGTGGCTGGCCAAGTTTAATAGTGTCCGGCAAAGGATATATTTTTTTCTGGGGTGAAATTCAATTGCCAAAATAGCAATACCCTAAATCAGTGGTTTCAGCTGTGGCTGGACAAGTTTAATAGTGTCCGGCAAAGGGTAGATTTTGTTCTGGGGTTGAAATTATATTGCCAAAATAGCAATACCCTAAAACTGGTGTCCCAGCAGTGGCTGGCCAAGTTTAATAGTGTCCGGCAAAGGATTTATTATTTTCTGGGGTGAAATTCAGTTGCCAAAATAGAAATACCGTAAATCTGGTGTTCCAGCTTTGACTGAACAAGTTTCATAGTGTCCGTCAAAGGATATATTATTTTCTGGGGTGAAATTCAATTGCCAAAATAGCAATACCATAAATCAGTGGTTCCAGCTGTGGCTGGCCAAGTTTAATAGTGTCCGGCAAAGGATATATTTTTTTCTGGGGTGAAATTCAATTGCCAAAATAGCAATACCCTAAATCAGTGGTTTCAGCTGTGGCTGGACAAGTTTAATAGTGTCGGGCAAAGGATATGTTTTGTTCTGGGGTGAAATTCAATTGCCAAAATAGCAATACCGTAAATCTGGTGTCCCAGCACTGGCTGGCCAAGTTTAATAGTGTCCGGCAAAGGATTTATTATTTTCTGGGGTGAAATTCAGTTGCCAAAATAGAAATACCGTAAATCTGGTGTTCCAGCTGTGACTGGACAAGTTTCATAGTGTCCGTCAAAGGATATATTATTTTCTGGGGTGAAATTCAATTGCCAAAATAGCAATACCATAAATCAGTGGTTTCAGCTGTGGCTAGCCAAGTTTAATAGTGTCCGGCAAAGGGTAGATTTTGTTCTGGGGTTGAAATTATATTGCCAAAATAGCAATACCCTAAAACTGGTGTCCCAGCAGTGGCTGGCCAAGTTTAATAGTGTCCAGCAAAGTATAGATTTTGTTCTGGCGTGAAATTCAATTGCCAAAATAGCAATACCGTTAATCAGTGGTTCCAGCTGTGGCTGGCCAAGTTTAATACTGTCCGGCAAAGGATAGATTTTAAATTGCTTCTTTTTGCCAGGTACAAACCCCTGCACTGCATAACTGACAGTGAACTTACAATTGGTGGTTACATTCTTGCATGAAATAAAGCCTTTTTGGGCTGTGAAGCCAAAGGTAGACGCCAATAACAGTTTTTTTTTTTTTTAATAAATTACTGTAGACCCCAAAACATTGGAAAGTTATAAAAAATAAAACAAAGTGTAAGTGCATGGTAGTATTATAGTGATTGGGTGAGGCCGGTATACATGTCTATTCTGCATAAGGTACAAACAAGTCCTGTGGGATCCATGCCTGGTTCTTTTTAATAAACGAAAGCTTGCCCACATTGTCTGTGGACAGGTGGCTGCGCTTGTCTGTGATAATCCCACCAGCCATGCTAAACACACATTCAGACAAAACAGTGGCTGCAGGGTAGGCCTGAACCTCCAAGGAGTAAAGGGCAACCTCAGGACATGTACCCAATTTGATGACCCAGAAGTTGAATGGGGCAGACCCAGTGGCGTAGCTAGAAATGATTGGGCACCACAGCAAATTTTTGAATGGTGCCCCCCTCCCCCAGTTATTTTTGCGTAAACCCCTTCCTTTCATGCCGCCATGCCTGTGGCTACTAACGCTCTCTCAGACCAGGCCCAGCAGCTTTTCCATTCGCTTTCTACACTGTCTATACTGCCACTGTATATGTTAGTCCTCCTCCTCCTCCTGAATGGGCCCTTTCTAGGTCACGGCCGCAAAGCAGTTGCTTCCCCTGCTTCTCCTGTAGCTATTCCCCTAGGCAGACCCATCAGTCAGTACGTGTACTGTTCCACCATGTTGCTGAAATGCTGCCTCCTGCTAAGATGTTCCAGATCTGCTGGTGGTGCAGGTTGTTGTGGTGTTATGAAAAAGCTTTTCCACATTTTGCCCATGCTAACCCTGCCTTCTGAGGTGTTGCTGGTGACCCAGCTGCACTGGCAAATTCTTCCTCCTGCTCCTCTGCCTTCACCTTGTGCTTCCACTGAGTCCCTGGTGTCAGGTGTGAATGCCATCAGCAGCGTGTCTACTAGTGGGCTCATCTTCCGATTACACTCCAGTGAGTGAACTAAGGACGGCACGTTGTCCTTGTAACAGGGATGCAGCAGGGTGGCCACCCAGTAATCAGCAAAAGTTAGAATGTGGCAGTAACTGGGCGGTTGTTGCGCAGGCACTGCAGCATGTAGTAGCTCATGTCTGCCAGGCTGCCCAGAGGCAAGACAAGCTATCCTCTTTGAGGGAGGTATATCGTCTGTGTCCTCTGTATCCCTCCTCCTACTCCTCTTCCTCATCCTCCAGAACTGTGCCCTAGCTGGACAAATGTGTTCCAGGCCAGGGCCTATGTTGGTGCAGATACCCACCCTCTGAGTCACTTGTATTTGGTTGGCCTTAAGTTAAGTATAAGGCATATATATAGTTTTGTTTCTTTATATGGTTATTTTAGCTGCCTTATAGTTATTTTAATATGTTTTTAAGTAGATTTGTAAATAGTTTGTTAGTGGTTTGAGTGAAAGGGGGTGGGTGTTGAGTGTGTAGGGTGTGAGGCTGTTTGGGTTTATTTTCCATCCGCTTTCTACACTGTCTATACTGCCACTGAATCTAATTTCATTGTATAATACTGTTGAGGGGTTCTTTCAGTCCTCCTCCTCCTCCTGGATGGGCCCCTTCTAGGTCAGGGACCCAAAACAGTGTGCTTCCCATGCTTCCCTGTAGCTACGCCCCTGGGCAAACCCATCAGTCAGTACGTGTACTCTTCCACCATGTTGCTGAAATGCTGCCTCCTGCTAAGACGTTCCAGATCTGCTGGTGGTGCAGGTTGTTGTAGCGTGATAACAAAGCTTACCCACATTTCGCCAATGCTAACCCAGCCTTCTGAGGTGCTGATGGTGACCCAGCTACCCGTGAGCTGGCTTGGGTGCCACCCTGCTGAGAACACGGTTCCTCCTCATCCTCCTCATCCTACTTATCCTCCTCATCCTCCAGAACTGTGCCCTGGCTGGACAATTGTGTTCTAGGCCGGGGACTATGTTGGTGCAGGAACCCACCTTTCGAGCCACTTGGATGTCACTGGCCTTAAGTTAAGGATAAGGCGTGTATATAGTTTTGTTTGTTTATATAGTAAGATGAGCTGCATTATAGTTATTTTAATATGTTTTTAAGAAAATTTGTAAATAGTTTGTTAATGGTTTAAGTGAAAGGGGGGGTGGGGGTGTTGTGTGTGTTCAATGAACTGAATTAATTTTCACAGTCTGGTGTTTAGGAATTTCTGCACCCCAAATTCAGCACATGTGGCAGGCAGGGGATGTGTGTCAAACCAGCTAGGCCCAGACCTGCTAGTATATTTGCCCATTAGCGCAAAACACCAGGCCGGGCTGGAGGCTCAGTGGCACCAACCAATGGTCGGTCTGTTGTTCCATGCCTGTTCACAGCTCCTGCATGGTGCGGGGTTTGTCCCACAAACACACTAGTTTTAAAACAACCTGCTGTAGTCTCCCCCTGGCTGTGCTGCTGTGGGAGGTGAAGGTGTTACGCTGAGTGGATGAGGAGGAGGTAGAGGAGGAGGAAGCCGAGTAGGAGGAGTAGGAGGAGGTAACAGGATACAAAGAGAAAGGCCCAGCAATCCTCCGGGGCGGAAGGACATTCGCAAAAATGCTATCCGCCTTTGGGCCAGCCGCTACATTTACCCACTGTGTTGTTGGTTATGTAGAAGTTGCCACAGATAGCATTGCGCAGTGCACACTTGATTTTGTCTGCCACTTGGTTGTGTTGTGTGAAGGGATGGCTCGTCTGCAAAAGTAGCGGCGGCTGGGATACACGTACTGTGGGATAGCCACCACCATAAGGTTTTTAAAACTGTCCACCAGACCGAATGACAGCATTTCAAAGGACCAGGAAGTTTGAAATAAGGCATTCAGAGCCATGGGTAGGGGGGTACTTCCTCTTCCTATTTCTTTTTCTCTCCAGTGTTTGGGAGATGGACAGCTGATAGCTGAACACTTCCATGGGATTTGGTGGAGATGCTTGGTGACAATGACAGAAGTGGTGGCGTTGCTGCCACATCCTCTGTTTGCTGAGTGACAGGTGCCACTGTCACTCACATGGGCTCAAGTTTAGAATGTTTATTTACTATTTTTCTGTATTTTATTTTATTTTAAGTCATTTCCCTATTCACATATGTTTGCAGGGCATTTACCTACATTTTGTTTCCTTTTGCAGCCCTCTAGCCCTTTCTAGGGCAATTTTACAGCCATTTAAGTGCCCAAAAGTACGGGTCCCTATTGACTTCAATGGGGTTCAGGTTCGGGGTGAAGTTCGGGTCGAGTTCGGATCCCGAACCTGAGCATCCAGGTGTTCGCTCAACTCTAAAGGTAACGAATTGCAATTTTTCCTAAAATGGCGGCCACACCTGTGAGGACTGAGGACATGGGGCAAGAAACTCTGAAAAGGCGGCATCACGAAGATTGACATGCATGTATGCAGCCAATCAGCAGCTAGCAAGCCCTGTGATATCACAGCCCTATAAATAAAGCAGCCATTTTAGATACTGCCATTTTCCAGGGTTCTAAGTGCAGGGACAGACGTGAGAGGGCGCTAGGGACAGCAATTGCAAAAAGCTAATTGTTAAAAAAAACTGAAAAAACTATTTACAAGTGCAGGGAAAGATAATTTGGGGATCCAAATAGCCATTATACAGTTCTGTCATTCCAGCAATTTGTTCTTGTGGTACAAGTGCTATGTTGAAAAGCCTTTAGTGTCTTATATCTGTGGACAAAGAAAAATATATATGCAGTTCACTTCTGCAGTAATATGTGGTAAAAGTGTTTAGTGCCGTATTTCAGTACAAAAAGAAAAATATATACACAGTTCACTTCTGCAGCTATATGTGGTGAAAGTGTTTAGTGGCGTATTTCAGTACAAAAAGATAAATATCTTCACAGTTTAATTTTGCTGTTATTTGCGCTAAAAGCGTTCAGTGTCGTATTTCAGTACAAAAAGAAAAATATATACACAGTTCACTTTTGCAGTTATTTAAGCTAAAAACGTTTAGTGTCGTATTTCAGTACAAAAAGAAAAATATATATGCAGTTCACTTCTGCAGCTATATGTGCTGAGAGCGATTAGTGACATATTTCTGTATTGCAAGAAACATATATACGCAGTTAACTGTTGCCGTTATTAGGGGTAAAAGCCTTTAGTGGCCTATTTCATTACAAAATAAAAATATATACGCAGTTAACTTCTGCAGTTATTTGGGGTTAAAAGTGTTTACTGATGTTTTTCTGTACTACAAGAAAAATATATACACAGTTCACTGTTGCAGTTATTTACGGTAAAAGCATCTAGTGGCCTATTTCATTACAAAAAATATATATCTACGCAGTTCACTTCTGCAGTTATTTAGAGTTAAAAGTGTCTAGTGACATATTTCTGTACTACAAGAAAAATATATACGCAGTTCACTACTGTTCCCGGTATTTGTGGTAAAAGCATTTAGTGGCCTATTTCATTACAAAAAGAAAAATATATATGCAGTTCACTTCTTCAGCTATATGTGCTGAGAGCTTTTAGTGACGAATCTCTGTACTACAAAAAATATATATATACACAGTTTACTGTTGTCGTTATTTGCTGTAAAAGTGTTTAGTGGCCTACTTCATTACAAAAAGAAAAAAATATACGCAGTTCACTTCTGCAGTTATTTGGGGATAAACGCATTTACTGACGTATTTCTGTATTGCATGAAAAATATATCCAAAGTTCACTGCTGCCCTTATTTGCGATAAAAGCGTTTAGTGGCCTATTTAATTACAAAAAGAAAAAAAAAATATATATATATATATATATATATATAAAGAAGAAAAATGGACAGCACTCCAGACGAGGTTTCTTGAAAACGGATGTGATTTAATCACCCATGTGAGAAAAAGAGACAACGTTTCAGCTTTACAATCAAGCCTTTTTCAAGTCAATAACATAAGTGTGAGTGCGCTATTTATGCTCAAACAGTAATGAAAGGATACGCCCCATCAGGTGACATCATATCCTGGGCGTGCACAATAATCGTGATTACCATAAATTATACATCAAATACAGATATACGATCAAACAGTGAATATACAGAAAAATCTGGCTGTAATATATACATATGTATATGGTGAAACCATAAATATACAAACGAGTGTATTGTGTGCATGATAAAGTGGAAGACCAAGTGAGATTAAAATTAAGGACCGCCCACAGAGGAGATGGGATGGCATGATGATAGGTAAATACAATCCATACGTCACATAGAAAGGTTTGCCCGGTCATTCGATCCTAACCGCATTGCACCGGAAGTGTATGTCACTGCCGGTCATGCGCATTAGACACAAGCTGTGGAGATGGTCATATGAGTAAAGGGCAAAATGACCAATGAGTGGCGCGCGCATATCAAAACACATGAAGGTGACATAAAAGGTTTGCCCGATCATTCGATCATAACCGCATTGCACCGGAAGTATACGTCACTACCGGTCATGCGTATTAGAATTAAACTGTGGGGGTGGCCATCTTAGTAGAGGGCAAGGAGTAGCGCACATGCGCCTATCGAAGCTCATGAAAGTAACGTCCATGTCAGTGTCTGGCAAGCTTGCCAGTGTCCCATATCGGGACCTAAATAATCAAAAAGGGGACCCATTTAACCCAGTGAGGGCTCAACCAGAGGACACCCACCATCAAGGGGATGAAACCCATAGTATAGGCCAGCTCCCTAATAACAGTGAGAGAGCGAAAGAACGCCGTCACTGTCCTCAGGAGCGAGCGATGCCACACACTATCGGGTATGGTCCAATCGCGGGATTCTCCGCTGTATTAATTACTGACAGTCACTAGACAGGACAAGCAGATATTGTATATAATAGTTATCATCTAAAGCCACCCCACAGTAATAGTAGAATACAGTGAATGATCAGGGCCGTGCGAAGGATGTAGTCCATCATCATGTCAGTTCCCATCAACTCGTAGCGTCCTTTACAAATTCTAAAATAATAAGAAAAAAAGAGAAGCGTTAGTACATTGATTGATGTCGTATCTCATTGATACACCTTATGTTTAAACAATTGGACTAACACAAGGAGAAGAACAGGAATCGTATACCCAGAAGGGACACATGGGGGCAAGCTCACTCATGTTACACCTATCCATATTCTATATTCAATCCATGAGGTTTTAATGAATTCAGAGTGGAAATCCAGTAGTTTTCTCTTCTTTTCAGAAGAGAAACCCTGTCTCCACCACGTCTTGGGGCTGGAACATAGTCAATTATCCAGCATTTCAGATCTCGCTCCAGATGCTTGGATACGGTAAAGTGTCTAGGTACAGGTAAATCCATACGTTTTTGTCGTATGGAGAACCTGTGGTTGTTGAGTCTTGTTTTCAAGTCGGTCGATGTTTCTCCAACATACAACAACTTGCAAGGGCAAGAGAGAACATAAATGACATAATTAGAATCACATGTCAGGTGATATTTGATTTGATAGATCATATTAGTTGTAGGGTGAACCAACTGCTTGGATTTCTGTATATATTTGCAATTGACGCACCGCAGGCACGGAAAACAGCCCTGGCTCCGATGCGTCAAGTATTGTTGTGTTTTTACATTGAGGGGCCCACATCAGCCTTGACCAATTGGTCCCTGAGATTCCTGGATCTACGAAAAGCAAATAGAGGAGGTGCATGAAATTGTGGTATATTGGTGAGTCTGCCAAGAATACCCCAGTGTTTCCTAATAATACGTTTAATCAAATAACTTTGTTCGCCATATGTGGTGATGAACGGAATTCTGACATCACCCTCTTTCTTGTTTTTGGGGGCAAATAAGGTACGTCTATCCAAGGCTAATACCTCATCCCTTTGTAATCGGAGTAACGAGGGGGGATAACCCCTACATGAAAATTTTTTGGCCATATCATTCAACGTTAATTCGCAGACCGACTCGTCAGAGATTATTCTTTTAGCCCTTAGGAATTGCGAATAAGGAAGATGACGCGTTGTATGCTTAGGGTGACTGCTGTCAAATCTAAGAATGGTATTACGATCTGTCGGTTTGACATACAATGTTGAGGTAAGTTTACCATTCTCGGACTCTCGGTGCCGCCATTTTTTTCCATTTTTATATATATATATATATATATACGCAGTTCAGTTCTGCAGTTATTTGGGGTTAAAGTTGTTTACTGACGTATTTCTGTACTACCAGAAGAATATATACGCAGTTCACTGCTGCCCTTATTTGCGATAAAAGCGTTTAGTGGCCTATTTCATTACAAAAAGAAAAATATATACGCAGTTCACTTCTGCAGCTATATGTGCTGAGAGTATTTAGTGACAAATTTCTGTACTACACAAAATATATATACGCAGTTCACTGTTGCCATTATTTGCCATAAAAGTGTTTAGTGGCCTATTTCATTACAAAAAGAAAAATATAAATATGCAGGTCACTTCTGCAGTTATTTGGGGATAAAAGCATTTACCGACGTATTTCTGTACTGAAAAGAATATATATACGCAGTTCACTGTTGCCGTTATTTGCGGTAAAAGCGTTTAGTGGCCTATTTCATTACAAAAAGAAAAATATATATGCAGTTCACTTCTGCAGCTATATGTGCTGAGAGCTTTTAGTGACGAATCTCTGTACTACAAAAAATATATATATACACAGTTCACTGTTGTCGTTATTTGTGGTAAAAGTGTTTAGTGGCCTACTTCATTACAAAAAGAAAAATATATACGCAGTTCACTTCTGCAGTTATTTGGGGATAAAAGCATTTACCGACATATTTCTGTACTGAAAAGAATATATATATGCTGTTCACTGTTGCCGTTATTTGCGGTAAAAGCGTTTAGTGGCCTATTTCATTACAAAAAGAAAAATATGTATACGCAGTTCAGTTCTGCAGTTATTTGGGGTTAAAGTTGTTTACTGACGTATTTCTGTACTACAAGAAGAATATAAACGCAGTTCACTGCTGCCCTTATTTGCGATAAAAGCGTTTAGTGGCCTATTTCATTACAAAAAGAAAAATTATATACGCAGTTCAGTTCTGCAGTTATTTGGGGTTAAAGTTGTTTACTGACTTATTTCTGTACTACAAGAAGAATATAAACGCAGTTCACTGCTGCCCTTATTTGCGATAAAAGCGTTTAGTGGCCTATTTCATTACAAAAAGAAAAATATATATGCAGTTCACTTCTGCAGCTATATGTGCTGAGAGCTTTTAGTGACGAATCTCTGTACTACAAAAAATATATATATACACAGTTCACTGTTTTCGTTATTTGTGGTAAAAGTGTTTAGTGGCCTACTTCATTACAAAAAGAAAAATATATACGCAGTTCACTTCTGCAGTTATTTGGGGATAAACGTATTTACTGACGTATTTCTGTACTGCATGAAAAATATATACGCAGTTCACTGTTGCCGTTATTTGCGGTAAAAGCGTTTAGTGGCCTATTTCATTACAAAAAGAAAAATATATACGCAGTTCAGTTCTGCAATTATTTGGGGTTAAAGTTGTTTACTGACGTATTTCTGTACTACAAGAAGAATATACACGCAGTTCACTGCTGCCCTTATTTGCGATAAAAGCATTTAGTGGCATATTTCATTACAAAAAGAAAAAGATATATACGCAGTTCAGTTCTGCAGTTATTTGGGGTTAAAGTTGTTTACTGACGTATTTCTGTACTACAAGAAGAATATACACGCAGTTCACTGTTGCCATTATTTGCCATAAAAGCGTTTAGTGGCCTATTTCATTACAAAAAGAAAAATATATATGCAGTTCACTTCTGCAGCTATATTTGCTGAGAGTATTTAGTGACAAATTTCTGTACTACACAAAATATATATACGCAGTTCACTGTTGCCATTATTTGCCATAAAAGTGTTTAGTGGCCTATTTCATTACAAAAAGAAAAATATATATGCAGTTCACTTCTGCAGTTATTTGCGGATACAAGCGTTTACTGACGTATTTCTGTACTGCAAGAAAAATATATACGCAGTTCACTGTTGCCATTATTTGCGGTAAAAGCATTCAGTGGCCTATTTCATTACAAAAAGAAAAATATATATGCAGTTCACTTCTGCAGTTATTTGGGGTTAAAGTCGTTTACTGACGTATTTCTGTACTACCAGAAGAATATACACGCAGTTCACTGCTGCCCTTATTTGCGATAAATGCGTTTAGTGGCCTATTTCATTACAAAAAGAAAAATATTTACGCAGTTCACTTCTGCAGCTATATGTGCTGAGAGCGTTTAGTGACGTATTTCTGTACTACAAGAAGAATATATACGCAGTTCACTTCTGCAGTTATTTGGGGTTAAAAGCATTTAGTCACATATTTCTGTACTACAAGAAAAATACATACGCAGTTCACTGTTGCCATTATTTCTTGTGAAAGCGTTTCAGTACAAAAAGATAAATATATTTGTTTTATTTTTGGGTGTTATAATCTGCTTTTGATTTATTTTGTTCAGCTAAAAGTATGTCTGACAGAGAAGTGCCAGGCCTTGCACAGGAGTGGCAGAGGCCTAAATGTTTCTGTCGCAGGCAGAGGTTGCAGTAGAGTAAGGGGGCGTGGCAGAGGAAGTTGCAGCGAGAGGCCTGAGCTCCCGATATAATCTAGCGGTCGTGTCTTGACCAGCGACCCAGCAGTTCTTGACTATTTAAATCGGTCATCCACTTTATCCAAGTGACATGAGACACCCCCAGCCAATAGTCGGTGGGTTCGTCAGACATAACCCTTAGTTGGCGTGGCCCAGGAGCAGGCCCTGTGCCCTCACCTGTCCTCAACCTGCCTCTGTCCATTTCTGTTCCCTCACCGCAAGTAGTATATGCTGTATGCTCAGCTCCACTTTTCAGCGAGGAAGAGCAACTAGAGGACAGTCAGCAGCTACTGCCCAGCCAAGATCAGGAAGAGACATCCGCCACTTCCTCCACTAGGCGGGAAATTATTGATGAGGAGAGTGGCATGGGTGGTGGTTTTGCAAGCGGTAAGGCTCTTGACCCAGAGGCCATTGAGGAGGACATCAATGACTTGCAGACACTACTCGATGATGAAGCCGATCGCATTTGGGAGCCGGGTGCAGCAGGGACTGAATGATCATCAGGATCAAAAGATGAGGCTCACCAGGGGACAAACAACATGTATGCACCCTGATAATGGCGTTCCCTGCGCCAATGCGAATGTCAAGGAAAAATGGATGAGGCAGAGGACAGCCAAAAGTGTATTGAGCATGTCGGACATGCACTCTGCCACTCTAGACTGTGAGGCAGCTCTCTTGGAAAAGAGAAAACAAGAGGACAAAATGCTCTATAGAAGTGAGCATGTCTGACATGCACACTGCCACTCTGGAATGTGCAGCAGCCATCTTGAAAAAGGGAGAACAAAAGGGCAAAATCTTTATAGTCAGTAATCACAAGCGCCCTAGCTATTACTGTGGCGCTAACACCCTATTGAAAAAAAATAAAGCATGCTTGTAGAGCAATTACAGAGGGCTGGCAAATATTAAATTAAACTAAATATAGGAAAGAGATGAGTACCTAGAAAATAATACTGGATACTTAGGTTCTTAAGTCAACCAGAAACAGTGGGGTCTCCTCATTAAAATAGTAACGCTGTTTAAATAATGTGGCATTACTAGAGAAGTGTAGAAAGAGGTCATCACTCCAAAACTGGAGATAGGGCCCCTAACTGTCGGGAAACCAAATGGTTTGACAACCCTACAAATGTGGAGTGACCCCCTCGTAGGCCCTCCAGTAGACACTTATACCTAGCTCGCACCTAATGTCACACCACATATAGAACAAATACGTAAAGATATGACGCCTCATGCATTACAGGCAAGAAATAGACATTTCCTCTGTCACTTGTCAAGGTGCATCTCGAACAGATGGAAAAGAAAAAATGAAAACAGAAAAAATTATTATGAATCATGGATATATAAAAGAAAAAGACAATAGGCTTAACTTAAAATTATAATAAATATACTGCATAAAACTTGCTAACACATTAGCCATCCACCATACGTTTACAGTAAAGGAGATCAGCGTGTTATTTTGTTTAATTTAAAATCTACATTGAGTCCCGTGGGTTTCAACATGTTTAATTTAAAGATCCATTGAAGCTCTTTTTTATTCAAAATGTCAGATCTATTGCCACCCCTCCTTAATGGGGGGACATGGTCAATTATCTGAAACCGCAGCTGATGTTCACTATGTTTGTGTTCAAAGAAATGTTTCTTGTGAACGGTGTAGCGACGTTGGATGAGTCGAGTTTTCAGGTCAAGAGTAGTCTCGCCCACATAAAGTAAATTACAGGGGCAAGATAGTACATAAATGATGTGATCACTGTCACATGTCAAAATATGCTTGATAGGGAATGTCTCTCCCCTAACTGGATGTGTGAAACGGTTGCCTTTGTTCATCAGGCGGCAGTTGACACATCTCAAGCAAGGGAAGCAACCAGATTTCCGTTTGGACAGTAAAGTCTGTGTAGGGCTCTCCTTATATGACACATCACTATCCTCTGTAATGTTTGTTGTCTATCAAGAGCGAGTACCTTGGTTTTATGTGGTTGTAATATAGAATAGTGTTGAGCGCGAATATTCGAATAGCGAATATTGGCACTTCGCAAATTCGCGAATATTTCAAATAAAGCGCTATATATTCGCTATTTCGAATATTCTTTTTTTTTTTATTAAGTTTTAATCCTTGTTGCTCTCTGGTTGTCTTCCCACTTCCCAAAAGCTGTTCTTACCTGTCCGGAGGATTCCTGTCTCCCTGCCCGCTCCAGTCAATGCCCTTTGCCGCTTTTGCCGAGTGCATGGAGCGTCCCCATCACAATGGTAATGCCTAAATGCTAAAATGTACTGTCGAATGTGAGAATCACGGTCTCACAGATTTGTGTATACAGATAACCTGTATTACATTGCACATTCAACTTGCATCTGTGTAGAGTTAACTAGTAATGAGAATATAGAACTATATTCTCAATCTTCATTTTATTTTAGCAAGCCAACCTAAAAAAATAATCTTGCAAAGTTATTTTATTAATTGAGTCCTGTGGGCATTTGTTTATCCTCAGATTGCCAATAATAAATAGTCCCATTTTTATAATCATCAAGATCACGATTCCATTTTTGACGTTTACCTTCCTCAGAATCGGTTTTAAATTTCTCCAAATGTGGGAATAAACCCTCCTTATATTTTTTATCTCGCAATATTTTTATTGGATAAAACAAGTATAAAACAACTTTAGGTACAACAAGTAGTGATCAAATCCAGTGCTGAGCCACGCCCCCTGCACTGATCACATGACGGTGACGTCACCCCAGGTCCTTCAGCTGTTCAACAGTTCGGGTTGGTGGAAGCCGCCCCTTATGGATTCCATATGCCGCGATAGTGGAATCCATAACGGGATGCAAAGATCAAGGGTGATAAAGGTCCCCCTTGATGGGTGCCGTTTGAGATCGGGAACGATTTAGACATAAACCCAGTGGACAAAACCTTAGCTTAAGGTTTAGTATACATGGCTAAAATGGCTATTTTAGCATCCCCTAATATTCCAAATTTTTCTAGAACTTTATCTAGATATCCCCAATGGACCCTGTCAAATGCCTTCTCCGCATCCAGAGAGAGAAGCAGAGAAGGCGTCGAACATGCCTCCACCGCTTCCACCAAATTTATAAATCTTCTGGTACCATCTACCAACTATCTCTCTTTCACAAAGCTGACTTGGTCTTTATGGACCAAACTTGGGAGAATCTCCGCCAAACTAAGGGCTATAATTTTTGCATAGAGCTTTAGATCTGTATTTAGCAATGAGATTGGACGGAAGTTCCCCGGTCTATTCATGGTTTTTCCTGGTTTTGGGGGTGCAGTAATAGTCGCTTCCAACATTTCATCCAGGAAAGTTCAGTTGGTTCTTACGTAATTGAAAAGTTTTTTGAGAGAGGGCAGTAATATCTCCCTAAATTGCTTATAATAATTGTTATGTAGCCCATCAGGACCTGGGGATTTACTAGGTTTTAAGGATGTCAAGGTGTCACTTGTCAAGGTGCATCTCAAACAGATGGAAAAGAAAAAATGAAAACAGAAAAAATTATAATTAATCAAGGATATATGAAAGAAAAAGACAATAAGCTTAACTTAAAATTATAATAAATATACTGCAAAAAACTTGCTAACACATTAGTGCTGATTGAGAGAGCACCAGGAGTGGTGGGCAAGCCATCCACCATACGTTTACAGTGAAGGAGATCAGCGTGTTATTGTGTTCAATTTAAAATCTATATTGAGTCCCATGGGTTTCAACGTGTTTAATTTAAAGATCCATTAAAGCTCTTTTTTATTCAAAATGTCAGATCTATTGCCACCCCTCCTTAATGGGGGGACATGGTCAATTATCTGAAACCGCAACTGATGTTCACTATGTTTGTGTTCAAAGAAATGTTTGGGCACTAGTAAATCCTGACGCTTTTTGCGAATAGTGTAGCGATGTTGAATGAGTCGAGTTTTCAGGTCATGAGTAGTCTCACCCACATAAAGTAAATTACAGGGCCAAGATAGTACATAAATGATGTGATCACTGTCACATGTCAAAATATGCTTGATAGGGAATGTCTCTCCCCTAACTGGATGTGTGAAACGGTTGCCTTTGTTCATCAGGCGGCAGTTGACACATCTCAAGCAAGGGAAGCAACCAGATTTCCGTTTGGACAGTAAAGTCTGTGTAGGGCTCTCCTTATATGACACATCACTGTCCTCTGTAATGTTTGTTGTCTATCAAGAGCGAGTACCTTGGTTTTATGTGGTTGTAATATAGAATAGTGTTGAGCGCGAATATTCGAATAGCGAATATCGGCACTTCGCAAATTCGCGAATATTTCAAATAAAGCGCTATATATTCGCTATTTCGAATATTCTTTTTTTTTTTTATTAAGTTGTTAATCCTTGTTGCTCTCTGGTTGTCTTCCCACTTCCCAAAAGCTGTTCTTACCTGTCCAGAGGATTCCTGTCTCCCTGCCCGCTCCAGTCAATGCCCTTTGTCGCTTTTGCCGAGTGCATGGAGCGTCCCCATCACAATGGTAATGCCTAAATGCTAAAATGTACTGTCGAATGTGAGAATCACGGTCTCACAGATTTGTGTATACAGATAACCTGTATTACATTGCACATTCAACTTGCATCTGTGTAGAGTTAACTAGTATTGAGAATATAGCACTATATTCTCAATCTTCATTTTATTCTAGCAAGCCAACCATTAGGAACTCAGTTCTAAGTTGAATTTTCAATGTGAGTATATATTTGCATTGCAAATTCAACTTTGCAAATTCAAGAGCTGGGTCCCTAATGCTATATTCGATATCTTTGTTGATTCTACTAAGCTAACCCAATAAGAAATTTGCCTTTATACACTGTTCAAAGTTCAAATCGCAATACACGAATATAAATTCCCGTAACATTCGCAATATATAGAATAATGACGAATATTCGATTTTGACGAATATATGATGAATATTCAATTGAATATTCTCAAAAATATCGCAAAATCAAATATGGCACCTCCCGCTGATCACTAATATTGAATTGGGGTAACCCCTATTCTGAAATTTGTGAATCATTTTATCAAGGGTACTCATAAGGATCGTGTAATCAGAAACAATTCGTTTCACACATAAGAATTGACTGTATGGTAAATGTCGAATCATGTTTCTAGGGTGACAACTGTCATATCTAAGCAAAGAATTCTAATCAGTAGGTTTGTTAAGTAATTTCATTTGTAATCTGCCATTCAGTATATTTACAGCCGTGTCGGGAAATTCAATATGAAAGATTATACAACAGTAAACTTTACCCCAGGATTGATATAATTAAGAAAATTATGGAAAGAAAGTGAGGATTCAAAAGATCCTACCCAAATGAGGAAGATGTCATCAATGTAATGCCACCATCTCAAAACGTGGGAGAAATGGTGGTAAACATAGATGACCACCTCCTCCAGATGTCTCATATACTTATTAGCGTATGCTAAAAAGATGGCTTTGTGTGAGAAAATATAAGCCATGCCAGAGACAATAGGTCACACAGGAGGTCACCTGAGCGCTGTCTGTATACAGTAGAATCATCAAGTTGTCTTTGTATTTCCGAAATGTATTTTGCGGTGTCCATAACAATGGTAGCTCCGCCCTTATCGTCAGGCTTTATCGTTAAGCTATAGTCAGCCTTAAGTACATTAATGGCATCAATTTCCTCACGAGTCAAATAAGGATATTTAACCTCTTAAGGACACAGGACGTACATGTGCGTCCTGTGTCCGGTCTTTAAAGATGGCACCCGCTCCTGCTCCATGCGGGCGCCTTAGCCGCGGGTGTCCGCATGGTTCCTGTAGCAGACACCCACGGCTAATGTCCGCGACCAGCAGCGATGCCGATCGCGGACATTTAACCCCTCAGATGCCGTGGTCAATCCTGACCACGGCATCTGAGTGCGCACAAACCGAAAGTTTTACTTTAGGTTTGCACTCCGGCTCCCCCGTGTGGCGATCGGAGGAGCCGGAGCGCACCTGCAGTAGCCTGGGTCTCTATAAATGAAACCCAGGCTGCTGTATAGTATTTCCTATGGAGCCTTGCCTGTAATAGGCTTCATAGGAAATATGCGATTTTTTCATATATTCCAATGCTATTGCATTGGAATGTATGAAAATCGCAATCAGATGATTGTAAGTTATAGTTCCCTATCATGGGTGTCGCAATGTGCGAAAACGACCATAGTATAAAAATATAAAAATATATTCCCCATATGTCAAACAGCAAAACGGAAAAAAGCGTCCAAATGGCGGATTCGCCATTTTTGGTTGCTTCATTTTCCACAAAAAATTACATAAAAGGTGATCAAAAAGTCATACACACCCCAAAATGGTATCAATAAAAAGATAAGATTATGACACATAAAATTAGCCCCCATACAGCTCTGTATCTATAATTACAAAAAAGTTATAGGGGTCAAAACATGTTGACAAAAAAGTAAAACAGATTTTTTCCCACTTTAGAATTTTATTTTCACTATCAAAATGCAAGAAAACCTATACATATAAGGTATCGCCGGATTCATACTGACCTATATAGTAAAATTAACCAGTCAGTTTTATCGCACATCGAACGTTGGAATTTAAAAATCTGCAAAACTGTGGTGGAATAGCTTTTTTTTGCAATTTCACCCCATTTGGAATTTTTTCCCCGCTACCCACTACATCATATGCAATATTAAATGGTGGCGTTGGAAAGTACAACTTGTTCCACAATAAAACAAGCCCTCATATGGCTATGTGAACCAAAAAATAAAAAAGCTATGGCTATGGGAAGGCAGAGAGCACAAAACGAAAATTCAAAAAGTAAAAAACATCCGGTCCTTAAAGGGTTAAAGGCCCTGTCATCAATCGACTTTCTAAGGTCATCAATATAATTTTTAACAGCAGAAATAAATGCATCAATGGCAGGAGCATTAAGAACAGGCGCAAAGCAACTTTTGTTACTCAGATTTAACTGGCCAAGTGTCATTTTAGACCCCTTGGGCAATCCAATCCGACTATGGTCCTGGAACAAAACCTTGATCTTGACTGAACGAAAAAATGAAAATAAGTCCATTTCCAGATCAAACCAATAGATTTTGCTGTTTGGACAAAATGAGAGAGCTTTGCTCAATATGCTCACCTGAGCTGGAGAGAGTGATTTATATGTCATATTAACAACTGTCACTTCTTGGTCAGTGCTGCTTCGTATTTGAGACGTGTCTTGTTGTTGCATAGTTTTCCACCTTCTATGGTGCTTGCGTCCACACCATCTGGTGTGCTTCCGTTTGTCAATTGGAAAGGAACATTGTCTCCTAAAAAAATAATCTTGCAAAGTTATTTTATTAATTGAGTCCTGTGGGCATTTGTTTATCCTCAGATTGCCAATAATAAATAGTCCCATTTTTATAATCATCAAGATCACGATTCCATTTTTGACGTTTACCTTCCTCAGAATCGGTTTTAAATTTCTCCAAATGTGGGAATAAACCCTCCTTATATTTTTTATCTCGCAATATTTTTATTGGATAAAACAAGTATAAAACAACTTTAGGTACAACAAGTAGTGATCAAATCCAGTGCTGAGCCACGCCCCCTGCACTGGTCACATGACAGTGACGTCACCCCAGGTCCTTCAGCTGTTCAACAGTTCGGGTTGGTGGAAGCCGCCCCTTATGGATTCCATATGCCGCGATAGTGGAATCCATAACGGGGTGCGCGAGTTACCACAACCCGAACGCCGAACTTTATTTTAAAGTTCGCTCATCTCTAGACATAATACATAAAACTGTTGCCCCTCTTGTCACATAGGAATGAACAACTGAATGGACATAATCGTGTCCATTGTAGTGTACTTAAAGAAAGAACAAAAGTGGGGAAGGAAATGACATGGGAGGGACAAAGGGAGCATTATAAATAAACAATGCCAGTGGTCCTAAGCACAACGTTTAAACCTCTGCCTAAGGTCAAAGAAGTACTTACATAGATATTAGTCACACTAACGACCGTAGGTTACATATTAACAAATAGCAAGAGGCCATAAATATGTGCATATAATGTATTACAGCATTCTTAGACCAAATAGTCTTATCAGACCCAAATTATAAATATTGCGGGGTTACTTAAAATTCCTTCAAATTTTGGACTCATTTATTCTTTTTTCTTCCTATATTTCACGACCGTAAAGACTCCATAATGAACTTCCCATCAGTTTGGCTAACTATGTTCCAGTAAGTAGGGGGAACCTAGTTCGCCAAATCTCCAAATTTTTTAAACCCCACACCTCCATCAAATATTTGAAGCTCCGGATATATCAAGGACAATCTCTCTGAAGTCATGTACCATCTATAAACTATTTTCCTTGAGGCTTCCAGGTGATAGGAGCACTTAGAATATTTTGGAGGGACCGAAAATATTTGTTGCCAAGATATTTGGTTAATTGGAATTTTCAAATCCAATGAACATTTGTCTAGTCCTGTTATACTGGCTGTATTACATTCTTCCAACAACAGTTTATAGAATTTAGATATACCTTTAGACTGATCGGCTGTCCCAAAAAAATACAACTCAAATGAAGACTTAGTTAGGTTTTGATCTTCATGGAGAGAGTTCACTAGAGACCTCAATCTGAGATATTTAAAAAATTCCCGATTAGGTATATTATATTTTTTGTGACAGCCGAGAATGGTAATAACCCAGAAGCTTACCAAATTGTGCCCACTGTCGTTATTCCTTGCTGAATCCATGATTTAAACAAAATATCCGGTATCATGTATTCTATGGCACCTAATGGAATCTGGGAGAGTTTCATATTAACCAGATTCCTGGACAATATCAAGTTTTTCCATAGGGTAAGGCTAGCCACCACAGGCTTAAATTTGTTGATTGCGGCTAAGAGGGTCAATGAAAGGACATAGTAGAAAATCTTTAATGTTTTCTACTGTTAATATATTAGTTTCTATAGTTACCCAATGAGGTGGGTCTAATTTACTGAACCAATATCTAATTTGGTCTAGTAGGGTAGCATAATAATAGTATAAGAGATTGGGGAGAATAAAACCTACTTGTGACGTAGGTTTGTATAAAGTAGAGGCTGCGACTCTATGTCTGGAGTTTTTTCACACAAACCGCGTAAGGAGTGTTTGAATTTCTAAACAAATATAGTACTTTTGGTAACACCATCATTTTAATTGTGGCAATTCTCCCTACCCAGGAGACGTCTTGTAATGAGTATAACTTAAGATCCTCCGACACCATATTAAGTAGCGGCAAATAGTTCTTTTTATAAAGATCTTTGGAAAGAAATGTTAATGTAACCCCTAAATATGGAATTCCACCAGGAGCCCATTTGAACGGAAATTGGGAGGATATTAGTGAAGTTTTACTTGGTGAGACTCCCATGTTTAAAATAGCCAACTTGTTGGTGTTTAGTTTGTAATAGGTAATGTCACTGAATTCTTGTAATTTTAACATAGTAGCAGGGAGGGATTGCATGGGATTAGTGCAATAATCACGTCATCTGCAAATAGTCCAATTTTATGTTCCGTCCTTCCTATCGACACACTGGTGATATCCTTTGCATTTCTTATGGCTTCTGCCAATGGTTCCATAAAAAATGCAAAGATCAAGGGTGATAAAGGTCCCCCTTGATGGGTGCCGTTTGAGATCGGGAACGATTTAGACATAAACCCAGTGGACAAAACCTTAGCTTAAGGTTTAGTATACATGGCTAAAATGGCTATTTTAGCATCCCCTAATATTCCAAATTTTTCTAGAACTTTATCTAGATATCCCCAATGGACCCTGTCAAATGCCTTCTCCGCATCCAGAGAGAGAAGCATAGAAGGCGTCCAACATGCCTCCACTGCTTCCACCAAATCTATAAATCTTCTGGTACCATCTACCAACTATCTCTCTTTCACAAAGCCGACTTGGTCTTTATGGACCAAACTTGGGAGAATCTCCGCCAAACTAAGGGCTATAATTTTTGCATAGAGCTTTAGATCTGTATTTAGCAATGAGATTGGACGGAAGTTCCCCGGTCTATTCATGGTTTTTCCTGGTTTTGGGGGTGCAGTAATAGTCGCTTCCAACATTTCATCCAGGAAAGTTCAGTTGGTTCTTACGTAATTGAAAAGTTTTTTGAGAGAGGGCAGTAATATCTCCCTAAATTGCTTATAATAATTGTTATGTAGCCCATCAGGACCTGTGGATTTACTAGGTTTTAAGGATGTAATAGCAAAGTTAATTTCTTCATCAGTAAACTCTGACTGCAGGATGTGAAGTTGGGATTTTTGTACCTTGGGTAATGTCACTGGATTCAGGAATTTTTCAATAGCTTCTGGGGAGGGTTGACCTGTGTTGCTATCTGCCCACAAATTTTATAATGATGAATCCTCCTTATATTTTTTAAAGTCCTCATTAGATAAATTAGAACATAGTGCCGTTTCCACAAATGTAACAGTTTCCTGAACATCACACAATTCATGTTGTTAATAGTCAATGTTTAAAAGAATAAAGTCCAAAGAATATTTGTTGGATAATGCTTCAAACCTTTTGCAAAAATCCACATTATGGGAGAAGAGATTAGGTTTAAAATGGGATCTCATACCTCTAGGAATACGTTGTGATTTGAAATATTCACCCAGGATCGTCATATGTAGTTGTAGAGCAATGATACATTGATTTTAAAATTCATACTTCGGCTTTAACTCTTTGACTGATGGCATATTCAGGAAGGTGGCATCTCCCACAACTCCCAGCATAATCCACTCAGCATTCTCCTGTGTATAGCTGAAACCACCAGATGAAGATTAGTTGTCTGTATGAGACATATTGGTTGAAAAAAGAAGAAAAAAGGAAAAGTGTGCAGATGCAAACAGTTCAACAATATAAAGCAAAAATCTGGCAGCACTACATCCAACTTGGACAAAAAAGGGTGCACGCCCGAAGGGACTAGACTATTGCCCGATACACAAAGTAGCAAAAAAGCAGCACTCCAAAATCTGTAAAATGAAGAAAATGCTTTTATTCACCCACATGCGACGTTTTGGCTCAACACTGGAGCCTTTCTCCAGCAGTTATACATGTGAACAGATTATATATATAGTAATATATTAGTTCAGTGGCTCACCTGCTGGAAAACAAGGAATGGTGCACCCCTGGTACCACCCAAACCAAGTAGTAGAAATAAATAGATAAATAAGTGGGGGGCACTCAATATTTGGAAAATTTGGACCAATGGAATTCAATAATAAAAATTAAAAGTTGTCGATTAAATGAGCTGTTATTGCGGCATGCATACACAAGATGTTAGGGGAGAGTTGTTGAGTACATTACCACTCTTGTATTTGTACCAATATAATTTGTTCCCCGTTGTAGATTTGGACTGGGCCTCCCACGGTGTCCCGTGTGGCCTCTCGGTCCGAGCGGTGTCTCGGTCGGGGTTGGCATCTCACGTGACTAGTGGCCACTCATGTGATTGTGACGTCACATTATGGGCAGCTCTTTCCCAGGTCCTGTTGGTTAATGCCATCCATCATTGCAGTTTCCTATTATGGTTCTATTTGTTTTTATTTTTCTATGTGTATTGACATTGGTTTATTATGATGTTTGGGCAATACATCTTTAATTTTTATTATTGAATTCCATTGGTCCAAATTTTCCAAATATTGAGTGCCCCCACTCATTTAGCTAGATTATATATATATATATATATATATATATATATATATATATATATATACACAAAGTGGCATTTTATTTTTTATGTTTAATTATGTATATTGATTCTTGATTAGGGATGACCGAACCCTTGAAAGTTCAGGACCCGAACTTGACCCTGAACCTGGACCCCATTAAAGTCATTGGGGACCCGAACTTTACTTTATTATTTTCCGTTATAACATGGTAGGTAGATAGATAGATAGATAGATAGATAGATAGATTATGAAGTAGAAAGTCTATTTAGAAGTGTACATATTTCCTATAAAATAAATATAAATCACAACTAACCGCTATGTTGAATATTTAGTGCTAATAGATAAAACTACATTGTGGTACAGTACCTTCAGCTATCACACTGACAGAAAATGATGTTTTCCATTTTGTATGTATCCTCATGCCTTTGTGCCCTTTCACCCTGTCTCTAAAATCTAATTCGAAAATCAATCTGCATCGATGAGAAAATAACTTTTAATCTAGCATCACTTCAGACCGGGAAGGATTAAAAAGTCATTTTCCTTTCCTCTTTTTAGCATCAATTTTTCTTTTTGATGAAGAAATGAGGTCCATAAGTGCGATAGTAGGACTTGGAGTTAGCACGGAAGGCCCAGGAGGCCTGATAGGAGGAAATTGCCTGTTTCAAGAAATAAGGTTGCTTTGGTAGCCTTCCAAAATAATTGTGCAATGAGCTCAGTGCTGCATATATGAAATAATATTAAGACGTTTCAAATTTCAGAGTTGATACTGATTTCTTCTCTACCACTAGAGAATTCTAAAAAGAGAACTAGAGCAGTTTCTTATAGCATACTAATTGGAGAAATCCCACAACAGTAATAGCACTTCCTAGGCATAATCAGCAAAAAAGAGACTCTAACAATTAGAGTTTCTTCATGAATGTTACATTATCATTCTCCCTGCAGATCCTTCAATATTTACAGGATGAATTATTTTTCTTAGTTCACTAACGTACATTTTTATTTTCTGTCATATTGTTCCAAATTACAGAAATGTGTTTTCAATCAAGCCAATATTCTACTATTTCCATTTCCAGCTTTTGAGCAAACCTTTAATGACTGTTCACTAATGTGATTAGTCTAAATACTTACTGTGATTAAATAGCAATTTAACAAGGAAAGATTTTCAGCATAAAATGTTAAACAGACTAAGTGGAACATTGGAAAAATAAAACTGTTCTTATTAATACAAAACAATTTCAATAACCAACCAATGCATCATCTCTCAAAAAAAAAAGATGCTGGTGATAATAGTCATTATACCGATAAGGCATTTGTAACTGACAACACAGCAACTGTTCTGAGACAGATTTAATAGAGAATAAATAAGCTATGATGTCACATTGTACCTTCTATGATTTTCTGTAGGACAATAGCTGTGCTACATCTTAATATTACCACAAATAATCTATTAAATAATCACCTTTACTGTTATACATGCACATACATACATATACATGGCTACATGCACACGAACGTATTTTGTTTCCGTGTCAGTTCCGTTTTTTTTTGCTGATAGAATGCGGACCCATTCATTTCAATGGGTCTGCAAAAAATGCTGACAGCACACCATGTACTATCCGCATTTCGTAGCCCCACAAAAAAAAAAATAGAGCATGTCCTATTCTTGTCCATTTTAGGCATTGTTACAATAAATCCGCAAAAAAAAAAAAACGGATGGCATATGGATATCATCCGTTTTTTTTGCGGATGCGCAAATTTTCAGACCGCAAAAGACATACGGCCGTGTACATGTAGCTTAAGGGCAAAAACATATGGGACAGGTATATTACAAATGGGTATACTACATGGATCCTTACAGATTTGTACCCATGAAACTGGCTGACCTGTTACATGTGCGCTTGGCAGCTGAAGACATCTATGTTGGTCCCATGTTCATATGTGCCCACATTGCTGAGAATACTGAAGTGTTAATATATGTAAAAGAGACTCTAGGAGCAATGGGGGCATTGCCGTTACACCTAGAGGCTATGCTCTATCTGGAACTGATTGACAGGGCCAGTCAGTGTAAACATGATCATGCCTGGCCCTGACTTCTCTTAAAGTCAATGAAAGTGTAGAGGATGCAGCAATTGGAGCAAAAGCATAGCCTCTAGGAGTAACAGCAATTCCCCGTTGCTCTTAGAGGCTCGTTTGCATATAATAACCCTTTCAGGACCCTGCCATATTTCACCCTAATCCCTTAAGGATGCATGATGTACCGGTACGTCATTGTTCCCGAGTCCTTAAGGACCCATGACGTACCGGTATGTCATATCTTTAAAAGGAGAGTTCAGCGCAGTGGGGGTTAACCCCCCCCTGTAGCCCCCAATTATATTGTAGCTGTGGGGGTGCGGGGGGGGTGGTTGCGGGAGGTGTGGGCAGTGTAATGTTTCCCTGGTGGTCTGGTGGCTTTAGCAGAGTGTCAGCACATTGGGACATGGTGTCAAAAACCAGTCCAGCAAAGTCTGCCATCCAAAAACTGTATGGCATTCATTTCCTTCTGTGCCCTGCCGTGTGCCCATACAGCTGTTTATGATATTATATGGGGTGTTTCTGTAAACTACAGAATCAGGGCAATAAATATTGAGTTTTGTTTGGCTGTTAACCCTTGCTTTGTAACTGGAAAAAAATTATTAAATTGGAAAATCTGCCAAAAAAGTGAAATTTTATCTCTATATTCCATTAATTCTTGTGGAACACCTAAAGGTTAACAAAGTTTATAAAATCAGTTTTGAATACCTTGAGGGGTGTAGTTTCTAGAATGGGGTAATTTTTGGGTGGTTTCTATTATGTAAGCCTCACAAAGTGACTTCAGACCTGAACTGGTCCCTAAAAAGTGGGTTTTTGAAAATTTCTGAAAAAATTCAAGATTTGCTTCTATACGTCTAAGCCTTGTAACATCCCCAAAAAATAAAATATCATTCTCAAAATGATCTAGACATGAAATAGACATATGGGGAATGTAAAGTAATTACTATTTTTGGAGGTATTACTATGTATTACAGAAATAAAGAAATTGAAACTTGGAAAATTGCAAATTTTCCATTTTTTTTGTAAATTTGGTATTTTTTTATGAATAAAAATTAACTTTTTTGACTCCATTTTACCAGTGTCATGAAGTACAATATGTGCCAAAAAGACAGAATGGCCTGCATAAGTAAAAGCGTTTGAAAGTTATCACCATATAAAGTGACACTGGTCAGATTTGCAAAAAATGGCCTGGTCCTTAAGGTGAAATAGGGCTGAGTCCTTAACGAGTTAAAGACCAGGCCATTTTTGGGAAATTTGACATGTGTCACTTTATGTGGTAATAACTTTGGAATGCTTTTACTTATCCAAGCCATTCTGAGATTGTTTTCTCGTGACACATTGTACTTCATGAAAGTGGTAAATTTCAGTCAATATTTTCTTATTTTTATTTTTCTTCTTTTAAAACAGATTGTGATACCTCATAAAATAGTTATTACTTTACATTTTCCATATGTATACTTTGTGTTTGAATCATTTTCTGAATACCATTTTATTTTTTTGGGATGTTAGAAGGCTTAAAAGTTTAGAAGAAAATCTTGAAATTTTTCAGAAAATTTCCAAAACCCACTTTTTTAAGGACCAGTTCAGTTATAAAATCACTGTGGGGCTTACATAATAGAAACCACGCATACATGGCCCAATTTTAGAAACTACACCCCTCAAAGTATTTAAAACTGATTTTACAAACGTTAACTTGTTAACCTTTTAGGTGTTTCACACGAATGTAAGGAAAATGTAGAAAATGTCAGAATTTCACTTTTTCGGCAGATCTTCCATTCTAATCCATTTTGTTTCCGGTAACAAAGCAAGGGTTAACAGCCAAACAAAACAAAATATTTATTACCCTGATTCTGTAGTTTACAAAAACACCCCATTTGTGATCATAAACTGCTGTACAGGCACACGGCAGGGCGCAGAGGGAAAGGAACGCTATATGGTTTTTGAAGGGCAGATTTCACTGGGATAATTTTTAGTTGCCATGTCACATTTAAAGACCCCCTGATGCAGCCCTAGAGTATAAACTCCAAAAAAGTAACCCCATTTTGGAAACTACACCCCTCAAGCTATACAAAACTGATTTTGCAAACTTTGTTAACACTCTAGGTGTTCCACAAGAATTGCATTTTTTCCGGTAGAAAACCGAGGGTTAACAGCCAAAAAAAATCAATATTTATTATCCTGATTCTGTAATTAACAGAAACACCCAATTTGTGATCATAAACTGCTTTACGCTGCGGTTTTGCTGCACACGGCAGGGCTCAGAAGGAAAGGAACGCCATATGGTTTTTGAAGGGCAGATTTCACTGGGATAATTTTAAGTTGCCATGTCACATTTAAAGACCCCCTGATGCAGCCCTAGAGTATAAACTCCCAAAAAGTGATCCCATTTTGGAAACTATATATATTACACTTTAGTGAGGCAAGGTAACCAAAAAATAGCTGTTTTGGCACAGTTTTTATTTTTTGTTTTTTACAATGTTCATCTGACAGGTTAGATCATGTGCTATTTTTATAGATACCAAATATGACTTTTTTTGGTTGTTTGTTTCAGTTTTACATAATAAAGCATTTTATATATTTTTTTTTTGTGTGTTTCCATATTCTGAAAGCCATAGTTTTTATATTTTTGGGGAAATTGTCTTATGTAGGGGCTATTTTTTTTTAGGATGAGATGACGGTTTGATTGGTACTATTTTAGGGTGCATGTGACTCTTTGATCGCTTGGTATTGCACTTTTTGTGATGTAAGGTGACAAAAATGGCCTTTTTGACACAGTTTTTCTTTTTTACGGTGTGTACCTCAGTGTGGGAGATAGAACTCCATCTTGTTTCTCTGGACCAGAGTTCAGTAAGAGGTTAGTAAGATGTCAGCTTAATTGCAGGTGCGAGTGAGCAGTTGATATCCCCCCCCCCCCACCACAACCACCACAACCACAATTCTTACTGTTTAGTTTCACATCCTCTTTCTGATAAGAGTATGTCTCGCTTCTATATAGCTGTTTCGTTTCACTGTGTTTTGTGATTTTCGCTCAAGCTATGTGACACCCATGGCTGCCGGACGTCTGCCAGGAAAATTCTGATATAAGATTGTATTCTTCAAACAATAAACTCAGACCACTGCTTTACAGCATCTTGCCTGTATCAGTTTTTCTCAATATGTGTACACATATGATTTCTTCTTTGATTTGAACCCCGATAATCATAGACGCAGGGGTAATTGCCCCAAAACTGAGGGGTTAGGTCATGTGATTTTTTTTATACAGCAGGTTGTTACGGATGTGGAGATGCCTAATATGTATACTTTTTTATTTATTTATTTAAGTTTTACACAATAAAAGCATTTTTGAAACAAAATAAATAATTTTTTAGTGTCTCCATATTCTGAGAGCCATTTTTTTATTTATTTTTTGGGCGATTGTCCTAGGTAGGGTCACTTTTTTTGCGGGATGAGATGAAAGTTTGATTGGTACTATTTTGGGGTGCATATGACTTTTTGATTGCTTGATATTACGGCTTAAAACCTAATTTTTCTCAGCAATGCGGGCACATATGAACATGGAACCAACACAGATGCCTTCAGCTGCTAAGTGCACATGCAACAGGTCAGCCAGTTTCATAGGAATAAATCTTCTGACAGTGGCCCTTTATTATGGTGCCCACAGAATTCATTAAGCCCATGATGTACAATACTTTGAGGTACTATGAAGTCTGTTATACAGACTATGAGGTATTTCGTGTGCCAGCTGCATACAGTAGGTAGAGGTGTACAAGGGTATATTTTATAACCCTCCAATCCACAGTAATCCTTACCAGCAATCTCAAACGGTTGTGCCCACTAAAGGTAGCTTCACTTAAGGCGATTATTGGTAAGATTGAGCAACAAATGAGTCATTTCTTGGTGTAGTGAACATTTCAACAATGACCCTGTAGATGCGCCTATTATCGTTCACAAAATTATACTTTCAATCGCATATTCCATAATTTGTAAAGCAAACAGTTGCATTTACACAAAGCGATTACTTGAGTGGCGTACTTAAACTTAGGGTGTGATCATCTGTAATAGTGAGCTATTTCTGTTTACATGTGTGAAATTATTAACATCCAACAATAATTTTGTGTCCACACAAAGGATCAAACCAACATGGAAACCTGCAGGATGTAGCACAGGATAACCAAAGAAGAAGGACCATAAAACAAACGATCATGTGTGGTAGCATATCTACAAAACCAAACTGCAGATTCCAGAGGAAGCACAGCAAACTTATATCGGTGTTTGACCTGTTCTCCCCAGGTCCTGGTCTGTATGCCTTTTCTTATCTCTGCCGTTTAAGTATTGTATATTTTGTTATGCCATAGTATTTAGCCCTCCCTTCAGGAGGCACTCCACATCTATAGTTGGTGTATTGTTATTGACAATGGGTCTATTAAGTTCTCAGTACATATACAGGTGCAATGAGGTGATATAAAAGTGGAGTGTGGTTTGCAAGCTTGTAGACTTGTGTATAAGGTATTAGATGCGGTGGGAGTTTATTTCATTCTGTTAAAGGAGGGATTTTTTTTTACCTCATTACAAATATGATATGACTATCAGTGTGACATACATTGAACCTAGGTACCGGGGGGATTGTACTATCACAGTTACTTCTGCTTTGACTCTTTCTTATTAATTCATATATGTGTGTTATATGACCTTTTTTATGAGACACAATAAAGATGCTTTTTGTACTGCATGTGTAGAGTCTGTAGTTTAGGATGTAGCATAGGTATGTATGCATATTTGGCTACTTGAAGAAGGTTTTAGGCCTCTTCCACACAATCGATTTTTCTGTCCTGGTGCGATGTGTGAAGCAAAATCATAGCATCTGGACAAAATCCTGACCTATTCATTTCAATGGATCTGCACACATGACAGTAGTTTCTCACACATCATTTTTTAGTTCAGGAAAGATCGGAGCATGTTCTATATTCTGTGTTTTTCATGCAGCCCTGGCTCTATAGAAGTGAATTGGCTTGCATGAAAAACAGATTGCATCCGGATGCAATCTGGATGAATTTCGATTGCAATGAGTTTTTCACTGATGGTTGCTATGAGATGCAGTTTGCAATTCTTCAGGGTTTTTTTCCCGAGCATGAAAAACGCATCACAAACTGATTCCCCCGAGGTGAAAAAAAACTGAACATTGAACGCAATCGCAGACAAAACTGACTAAACTTCCGTGTAAAACCTTCAGTTTTTCTCCTGAACAGATCCTGACACAATCCAGCCCTGATGGGGTCGCATAGCATGATGCCATGTAACCCTTACAGTTCTCGAATGCATTGGATAACACTGACAGCATTAATTTATTCCCAGAATTTGTGGTACTAATGACTATCCGTGAGTATGTTCTGCTATGTTCTTTGGTTGCTACATTTGGATCCTGAACTGCTCTCCTACCTATGAAACGTGGCTGTGTTCTAGATCACATCCTGCCATTTATGCTCCAGCTCAAGTGTGCTCATGTGTCTCAGCTCCAGCCCCTTGGTCTACGTCCCAGTTCCTGCATTTCTTTGCCTCAGCAACTGGTCTATGTGTTCCTTGTTCCAGTTCACATCTATGCTCCTGTGCTCCACTTCTGGATTCAACTTTTGCATTTTGCTGTTGTTGCTGTGTCCACCAAAGGATCCACATTCCTTGTCTTGTAATATTATCTATGCTACAACCTGAACTCTTGCTTGTATGATCTGTCTGCAATAAAGTAACATTTAACTATAACATACAGGTTCCATGATGAATCCATTATGATCAGTTATGAATCTGTGTTAGCCATATGTATCATGCATAAGGATATATTTTCCCCTCCCATGTGACGTATAATAGATCGGCCAGTTTTTTTTTTTTTTTTGCTCAGTAGAATACCTGAGCATGCTAGAATGCATTTGAAAGGTATTCAGGCACTTTAACTTTTTCACGTTTTATGTTGCAGCCTTGTGCAAAAAAAAAATAAAAAAAAATCTGCACACAATATCCCATAATTAGAGGTGAGCGAATCGAAGTTGACAAAGTTGAATTCGATCCGAATTTCAGGCAAAATTCAATTCTCACCGAATACGAATTTCCTCACGCTTCATGGTAATGTATCAAATTTTTACCTAAAATGGCTGCTGCACGTGTGAGGATATGGAGCAAGGAGCTCTGGTAAGACGGGATCACCCACAATGCCATGCATGCAGACAATCAGCCCTGTGAAGTCACAGTCCTATAAATAGCCCCAGCCATCTTGGATTCTGCCATTTTCCAGTGTACTGGGAGAAATGACAGCATACGCAAGGGACAGTGCTAGAATAAACTTAATTAGGCAAAAAAAAAAGATTTATAAGTTCAGGGAAAGATAATTCGAGGTGTAGGGAAAGGATAGGGAGGAATCATTCCACAGCATTTATGTTGAACAGGGTTCAGTAGGGAAGGTTACAGCCTGGGTAATAGGAACAATCCTATTACACCTTGCTGCACTGACTGGGGACCCACATTGCCATTATACAGCTCTGTAATTCCAGCCAACCGTTCTTGTTATTGGGGTGCAAGTACTGTTTAATACAGCCATTAACAGGGTTTATTACAAGGAAATATTTCTATGTCTTATTTGCCCTTGTACAGTGCAGTTATATGTTCTAAAGCATTTTTTAGCTTATATTAGTGTGAAAAAAGGGCTTATTAGCCGTTGTGTGGTAAAGTGCTAAAATTACAGCCCTTTTTGTCATGTATTAGTGGCAAAAGAAAAATATATTTTCCGTTCAGCGGTGCAGTTATATGTTCTAAAGCCTTTTTTGTCGTGTATTAGTGACAAAAGTAAAATATATTTGCCGTTCAGCTGTGCAGTATATGTTCTAAAGCCCTTTTTGCCATGTATTAGTGGCAAAAGTGAAATATATTTGCCGTTCAGCAGTGCAGTTACATGTTCTAAAGCCGTTTTTGCCGTGTATTAGTGGCAAAAGTAAAATTTATTTGCCGTTCAGCTGTGCAGTTATATGTTCTAAAGCCCTTTTTGCCGTGTATTAGTGTCAAAAGTAAAATATATTTGCTGTTCAGCGGTGCATTTATTTGTTCTGAAGCCCTTTTTGCCATGTATTAGTGGCAAAAGTCAAATATATTTGCCGTTCAGCAGTGCAGTTACATGTTCTAAAGCCATTTTTGCCGTGTATTAGTGGCAAAGGTAAAATATATTTGCCGTTCAGCTATGCAGTCATATGTTCTAAAGCCCTTTTTGCCATGTATTAGTAGCAAAATAAAGTATATTTGCCTTTCAGCAGTGCAGTTATATGTTCTAAAGCCCTTTCTGTTGTGTATTAGTGGCAAAATAAAAATATATTTGCCATTCAGTGGTGCAGTTATTTGTTCTAAAGCCCTTTTTGTCATGTACAAGTGGCAAAAGTAAAATATATTTGCTGTTCAGCTGTGAATTTATATGTTCTAAAGCCCTTTTTGTTATGTACGAGTGGCAAAAGTAAAATATATTTGCTGTTCAGCTGTGAATTTATATGTTCTAAAGCCCTTTTTGGCATGTAATAGTGGAAAAATAAAAATATATTTGCAGTTCAGCAGTGCATTCATATGTTCTAAAGTCCTTTTTGTCGTCTATTAGTGGCAAAATAAAAATATATATGCCATTCAGCTATGCAGTTATATGTTCTAAAGCCCTTTTTTGTGTGTATTAGTGGGGAAAAAAGGGCTTAGTTGCCGTTGTGTGGTGAAGTGAGAAAATTACAGACTTTTTTGAGGTGTTTTAATTTCCTTTTCATTTATTTATTTGATCTAACAGTATGTCAGACAGAGAAGTGCCAGGTCATGCACAGGGGAGTAGTAGAGGCTTAAATATTTCTGGCGCAGGCATAGGTCTCAGAAGAGTAAGGGGCCCTGGCATCAGGGGTCACTTTGAGAGGCCTGCGCTCCCAATGTCAGCTAGCGGTTGTGTCTTGACCAGCAACCCAGCGGTTCTTGAATGGTTGACTCGATCTTTGACTTTGTCGCAAGTGACATCAGACACCCCCAGCCAAGAGTTGGTGGGTTCGTCAGACACAACCGTTAGTTGGCATGGCCAAGGAGCAGGCACTGTGCCCTCACCTGTCCTCAACCTGCCTTTGTCCTTTTCTGTTCCCTCAGCCAGAGAAGTATTGTATGTTGTGGGCTCAGCTCCACTATACAGTGAGGACGAGCTACTAGAAAACAGTCAGGAGCTACTGGCAAGCCAAGATGTGGAGGACACATCTGCCGCTTCCTCCACTATGCGGGCAAGTAGTGATAAAGAGAGGGGTGTGGTAGCTGGTGTTGCGAGCGGTCAGGCATAGAAACATAGAATGTGTCGGCAGATAAGAACCATTTGGCCCATCTAGTCTGCCCAATATACTGAATACTATGAATAGCCCCTGGCCCTATCTTATATAAAGGATGGCCTTATGCCTATCCCATGAATGCTTAAACTCCTTCACTGTATTTGCAGTTACAACTTCTGCAGGAAGGCTATTCCATGCGTCCACTACTCTCAGTAAAGTAATACTTCCTGATATTACTTTTAAACCTTTGCCCCTCTAATTTAAAACTATGTCCTCTGTAGCAGTTTTTCTTCTTTTAAATATTCTCTCCTCTTTTACCATGTTGATTCCCTTGATGTATTTAAAAGTTTCTATCATATCCCCTCTGTCTCTTCTTACTTCCAAGCTATACATGTTAAGGTCCTTTAACCTTTCCTGGTAAGTTTTGTCTTGCAATCCATGTACTAGTTTAGTAGCGCTTCTCTGAACTCTCTCCAAAGTTTCAATATCCTTCTGCAGATATGGCCTCCTGTACTGCACACAATACTCCAAATCAGGTCTCACTAGTGCTCTGTAGAGAGGCATGAGCACCTCCCTCTTTCTACTGTTAATGCCTCTCCCTATACACCCAAGGCATTACCTGCTGCTCTATGACATTGTCTGCCCACCTTTAGGTCGTCTGATATAATGTCCCCTAAATCTCTTTCCTCAAATACTGAGGTTAGTACTGTATCACTGATTTTTTTATTCTGCTCTTGGGTTTTTACACCCCAGGTGCATTATCTTGCACTTATCGACATTAAATTTTAGTTGCCAGATTTTTGACCATTCCTCTAGTTTTCCTAAATCCTTTTCCATTTGGTGTATCCCTCCAGGAACATGAACCCTGTTACAAATCTTTGTGTCATCAGCAAAAAGACACACATTACCATTGAGGCCTTCTTCAATTTCTCTGACAAAGATATTAAACAATATGGGTCCCAGAACAGATCCCTGAGGTACCCCACTGGTAACAATACCATGGTCTGAATATACTCCATTGACTAAAACCCTCTGTTTTCTGTCCTTCAGCCACTGCCTAATCCATTCAACAATATGTGAGCCCAAGCTGAAAGACTGCAGTTTATTGATAAGCCTTCTATGAGGAATAGTATCAAAAGCCTTACTAAAGTCCAGATAAGCAATCTCTACTGCACCTCCGCCATCTATTATTTTAGTCACCCAATCAAAAACCGGTTGAAGTGGACATCAGTGACGTGCAGACAGTACTTGATGATGATGCAGCTGATCACACTTGGGAGCTGGGTGACGAAGGGGCTTCATCATCATCGAGAGAAGAGAGTTGCAGCTTGCCTGTGAGCCAGCGGTGGAGCCAGCAAGTCTCTAGAGTTGCCGAGCGTCAGCAGGGTGGCAGCAGTGGGAGGACGGTAGCCAAATGTGCCCGGGGAAAAAAAAAACGATTTGCAGGAGCCTACCTGCCTGGGAAGTAGCGGTGCATGGGTTCATGGAGGCGGCGGTGGTAGCAGTCAGTCAGTGCGTAGTGTTGGGGGTAAAATCACCTACTCGGCGGTGTGGCAGTTTTTTGTTAAGCCACCGGAGGAAGTGAACATGGCCATATGAAAAATCTGTGGGCAGAAGGTGGAGCGTGGCCAGGGTGCCAATCTTGGCACCACGGCCCTGCGTCAACATATGCGGCGTCACCATAGAGTGGCCTGGGAGAACCGTGGTTCCAATTTTGTGGTCTAGCCTGATGCAACAACCGCTGCATCACCCAGTGGACGCATCCGATTTCAGGCAGTCAAGACTCCACCACCGCAGCTGAAGGGAGCTGTCTGTCCTTCCCATCATCTAATGGTCCTGATGCTCCTGCTCCTCGCCCTCCTACTCCTCGTCAGTCATTCCATCAGCAATCAATCACCGAAGCGATTGCCAAGAGACAACAGTATATGTGCACTCATCCAACGGTGCAGAAGCTGAACATGCTCATGGCCAAGTTGCTGGTGTCGCGGTCCCTCCCTTTCCAAGTGGTGGACTCTGCACCTTTCAGAGAACTGATGGCTTGTGCCGAGCCGAGGTGGAGAGTCCCAAACCATCATTACTTTGCCAAAAAGGCAGTACCAGCCCTGCACACATATGTAGAAAAGAAGGTGGGTCAGTCCTAGAGACTGTTGCTGTCTGTCAAAGTGCATGACATTGCCGACATGTGGAGCTGTAACTACGGTCAGGGACAATACATGTTCTTTACAGCCCACTTGGTAAATGTGGTTCCTGCACAGCCACACCAGCAACTTAGCCAGGTGACGCCGCTTCCGCCTACATGTTCTCACGTGTTGGTCCAGCGACAATGTCTGCCTCTGCCTCCTCATCCTCCACTGTGTCCTCAGCCTCCACTGCAGGGACAATTCACAGTGCCCCTCCAGCATACCACATGTTCAGGGCACTGCGGTAACATGCTATTCTGCACCTCGTTTCCCTGGACGAACACAGGGGAGGAACTGCTCCGTGTCCTTCATCAAGAAATCAAATCCTGGTTTTCTCCGCGACAACTGAAAATCAGAACCATGGTGACCAACAACGGGAAAAACATGGTGTCGGCACTGCATCAAGGAGTGCTGAGCCATATATCCTGCATGGCACACGTGTTCAATCGGGTTGTCAAGCGGTTCCTGAAGTCTTCCCAGGAAACTTTGCATGCACTTCAGCTACTCATACACCTCCTTGTACCGCAGCAGCAGAACGGCATCCCCCAACGTAGGCTGATATGCGACGTTTCCACCTGCTGGAATTCCAGAGAAAGGCCATGAACAATTTCCTGAGTACTCCCCTGTGTAACTTTGATGTAAGCCAGTGGCAGCTCATTTGTGAGACCTGCCGTTTGCTCAGGCCCCTTGAGGAGGCCACGTTTTTTGTCAGTTGCCAGGACTACGGGATGAACAATGTCATTCCACTGCTTTATGTTCGTGAGACATGGCGCCTTCATCTGACGGCCACATGAGCCCTGTGGGGGCTGAACTGGAGGAGGACATTGGAGCACAAGCAATGAGTAGCGAAATGGGTGGTTTTTCTACACAGGTTACAGGAGAGGAGGAGCAGGAGCAGCCAGAGGAGCTACTGGGCGATGAGGAAGATGAGGCAGAGGACCCAGACACACTGTGGCCGTATGCAGTGGAGATGGAGGCAGGGAGTCCCTCCGAGTCACTTGCACAAATGGCCCGATGCATGCTCACTTGCTTGTGTAGTTACAGCCGAATTGTCGCCATTCGGCGGACGGATGACTTTGCGCTCTCCACCTTGTTGGACTGCTGGGGAGGGGAGGGGTGTTGTGACAGGAGCAGTACCAGCTCCTTCAGCAGCAACCTAAGTCTAGAGTCGATGATGAGCAGCTTTCTTCCCCTGCATAGTGAAGAAACTACTCACCAGCAGCTAGACATAGAGAAGAACCTGAATCAACAGGTGGTGGCATACTTGAAGTGCACTCTGCCACCCGTCATTGAAGATTCGCTGGACTACTGGGTAGCCAAACTGGATTTGTGGCCGCAACTAGCCGAGTTTGCCCTGGAAAAGCTGTCCTGCCCAGCCAGTAGTGTGACATCAGAGCAGGTGCTTAGTGCGGCGGGGTCATACTTACCCCAAAAAGAATTTGCCTGTCCACCCAAAATGTAGGGAGATTGACCTTTGTCAAGATGAATCAGGCATGGATCAGCCAGGATTTCCACCCACCAATGCCTGATGCATCAGACTAGATCATCCATAGTGACGCACCAACACTTTGACAAAAGAGGCCGGTTTATACTGGCTACTAGTGTTAAGCGTTATAGGCAATATTCGAATTTGCGATATTTCACAAATTTTTGGTTAAATATTCGCCATAAATTCGCAAATCTGAGAATTTGCGATCTCCAGTCATTATTTACTTGATTGTGAAAATCGGCAATGCAATACTTTCGCAATAAAAGTTTTCAATTAAAATGTTCGCAAACAACACTATTCGCAAATACAAATATATAACACTATATTCTAAATATTTGTAAATTCTCGAAGTGGCGATATTCGCGATTAAAACTCGCCATTTGAATATTCGCGATCAACACTACTGGCTACCTGCCTCAGCTACTATTCTGATGCTGCCACCCATCTGATGCCACACATCTGATTCCAAGTGCTCCTTCTTTCACCCACCGTCTTCAGCTGGTACTGGTATTGCCACACTACTCCCCACTCTGTCACTGGGTCACTCTTTGGTCTCCTGATGCTGCTGCCACCTCCACACTATGCCACCTCTCCACTCTGTGGTCTTCTTATGCTGCCCCTTCCACACTATGTCACCTTTCAACTCTCTGGTCTCCTCATGCTGCCACCTCCACACTATGTCACCATGCCACTCGGTGGTCTCCTGATGCTGCTGCCATCTCCACACTGCGTCACCTTGCAAATCTGTGGTGTCCTCATGCTGCTGCCACCTCCACACTGTCAATTTGCCACTCTGTGGTCTTCTGATGCTGCTTCCACCTCCACACTATGGGACCTTGCCACTTTGTGGTCTCCTCATGCTGCTGCCACCTCCACACTATGTCGCCTTGCCACTCTGTGGCCTTTTGATGCTTTCGCCACCTCAACACTGGCATTGTGCCACTCTGTGGCCTCCTCCTGATTCTGCTGCTGCCACCTCCACACTGTCATTGTGCCACTCTGTTGCCTTCTGATGCTGCTGCTGCCACCTCCACACTGTCATTGTACCACTCTGTGGCCTCCTCATGCTGTTCCCTTCCTCCCCACTTCATAACTGGGCCACTATTTTGCCTTTCGGCCTGGCTAAAATCATCATTTATTTGACCCTTCTGTCATAAGAATGGAAAAATGAGAGGCACAATGGATCCTGTCTGTGAAGCAGCTGTAAGGCCTGTATGGTCCCATCACAATTGGCTTGTGATTTGGTAGCCAAAAGCAGGAGTGGGTACAAAACACAGAACACATGCAAATATTTCATTCACATGACATCTCTGTTTTGGATACACTCCAGATTTTTTTGGCATTAGCAATACTGATGGATTACTACATAGTAACATAGTACATAAGGCCCAAAAAAGACATCTGTCTATCCAGTTCGGCCTGTCATCCTGCTAGTTGATCCAGAGGAAGGCAAAAAAAATCCTGTGAGGTAGAAGCCAGTTTTCCCCACTTAAGGGGAATAAAAAATTTCTTCCTGACTCCAATCAGGCAATCAGAAGAACTCCCTGGATCAACACCCTATTTCTAGTAGCTATAGCCTGTAATATTATTATACTTCAGAAACACATCCAGGCCCCTCTTGAATTTCTTTATTGTACTCACCATCACCACCTCCTCAGGCAGAGAGTTCCCTAGTCTCACTGCTCTGACCGTAAAGAATCCTCTTCTATGTTTGTGTGCAAACCTTCTTTCCTCCAGATGCAGAGGATGTCCCCTCGTCACAGTCACAGTCCTGGGGATAAATAGATAATGGGAGAGATCTCAGTACTGACCTATGATATATTTATACATAGTTATTAGATCTCCCCTCAGTCGTCTTTTTTCGAAAGTAAATAACCTTAATTCTGATGATCTTTAAGGGTACTGTAGTTGCCCAATTCCAGTTATTACTTTAGTTGACCTCCTTCTAACCCTCTCCAGCTCGGCTATGTCTGCCTTGTTCACAGGAGCCCAGAACTGTACACAGTACTCCATGTGTGGTCTGACTAGCGATTTGAAAAGTGGTAGGACTATGTTCTCATCAAGGGTGTCTAGGCCCCTTTTGATGCAACCCATTATCTTATTGGCCTTGGCAGCAGCTGCCTGACACAGTTTTTTTGCAGCTTAGTTAGCTTTTTATTAAAATTCCTAGATCCTTTTCCATGTCAGTGTTACCGAGTGTTTTACCATTTAGTAGGTACGGGTGACTTGCATTATTCCTTCCCATGTGTATAACTTTATATTTGTCAGTGTTAAACCTCATCTGCCACTTATCTGCCCAAGCCTCTCAACTATCCAGATCCCTCTGTAGCAGTATATTGTCCTCCTCAGTGTTAATTACATTACACAGTATATTGAAAAGAATAGGGCCCAGTACTGACACCTGAGCTAACCCACTAATGACAGTGACCCAATATGACTGTGTACCGTTAATAACCACCCTCTGTTTTCTGTCACTCAGCCAGTTACTTACCCACTTACAGACATTTTCTCCCAGTCCGAGCATCCTTATGTTATATACTATCCTTTTATGTGGTACAGTATCAAATGCTTTGGAGAAGTCTAGATATACGACATCCATTGATTCGCCGCTGTCAAGTCTAGAACTTACCTCCTCATAGAAACTGATTAAATTTGTTTGGCATGATTGATCCCTCATGAAGCCATGCTGATATGGCATTATTTGCTTATTTCCATTAAGATCCTCTAAGATAGCATTTCTCAGAAAACCCTCAAATAGTTTCCCCATAACAGATGTTAAACTTACCAGCCTATAGTTTCCAGGCTCTGTTTTTGGACCCTTTTTGAATATTGGCACCACATTTGCTATGCGGCAATCCTGTGGAACATTCCCTGTCAGTATAGAGTCCGCAAATATCAGAAATCAGGGTCTGGCTATGACATTACTTAATTCCCTTAGGATACGGGGGTGTATGACATCTGGTCCTGGTGATTTGTCTATTTTAATCTTTTTAAGTCGCTGTTGTACTTCTTCTTGGGGCAGACAGGACACTTTAAATGGGGGATTTATTTTAACATTCTGAGCAGTTTATTTTCCTTAGTGAATACATTGGAGAAAAAAATATTTAACAGCTTTTCTTTCTCCTCGTCGCTCTCTGCAACTCCCCCCTCATTACTCTTTAAAGAGCCGACACCTTCAGATTTATACTTTTTAACATTTATATAATTGAAGAACATTTTAGGGTTACTAACCAAATGCTGACCGAGTGAAATCGGATGCTCAACAGACAGGATCCGTTTCTTGGGGGTTATTGTTCTGAGGAAGGGAAACATAATCAGCGACGTCAACACAAACTTATTGCTGACACCCTCTCCACTCTGTCAGGGGGCTTTAGTTGTATAATCATTTAATAGAACAGGTTCTGTAGACATCTATGTGGAATCAGCTGAGGACAGTGTAACAGGAGTGCCCTTCTTCTTGGCACTAACATTGACCTGTAAGGCTGAGTTCACACTTGAGTTATTTGGTCAGTTTTGGCCCCGTAACTGCCCAAATAAGTGAAGTGTGCAGTGATTCCGACGCCTGTCATCTGCATGTCATATGAACTCACAGTATTATTTCACTACCACAGCAGGCTCCCTATGCGTGTTACTGCAAATCACAGTGTTTTACACCACTATAAAGGCTCTCTGCAGCCAGGAAATAGCCATTTTTAATGTGATTCGCGACTAATAATTTCGGATCTAACTGATTTTTTTCCAAAAATTTGGCCGAATTGAATTTTTGAAAAATGCGCTCCCATTATAAGAAAGTGAGAACAGAATTTTAGAAATGTTGCACATTTATTAAAAAGGAAAAACAAAAATTTTACTTGGACATAAGTTTTCAGTCCCTTTGCTATGACATCTGAAATTAAGCTCTGAGGGCCTTCCATTACTCTTGATTATCTTTGAGATGTTTCTACACCTTGATTGGATAAATTTAGTTGATTGGACATGATTTTTAAAGACATACACATATGCATATAAGGTCTCACAGCTGACAAAGCATATCAATGCAAAAACCAAGCCATTAGGAGGAAAAAGGTGGCTGTAGAGATCAGAAACAATATTTTGTTGAGGCACAGATCTGGAGAAGAGTACAACAAAAATTTCTGCTGCACTAAAAGTTCCCAAGAGCACAGTGGCCTAATCAAAATAAGTAAAAAGGGAGAAGAGTATGGTAACAGAGATGACCAAGAGCCCGATAGTCACTCTGGCTAAGATCCTGTGTGCAGACGGGAGAAACTTTCAGAAGATCAACCATCACTGCAGAATTTTTTAAATCTTGGCTTTATGGCTGAACGTCCAAAAAGAAGCCTCTCCTCAATTAAATACTCAGAGTAAAGGTTCTGAATACTTATGTCAATGTAAGATTTTATTTTTTTCCTTTTTTTTAATAAATTAGCAAAGATTTTAAACTTTCTGTTTTCACATTGTCATTATGGGGTATTGATTGAGGAATGATGGGGGAAAACATTTTAGCACAAGACCGCACCATAACAAAATGTGAAAAAAGTGATCTGAAGACTTTCCAAATGCAATGTATGCTTTTCTGACCATCATGTGTGTGAACAGAACCAAAAACAATAATCCAGAATAATAAAGAACCATCATTTGTATCTACATGGTTGTCATCAGAAATCATTTACCAATTATGAAGGCAAACAGAGTATGTTTTATGTGGGCTTCACAATTTTTAATATATTTCTTCACGGAAAAAAAACAGAATTCAGAATATAATGCATTGTCACAGGAAACATCTCAGTCTTCGTAGAATACAATTTCTTTAATCTAACAGGATATTCAGAATTTTGAAAGAGAAGGGAAATATAGGATATGTTGACATTGTGTGAATTACAAATAAGATTGGCATTCAGATAATATTTATGAATCAAATATGTTTTTGTTTCTTTCCTGTCAGTCATGTACCACAACACAATTATTCCTCCTTTCCAGCTAATATATCATTTGCAAAGATCTAGGATCTGCAATTGGAAATAGCTGAAAAAAGAGCTGGTCTTGCGAAGTCAGAATTCACATGCTGCGCAATTGCCTTGGGCTCCATCACCAAAGGGCTGCCCTTCAGGTGGTCGTCTTCCTATCTTTACGAAAACACTGTTATGAGGCTCTGGAGTCGGGATCAGAGGTGAACCGGAATCAGTCTGCACTACCCGGACAGCAGCTAACACCTTCCTTCTAGGAGAGGTTCCATCTGCTAGCAGCTGATTTACAGCTTGTGCTCCCGTCATACACTCCCTCCTCCCCCGACCACACACAGATACGTCAGCACCTTATTAGTCATGAAGAGCAGCGTCGGGACAGAGAGGGTGGGGGAGGATGTGTTCAACCACTCTCGATCCTGCCAGCTAACTCTCCCTCCAGTTCACCCAGCTATGCTGCATAAAAAGTAAGTGTATGTGTGTAAAGTGAATTTAATTATAGTATGGCCATACCTGAGTATAAATTTCTAAACGTGTATATTGTGTGTTTATGTAGGTATGTGTGTGTCAGACCACCAATCAGACCCCCAATGTTAATCAGACCTCAGCTGACACCCCTAATTAGACCCGCAATGTTAATAAGACCCCAATAAGACCTCAGATCAGACCCCCAATCAGATCTCAGCTCAGACCCCAATGTGAATGACCCCCAATCAGACTTCAGATAAGAGCCCCATGCCTCTCATCAGTCCCCATATGCCTCATATCAGCCCCCATATGCCTCATATCAGCCCCCCATATGGCTCTCATCAGCCCCCAGCAGCCTCCTATCAGCCCCCAGAAGCCTCTCATCATCCCCCAGCAGCCTCCTATCAGCTCCCATTGCCTCTCACCAGCCCCCAGCAGCATTATATTAGCCCCCATTGCCTCTCACCAGCCCCCAGTCAAGTTATATCAGCCACCAGAAGCATTATATTGAATAAAATAAAAAACACTTTCCTCTCCTGCTCCGGACGCCGCTGCTCCTCTCCTCCAGTGCAATCCTCTTCATCCTGCCACCGGCTGTGCTGTGAACTGGTGCACACAGCATGAGGTCACAGCGCGCCCTCACGCTGTGCACAGCTACTGCACAGCCGACAGCCAAGGACCAGGAAGCGGTGAGTACAGAGTCTTCACGGCTTCCTGGTCCTCCGGTACTAATGAGTGCTTCCATGATGGAAGTGCTCATTAGTATTCGCCCCATGAGACGCAGGGGCATTTCCTCCCCACTTTTTTGGGGGGGAAAATTTATCTTATGGGGCGAAAAATACAGTATATATATGTGTGTTATATATATATATATATATATATATACTGTATACACACACACACATATACATATATATATACACGCACACACACATGTAAAATGCAAATATATTTGCTGTATTTATGGGAGGGGAGGCTGATTACAAGGCTAGTTATATGCACCTGTGGGCCCAGGCTGGCTGATCACTAGGCTATTTATAGGCACCTGTGGGCCCAGGCTGACACCGATTCAGCTGATTTCACCCACCCACCCACACCTTCCTGATAGCCGATCCGACCACAAATATATATATATATATATATACACTTCTACACTTATTTAAGTGAACAAGGAGGCAGAAGTGCTCAGTCAAGTGTTGTCCCTCCTCAATAGCTGAAGACTCGGTAAGGCCTTATGCACACGACCAATCTGCTTAGCCGTCCGCAAAACACAGATCTTGGCCCTGAGCATGCCATTTTCCAGTCTGGAGAAAAGAACATGCTCTATTTTTATGTAAGGCCATGGAACAGAAGTACGGATGCAGACAGTACACACTGTACTGTCTGCATCTTTTGTGGCCCCTTTGAAATAAATGGTCCGCATCTGAACCGCACAAAATGTGGAATGCATGCAGACTAGATTTGAGCGAACACCTTAAAGTTCGGGTTCGCCATGTTCAGCCAAAATTCATTGCAAAGTTAGATTTCGCGACCCGAACTTGACCCCGAAGCCAAACCCCATTGAAGTCAATGGGGACCCGACCTTTGGGGCACTAAAATGGCTCTAAAAGAGTCATGGAAAGGGCTAGAGTGCTGCAAAAGGCAGCAAAATGTGGGGAAGAGCATGGCTAGTGCCCTGCAAACAAATGTGGATACGGAAATGACTTAAAATAAAATGAATACAAATTTAAAATAATAATCTTGAACTAGGAGGAGGAGGTCCATAAGGAATAGGAGGTTGAGGAGGCGGTGGACGTGGCGGTGGACGTGGCGGTGGAGGTGGAAGCGGCGGTGTTGGAGGAGGAGGTAGCCAACACTTTTTTTTTTTTTTCTTTAATTTGGGTAAACCACAAAACATTGTGGAATATATAGAATAAAACAAAGAGAAAGTGCACTGGGGTATAACAATGGCTGTGTGAGGCCGGTATACATGTCTATTCTGCACAAGGCGAAACGCGTTGGGTAGGTGAGGGGACACTGGGAAGGGGGCAGCTCATGTTCATGTATCTGTTTAAATACATTTACTCTGACTGTTATTCTATTTATTGTGTGGTCACATGTGTTCCCGCTTGCATCTAATTCACATCTGACACTGTGTCTTACAATGTATTTGTACTTAACCCTGGTTGGCCCTATTATAGTTTATGACCATTGCTTGACACTTTGTCCTACAATTTAACATTATTAACCCTTGTTGCACTCTGCATTTGCACTTTATTTACATCCTGCTTGCGGCAACACGTGACCACATTATGTAAACCTTCGATTTCATGTATGAATTGATACTTTTTACATGTCATGTACTGGCCCCCTCCCCTATGTGTCTCCTGCCTGATCATTCCCCCTGTTCCATATGAGACTCCATGTGTATGTTTTTAATGAGATTTTCAATAAAGTTTAATTCTTGACAAATTATTAGTGTTTGATTAGATTTTTGTGCATAGAGATATATATCATATTTGGGTAAACACATGTTCTTTATAGGTTATTGTTAAATACACGTTCAGACAATACACTGGCTGCAGGGCAGGGCAGCACCTTCAAGCCGTAAGCTCAGGTCATGTGCCCAATTTGGAGACCCAGAAATTAAATGGGGCAGACCCATTAATCAGTGCGTTTAGGCGTGTGCACACATACTGCTCCACCATGTTGCTAAAATGCTGCCTCCTGCTAAGACGTTGCATATCAGCTGGTGGTGTTGGTTGTTGTGGCGTGGTGACAAAGCTTTTCCACATTTCGGCCATGCTAACCCTGCCTTCTGAGGTGCTGGCAGTGCCCAGGCTGCGTTGGCGAACTCTTCCTGCTCCTCTGCCTTCGCCTTGTGCTTTCACTGAGCCCCCGCTGTCAGGTGAGAATGCCATCTGCAGCACGTCTACCAGCGTGCACTTGTAGTCGCGCATATTCTGATCATGCTCCAGTGAGGGAATTAAGGATGGCAGGTTATCCTTGTAACGGGGATCCAGCAGGGTGGCCATCCAGTATTCAGCACAAGTTAGAATGTGGGCAACTCGCCGGTCATTGCGCAGGCACTGCAGCATGTAGTTGCTCATGTGTGCCAGGCTTCCCAGAGGCAACGACAAGCTGTCCTCTGTGGGAGGTGTATTGTCTGTGTCCTCAGTATCCCCCCAGCCATGCTGCAGTGATGGCCCTGAGCTGCTTTGGGTGCCACCCTGCTGTGAACACGGTTCCTCCTCATCATTCCCTTCCTCCTCATCCTCCTTATCCTCCAGAACTGTGCCCTGGATGGACAATTGTGTACCTGGCCTATGTTGGTGCAGGAACCCACCCTCTGAGCCACTTGTGAATGACTGGCCTGATAACCGTGGAAATGATCCCTCTTCCTCCTGTGCCGCATCCTCTTCCATCATCGCCCGAATCGTTTTTTCAAGGAGACATAGAAGTGGGATAGTAACGCTGAGAATAGCATCATCGGCAAAGACCATGTTGGTGGAGTAGTCGAAACAGCTCAACAAGGCACACAGTCTCGCATGGAGGCCCACTCAGTGGCAGTGAAGTGGTGCTGTTCCGCAGAGCGACTGACCCGTGTGTGTTGCAGCTGAAACTCCACTATCGCCTGCTGCAGCTCACACAGTCTCTCCAGAATGTGCAAGGTGGAGTTCCACCTTGTGGGCATGTCGCATATGAGGCGGTGAGTGGGAAGACCGAAGTTACGCTGCAGCGCAGATAGACGAGCAGCAGCAGGGTGAGAATGCTGAAAGCGCGCACAGATGGCCCGCACTTTCTGCAGCAACTCTGACATATCGGGATAGTTTTTCAGGAATTTCTGCGCCACCAAATTCAGCACATATGCCAGGCAACAACAGTGCCGGCGCACGGTATAAAACAAACAATGGACGCCAGAAGAGAAAGAATACCGAGATAAGAGCCGCACATCTAAAAATATATGAATTTTATTGAAAACAACAGACACAACAGAAATGGAATAAAATCATGGTATACAATAAATCATGGCTGTGTGGACCAAATAAGTACCGCACGCCACCCTAACTCTACCACATATAGACATAAGCATAACCCCACATGAGTAAACGAGTAATAAAGATCATTTAAAGTGCATGAAATCCATCAACAGGAATGAAACAAGTATTATACTTATCATGGAAGTAGCAAAATGGGGATATGCGTGGTAGATAGGGAAAAGAAAAGCCAAAACCGTATCGCCAGGCCTTTCTGGCTTCCTCAGGGTGCCTGTTTGTATATTGAATGTGAACTCATATAAATACATAGATTATAATGTAATAGAGATGATCACCTGTGGTAGGGGCATATATGCAGATTATTAGTTGACCTCCCTGGGAGTGGAGGCACTGGTCCCCGGTACAGGCTAAGTGCAGGAGCAGGAGGGCGCGCCGAAACCATCGGCGGGCGGAACTGCCTACTGCACATGCGTGAACAGACTCCGGGCCAGAGGGCTGGTGCGCGCTGCGTTCCATGGACCGGAAGCAGCATGACGCACTAAGCCCAGCGTGCGTTGAGTTCAACAGATCAACAGACTGGAAGCAGCGTCACACAAGGATCAAAGAGCCCAGCATCTGGGCGAGAGGACAAAGGGAAAAACAAAACTCAAAATCAAAACTAAACAAGTATGAACAATATATAAAAGAACAATTCATATAGCGCAAAACTGTGTTTAAAAAAAGGTAGGGTGGCTGACAGCTCGCGATTTGCACTTAAATGCCTGGTCATGCAGGTTGTGCTCAGGTTTAGAACGTTTATACCTCGCTTCAGGCTCTGATTGCACAACGTGCAAACCACTCGTGTCTTGTCGTCTGCATATTGTCTGAAGAACTGCCACGCCAGGGAACTCCTTGGAGCTGGCTTTGTTGTGCTGGCCTAGGTCCCTGGGTGTGGTGGGCAGTAGCAGGCGTACTGTCTTTTGCACCCTGCTCCTTCATTTGCTGTGCTGGTGGCTCTGTGTGACCACCGCCTCTCCCTCCGAACTGCACAGGTCACTCGCATGAAATTGATTCCATGTGGGGTCTAGGACTTCATCGTCCTCCACATCATCTTCCACCCAGTCTTCACCCCGGCCCTCCTTGTTGGTTTGCACACTGCAGAAAGCCGCAGCAGTTGGCACCTGTGTTTCATCATCATTAGAGACGTGCTGCGGTGGTCTTCCTATGTTCTCATCCTATGTCCTCATCCTCAAACATAAGTGGTTGGGCATCGGTGCACTCAATCTCTTCCACTTCTGGGGCAGGTCTTGGTGGATGGCCCTGGGAAACCCTGCCAGCAGACTCATCAAAAAGCATAAGAGTCTGCTGCATGACTTGGGGCTCAGACTGCTTGGCTGATTTGCAAGGAGGTGAGGTGCTAGATAGATTGTCATGGCCTGCAGGTGCCAACTCTGAGCTTTCAGCAGTGGACTGGGTGGGAGACATTGTGAAGGTGCTGGAGGCACTGTCAGCCACCCAATCTACTATCGCCTGTACTTGTTCTGGCCTCACCATTCGTAGAGCGGCATTTGGGCCTACTAAATAACGCTGAAGGCTCTGTCGCCTACGCGCACCTGAGGAAGGGGTTTATTTGGGCGTGTAGCTGGCACAGATCGACCACGTCCTCTCCCTGCAATAGGAGCTCCACCAACACCACCAGCACCACGACCAGGGCCACATCCATTATTTGACATTCTCTTCATTATTTGCGTTCACCCACCAAACTCAGGTGACAATTTAACTGCCAATAGTCAACAATTAAGTTCACTAACTGTAAGGCAGTGCCGGTGTCATAAATAGAATAAATTTATTTATGTCACACAACAGTGTAACGGAGCAATTCAATACAATTCAATACAATTACTTCACTAATTTTCCAACCAAAAAAGTAACAACCGAAGTTAACGGTTTAATTGGACTGTCAGAAATGCAGCGTAGGATCCTAATGTGCTATCTAGCACAAAAACTGTTTTTTGCAAAAAACTATGTAAATGCAGTATGTTACGGTTTTATTGGAATATCAGAAATGCAGCGTAGGCCGCTAATGTGCTATCTAGCACAAAAACTGTGTTTTTTGCAAACAACAATAAAAATGCAGTATGTTACAGTTTTATTGTAATATCAGATATTCAACATAGCCCGCCAATGTGCTATCTAGCTCAAAAACTGTGTTTTTTGCAAACAACTATGTAAATGTAGTATGTTACGTTTTTATTGGAATATGAGAAATGCAACGTAGGCCGCCAATGTTCTATCTAGCACAAAAACAGTGTTTTTTGCAAACAACTATATAAATGCAGTATGTTACAGTTTTATTGGAATATCAGAAATGCAGAGATCGAGATCGAACAAATTCCCAAGACAGGAAATAAGCCAGGAAATGGCCACCTTTCGCAATTGCATCATCTCTGGCCTCAGGAAAATAAAAAAATGATAAAAATGTTAGACACAACCTTTCTAAACAGGAGATTTCAGCAATTTAACAATTACAAAAACAAAAGGACATAACAATAAGACCTGCTGACAGGTCTGTAGACTATAACAATGCATGTGAGAGACAATTATTGGACTTACCCACATATCAAAAACTCAGTAAAGACCCCACAAAAGATTTCCATAGAGAACTATTTGAACTGTGCACTGAAGGATTAAAACCGGGCATCCTATCATCACAAGAAGCCAATTACATTCAAAACACTGAACAGAGATTACCTATCTTCTACTGTTTGCCAAAGATACACAAGAATCCGATTAAACACCCAGGCCGCCCAATTATATCTGGCATTAAATCATTAACATCTAATCTATCCCATTATATAGATTGTCTCTTACAACCAGCAGTGGAAAAACATGACCACATACATCAAAGACACTACTCAAATTATTAAGATTATTGAAAATTTTAAATTTAAGGACCACTGGCTACTTGGAGCATTAGACGTACAGTCCCTATACACCATTATCCACCATGAATCAGGCATCAGTGCCATAAGGAACCTACTCACCAAAAAACATCTATATCCGATAGAACAAATAGAATATTTGACTAAGGGCATGCGATATATTCTAACACACAATTATTTCTGGTTCGGCTCTGACTACTACCTCCAGACGCAGGGCACAGCCATGGGCACCAAGTTCGCCCCCAGCTATGCCAATCTTTTCATGGCAGAATGGGAAGATACTCACATCGTTCCCAAGCTGGGGACAAGCCTGGTGCTCAGGTATCGCTATATTGATGACATCGTTTTCGTCTGAAGGGATAGTGTAACCGACCTGGAAGACTTTATAGACTCCATCAACAATAATTCCATCAACCTTAAATTCACACATTCAATCAGCAAAACCAACATCAAATTCCTTGACATACAGATCATAGCCTTCAATGGAGGCCTCACCTGTCGCACCTATCAGAAACCAACAGCGAGGAATGGATACATCCTGTTCTCAAGCTGTCATTTACCAAGATGGCTACTGAATGTCCCGGCTGGACAGTTCAGATGCCTAAAAAGGAACTGTACAAAAGGTGAGACATTCAAACAAGAGGCACAGTCCCTGACACAACAATTTATAGAAAGATGTTACCCTGAAACAAAAGTAGCAAAATCTTTAGACAAAGTCAGACAATTAGAAAGAAAATCTTTTTTTAAGGAAAGGGACAAAGAACGACTTACAAAAGATGAGGGTAACAACATGAGAATCATTCTCCCATTTAATGCCCAATACAAAAGAATTGAACGGATCATAAAAAGACACTGGCACTTCATTCTGGGAGAAAAATTACTGCATCCATTTGTTGCTGTGAACCCGTGTATTATCTACAACAGAGCCCCGAATTTGGGCCTCAAGGTCGCGCCATCTGTTGAAAACAAGAACAACCACAACACACGGACGCACACTATAAGTGGATGGATGAACCTGAAAGGCTTTTTCAGATGCAATAGATGCAGCAATTGCAAAATTTCCTCCTTTCAACGAAAAATTTAAATTTTACAATCTACCACTAATACATTTAGATGGAATATCAAGGAACCACTCACTTGTGAAAGTGTGATCTATATTATTCAATGCCCGTGCGGAAAACAATTTATAGGCAGGACAAAGAGATCACTAAAGAAAAGAATTGCTGAACACATCTATAATATCAAAATAGGCTATGAGAAACATCCACTATCTAAGCACTTTAAAACTCATCATAACCAAGACCCAAGGGGACTAACATACTCACCTATTGAGAAAATTAATAAGGACTGGAGAGGAGGCATACACATAAATCGCATGTCTCGAGCAGAATCCAAGTATATATTTGAATTCAACACTCTAATCCCTGATGGATTAAATGCTGAACTTGAAATTTTCGGGTTCTTACAAAATCACGCTGACTCAGGTTGGTGCCGTGTTAGAGATGATGGGTCTAAGTCCGGCTGTCTATCAGCACCCAGACCCCCCTCTCGACCCGGGCCCTCCCCCTCTCACTTCTAGCAACCCACCATCCACATTCACAATACAACCCATATGAGAAATATACAAAAGAGAAAATAAATATGTATATATAAACACCTCCTCCTGAATATGGCTCCTTAAAAGGTCTCTCATCGGGGGGTGGGGTCAGAGGAGCGTTCGTGCAGAGCTTCGTGTGGGAACACTGTTTTAGAGGAAAGTCTCTGAAAAAGAAAAGAGAAAAATGAAAGAAAAGATTTCTCATAATAAAAAGCTTTTATATAATAAAAAGCTTTTATATAATAAAATACAAGTGTTAGAAATTCTATTCAATAATGTTTTTTATGTATATGGTCCACAATCAGAGATACACAAGATGATTAATATCCCCCCTATGCAGTTACAACCTATTCATCCCACTATATACCCAATCCCTATAGGACACTATCCACTTTTTAGCTTCAACCTTGCGCAATCCCTGATGATCCAGCCAGGATACTGCTCACCACTACAGGTATAAAAAGACAGAGCTGGCGTACTACAGGTACCACTGAGGAAGAAATCTAGACAATTTCAAAACGCGTCTGGGAATATCTGTAGTAACGCCAAATATTGCACCTTTCACGAGGAGCTCCTCCACTCTCTCTTCCGGAACCATACCGTGACGCTTACCCGCCAAAAACCACGCAGAGACGCCGAGCGCAACACGGTACACCATACCATCAGGACCTGCAACTTCACGCATCGCAGCCCTTGGGCCATTGTGCAGGTCAGAAAGAAAGCGTCCCTATCTACAGACACTGCCACCGCAAGCCGTCAGGCAGACAGCTGGAGCAGATACCCGCTTTAGGTGGGACGCCACCAGTGGACCTCCAGGAAACAGAGGTGAGTGGTGCATCTGAGATCCTGGATTCACCTTTATTACTGAACTATATTTTGAGCAAAAACTGCAATATAGCATTACCATTTTTAAAGCTCACTATGGAAGAAGAATCATGAACTGTGATTAGCGGACATTTTCTCCCTTTTTATGGATTGATTTTCTATTTGATTTTTTATAGATTTTTTATGGACTGATTTTTTATGGACTGATTTTCTGCGGATCCTTTTTGCTTTTTTATTATTATTTTTTATCAATTGTTCTGGACATTACTCTATCAATATTCCTCACAGACTGTTTTATTCAGCCAATATCTTTAGCACATAACATATATATTGTCTCCAGCAAATCTATATAGTTATATATATATATTTTACTACCCTCTGATAGAGGTCTTATAAATAAACAAATTCTTAACTATATATAATAGTCTGCCTCCACTGTGTCCCTGATTGAGAGTGCCGGTCCATCTCTCTATACCTTTTAGAGTAGGATCCTAATGTGCTATCTAGAACAAAAACTGTGTTTTTTGCAAACAGCTATGTAAATGCAGTATGTTACGGTTTTATTGGAATATCAGAAATGCAGAGTAGGATCCTAATGTGCTATCTAGCACAAAATCTGTGTTTTTTGCAAACAACAATAAAAATGCAGTATGTGACAGTTTTATTGGAATATCAGAAATGCAGCGTAGGATCCTAATGTGCTATCCAGCACAAAAACTTTTTTTTTGCAATCAACAATAAAACTGCAGTATGTTACGGTTTTATTGGAATATTGGAAATGCAGCGTAGGACGCAAATTTGCTATCTAGCACAAAAACTGTGTTTTTTATAGCAGCAATGTAACTGCAGTATTTAACGGTTTTATTGGACTGTCAAATACGCAGTGCCTGTGGCAGACACATCGCAAAAAAACAAAAAATCGCTTTAGGTCACAAAAATATGTGACAGACTAATGTAGTTGAATACTTTTCACTGCCAGGTATGCACTACAGGCCGCAGGGGTACTTGACTGGCCAAAAAAGGGAATTTGTCCTCCACTGAGCTATCAGAACAGAATTAAAGTAATGTCCCTGGCACACATGCAGTTCACATGCAGTTGCAAGTGCACTGCACTTGCAAAAATGGCCGCCAACGCCCACCGAACTAGCAGATGGATTAAAAGTTATTTTTTAGTGTCACTGGGCTCAGGGCTGGGTACAAAAATGTAGCCTGACAACACCATTCTGAGTGTTATGGACAGTGGGGGTAGAGCCACAGAGACAATCAACTGGTTTGACCTTGAGCTAGACCTAGGGGCATTATCCAAGCAGTCCCTTGTTTTTCACCCTTTACCCCATGCAGGGATCTGGTCTTTGCTGCAGGGGAGCAATCTAATGGAATAGTCCTTGCATGGTTGGCTGCTGACCTACTGGGGTCAGAGTCATTGGTGCTAAGCACTGATTGGTCATACAATTCTTCTAGTCAGGAGAAAGGCAGAGGGCAGGGCAGGAAGAGTTCATATTAATCTGTAAAACTAGTCCAAGGTAGGCAGCAAAGGGTCAATACGGTGAAACAGGCTAAGGTCAGGGCAGAATTGGTAAACAGGAAAAGGTCAGAATACGGGTAGATAAATAGAACAGCTTACTTTCACTACAAATTAGTAAGCTACATAACCTAAAGACACCCGCAGACACTCTCCCCTAGGGGCATGAGCCCTAAATACTCTGAGGTGACCGGTCATTGACTAGGGAAGACTGGGGTGCATGTGCTGGCCCTTTAAGAGCTGGTAAGAGCCTGCCCAAAGGAGCAAGTAAGTGGCGGGCACAGACTGCCACTGCAACAATAAGTAGTCAAGACATGGACTCCACAAGAGCAGATTCTTTAAGCCCTGTAAGTTGCAAAGTGTGGCCTTCATGGATCATACTTTTTTTTTTCAGCACTTTACATGGATGTGCATTTGGATTCTTGAACATTTTTCTAGCATGTGGCAGACACATCATTCTGTGCATATTATTATATAATAATAATTAGGGATGAGCAAAGTGATCTTCAGATCCAAGATCCGAAGTCGCTTTACTCAAAACTTCGGTTTAATGCTGTACAGAGATCTGTCTCCATAGTAACATAGTAATATAGTATACAAGGCCGAAAAAAGACATCTGTCGATCCAGTTCGACTTGTCATCCTGCTAGTTGATCCAGAGGAAGGCAAAAAAAAACTGTGAGGTAGAAGCCATATCGCTCATCCCTAATAATAATCTTTATATAGCGCCAACATATTCCACAGCGCTTTACAATCAGGGTAGAAGGAAACATGATTCATTAAACCAGGTCACCTTCTTCCATGGCTTGATGGTCCAGTTCTTATGGTCATGTACCAGCTGTGACAGAGGTCAACAAGGGCACTTTGGTTTGTGGCTGCACAGTAGAATTCACAGCAAGCTGTGATGCATGTTGTCCTGACACCTGTCTATCATAGCTTTGTTGGTAATTTGTGCTACAGCAGCTCTTCTGTGGGATTGGATCAGATGTTCCCCATGACCATCCATGACCCTGTCACTAGTTTATCAATTTTCCTTTCCTGGACCATTTTTGCTATATAGTAGCCACTATATTTGAGGAACACCTTACAAGACTTGTTTTGCAGATGTTCTTTTGCAGTCATCTACCCATCACAATTTGATACTTGTTAAAGTTTTTAAGTTCTTTACACGTACACATTTTCCAGCTACTAACAAATTATCTTCAGGAACTGACTGTTCAGGTGCCATTGTCACAAAATAAACAATTATTCACTTCACCTGGTTATAATGGTGTGGAGAAGATCAGTGTAAAAATAAAGATTATTTTTCATTTTTTCAGGTCATATTTTTCAGCCCTTAGGGATCTTTCACCCGTGCGGGTAATCCTCTGCATAAAAGACAGCCAAGCCCCATTCCGGACAGCAAAGACATGGAGCATTAACATGATTGATAATGCTCCGTGCCTCTATGTGACCTTTTTTCTACAAAATCACAGTGACAACTTTATCTCACTGTGATTTTGTAGTAAAAAGGTCACAGAGAGGCATGGAGCATTAATAATAATGTTAATGCTCCGTGTCTCTGCTGTCCGGAACGGGGCTTGTCTGTCTTTCACGCAGCGAATTACCCGCACGGCATCCGCTCGTGCGAAAGAGCCCTTACACTGATGCTACATGTTATATGACCTGTAGAATGTAATCTTGGAATACCAGATCATCCCCTTAATTTACTGACATGTAAAAATAAAACTGTTGTAAATAAATTGCTATATTTTTCATAAAGGCCAGTTTTGCATTTGTAAACTAAATGGAGTTGATCAGAGTCATTTAACTCTTGTTTTCTCAACGTTCATTCTATCTTACCTACTGCATTGATAACAATTATACTCTACTGGTTACTGATGGCAAGGCCTTCTCCTTTTCTAAATCCTGTATTCAGCCTTTAGCTCTTCTAATTTTTGCTGTCTCTGTCCAATTCTGCAGTGCAATACAACCATTAACAACCTAAATCTACATAAAAGGTTGTTTTCCGTTGTTTTCTATTTTCCTACGTACATATAACAGCATTCACAATACTGACAGTTGTCTTTTGGAACAGAGAGCAGTTGTCAGCCAAGTTGTCAGCAACTTTGTAATCGTCATGAAGTTGCTTATTGCAGCACTTAATGATTCTGGGAAACAGGAAACCCAAATTCTAAATGTAGTTTTTGTTAACAAGAAAAAAAAACATTATATAACTTTAAATCAGTGCAAAGTAAGCAAAATCAAATTTTGTAAATTACAGTGCAAAACCAGAATTTTCATTTAAATTTGTATGCACAGGTTGCCCTGGCCTTTTATAAAATTTTGTTTGAAGACCTGAAAGAAAAAATATGGCAGATAGATTAATACATGGAGGAAGCTCATGCAGCTGCTATGGGGAAAAGGGGGCCTAGCCATGGACAAAAGCCCAGCCTTCAATCATACTTAATATAGCACAAGTATTGTAAGTAAAGTTTGCACTGCCACTAACCCACTGCCACAAAATAAATATTAAAATAAAATGTTAAATGGGGCTGGGGCCCAAGGCTTTTTTTTTTGAGAAGGAGGGGGGGTTGGGGTCATGGCACACTACATAATAGGCAGGCAGCAGGCACAATTCTTGGGAGTTATACCACAATACATAATAAGCAGCCGGCAGAGGTGGGGGTATGGGACTCTTAATTATAAGCAGGCACAGTTCTTTGGGCTGTGGCACACTACATACTGTAATATGCAGCAGTAGCCACAGTTCATGGGGGTATGGTACACTGAATAATATGCAGCAGCAGGCTCAGTTCAAGAGAGAGTCATCAGAGGAAGAACAGGGATTTGACTAGACTGGTCTAACCTCCTGGCTCAGATATCTGGTAGTCGCATGGAGTGATGATAAAAATCACACCAATGGAATGATGAGAAAATCCTTTATTTGGGTTGCTGATGAAACAGTTTGACAATGTATTTTGGAGCGAAGGGGATCCCTTTTTAAGTCTGAAGGGGTACAAAATTGTCTTTCACAAGTGTGGAAAACATTTAAATTGTGAAAATGAATCAGCATAAATCCAGGAGAATTTTTAAACAGCTCTGCCTGATGCTACTAAATAGATCTACTGTTTCTAACAGTGGGGACTGACCTTTTATCATGGATCCAATGATGTAATTGTCACTTTCTGCCGGTCCATCATGTTCCATACTGTACCTCTGTTGCTGTTGCTGTTGCTGTACTTGATAAAGGCCTCATGGAGTTGGCTGAAACGTTACCTTGGAATAAATTGGGTCATCACCATTTAACTCAGAAGTGCTGCCTCTTCTCTGGGATATATATATATATATATATTCTTTTTTTTTTTTTTTTTTACTTTTTTTTTTCAAACTTTTTTAAGCTCCCCCAGAGGGCTTGAATATGTGATCTTCAGATTGCTTCTCCCTTAGAAAAAAAGACAATGCAATAGCACTCTGCAAACACAAATAAAGTACAATAATGCCATAATTATAGAAAATATTCTGGTGCTAATGCTACGCTTATTTTGCTAATTTGAGATTCTTGGCAAATACATTTTGTACAAAATGATTTGGGTCCGTCTGCCGGCATCAAGGCGATCTCTATAAGACGCGAACCTAACACTAAATACTAACTGTTATGTGCCATAATGGACACCAAAAAATTCAGGGAGTGCAGGCTCTACATGCATGCTGGGTTCACTTTGTTTTTTACCATTTTTGGTGCCATAACGGCCTCCATTAAATCCAAGGATGCAGGTACCAACATGCATGCTGAGCCCACTCTATACCTCTCCTAGTGCCAAATGGCTTCCAATAAATACAACCAGAGCAGGCTACAGCTTTATACTTACTCTGATTAAAATCAGCCTATGGGGCAGACAGGATAGTCAGGGGTGCAAGAACAACATGAGTCAGCTCCAGTACAACTGCAAAAAAGGGGGTTAGTCAACATATCCCCATGTGCAGGTGCACGCTGCCATGGCTAGAAAAATGAAGAAAAGAAGACAATACAACAGCACCCTGCAAACACAAATAAAGTACAATAATGTCATGATTATAGAAAACATTCTGGTGCTAATGCTACGCTTATTTTGCAAATGTGAGCTTCTCCCTTACCTTGCAATGAATTAGATTTGCAGTATATGGCAGATTTGATATTTTCTTAGACCTCTTTCACATGAATGATAGGAATTGGCTCCGGATCCGCTCAGGGTGCGTTCAGGGAAACTCGAACCATATTGCAAGAAAGTTCAGTCAGTTTTGTCTGCGATTGCGTTCAGTTGTTCAGTTTTTTCCACGCGGGTGCAATGCGTTTTGATGCGTTTTTCACACGCATAATAAAAAACTGAAGGTTTACAAACAACATCTCTTGGCAATCATCAGTGAAAAACGCATGACATCCGGACTCGCTTCCGGATGCAATGTGTTTTTCACTGAAGCCCCATTCACTTCTAGGGGGGCACGGCTGCGTGAAAAACGCAAAATATAGAACATGCTGCGTTTTCACGCAACGCACAACTGATGCATGAAAAAAAACACTCATGTACATTTCAGGGCAATTAGACCACTTTTGATTTGGAATGAACTTTTTTATTTGAATCTGACAGCCGATTCTATAGAGTCAGACACAAAAACATCTCTACTTGCAACTAGTGTTGAGCGAACAGTTCGAGCATAGTTCGGGTCCGTACCGAATTTTGGGGTGTTCGTGACACGGACCCGAACCCGAACTTTTTCGTAAAAGTTCGGGTTCGGGTTCGTCGTTCGGCATGTATTTTGGCGCATTTTGAAAGGCTGCAAAGCAGCCAATCAACATGCATCATACTACTTGCCCTAAGATGCCATCGCAGCCATGCCTACTATTGGCAAGGCTGTGATTGGCCAAGTGCAGCATGTGACTCAGCCTCTTTATAAGCTTGTGCGCATGTCGGGACGTGCTCACTCCCGATGTGAATAGAACAGGGATAGACGCAGCTGATGCTAGGGCGAGAATAGGCAGGGATAATTGAATAACTGGAAGCAAATTCTCTCCTCCACCTGTGATTCATCTGAACAACTGCAGCTGAGCTGCTTTTTTGATAGGGATTGGCTATTTTTAGAGTGGCCAGAGTGATTTTTCCATCCACATGTACCTAGGCTGACCGCCGCCGCCATTTTGCGACTTGTAGTGCTGCAGCAGAAGCTGCCACAGTGTGCATTCCAAAGCTCCAAACAAGTCAGACATCTACACCTGGGATTCAGACCAATAGCGATTTAGCAGCACAGTCCAAGGCTATTTTTTTAAAGGTTGTGCAGACCATTTTGTGGCACATGTTACTGGGCTGATAGGCGGCGGCCATCTTGGGACTAGTGCTGCAGCACAATCTCTCCCAACGTCCATTAATCACTTGTAATAGTGGTCTGTGCCATAGAAATCCTACATCAGGGACTTGGGTGTGCTTGTGTCACCCCTACTAATACCAGTCCACCTGTAATCCATACAGTCAAAAGACATGAAAGTATTCCAGTGAGGGAATTTTTTTTTATTTAAAAAGGCCAAGTTAGTTTATCTGGCGTTCAATATACTAGATACAGTTAGGCTCATGCTTCATACATCTGGAATTAGCAAACTAATGTGCTGGGGTTGGGAAAACATATATGTACCCATACTAGAATCTGTCAAAGAAAGCGGTACTCACATATAACAGTCATTCCATCTGTAATCCATACAGTCAAAAGACTGAAAGTATTCCAGTGAGGGAATTTTTTTATTTAAAAAGGCCAAGTTAGTTTATCTGGCGTTCAATATACTAGATACAGTTAGGCCTCATGCTTTCATACATCTGGAATTAGCAAACTAATGTGCTGGGGTTGGGAAAACATATATGTACCCATACTAGAATCTGTCAAAGAAAGCGGTACTCACATATAACAGTCATTCCATCTGTAATCCATACAGTCAAAAGACTGAAAGTATTCCAGTGAGGGAATTTTTTTATTTAAAAAGGCCAAGTTAGTTTATCTGGCGCTCAATATACTAGATACAGTTAGGCCTGCGTTTCATACATCTGGAATTAGCAAACTAATGTGCTGGGGTTGGGAAAACATATATGTACCCATACTAGAATCTGTCAAAGAAAGCGGTACTCACATATAACAGTCATTCCATCTGTAATCCATACAGTCAAAAGACTGAAAGTATTCCAGTGAGGGAATTTTTTTATTTAAAAAGGCCAAGTTAGTTTATCTGGCGTTCAATATACTAGATACAGTTAGGCCATGCGTTTCATACATCTGGAATTAGCAAACTAATGTGCTGGGGTTGGGAAAACATATATGTACCCATACTAGAATCTGTCAAAGAAAGCGGTACTCACATATAACAGTCATTCCATCTGTAATCCATACAGTCAAAAGACTGAAAGTATTCCAGTGAGGGAATTTTTTTATTTAAAAAGGCCAAGTTAGTTTATCTGGCGTTCAATATACTAGATACAGTTAGGCCTCATGCTTTCATACATCTGGAATTAGCAAACTAATGTGCTGGGGTTGGGAAAACATATATGTACCCATACTAGAATCTGTCAAAGAAAGCGGTACTCACATATAACAGTCATTCCATCTGTAATCCATACAGTCAAAAGACTGAAAGTATTCCAGTGAGGGAATTTTTTTATTTAAAAAGGCCAAGTTAGTTTATCTGATGCTCAATATACTAGATACAGTTAGGCCTCATGTTTCATACATCTGGAATTAGCAAACTAATGTGCTGGGGTTGGGAAAACATATATGTACCCATACTAGAATCTGTCAAAGAAAGCGGTACTCACATATAACAGTCATTCCATCTGTAATCCATACAGTCAAAAGACTGAAAGTATTCCAGTGAGGGAATTTTTTTTATTTAAAAAGGCCAAGTTAGTTTATCTGGCGCTCAATATACTAGATACAGTTAGGCCTGCATGTTTCATACATCTGGAATTAGCAAACTAATGTGCTGGGGTTGGGAAAACATATATGTACCCATACTAGAATCTGTCAAAGAAAGCGGTACTCACATATAACAAGTCATTCCATCTGTAATCCATACAGTCAAAAGACTGAAAGTATTCCAGTGAGGGAATTTTTTTATTTAAAAAGGCCAAGTTAGTTTATCTGGTGCTCAATATACTAGATACAGTTAGGCTCATGCTTTCATACATCTGGAATTAGCAAACTAATGTGCTGGGGTTGGGAAAACATATATGTACCCATACTAGAATCTGTCAAAGAAAGCGGTACTCACATATAACAGTCATTCCATCTGTAATCCATACAGTCAAAAGACTGAAAGTATTCCAGTGAGGGAATTTTTTTATTTAAAAAGGCCAAGTTAGTTTATCTGGCGCTCAATATACTAGATACAGTTAGGCCTGCGTTTCATACATCTGGAATTAGCAAACTAATGTGCTGGGGTTGGGAAAACATATATGTACCCATACTAGAATCTGTCAAAGAAAGCGGTACTCACATATAACAGTCATTCCATCTGTAATCCATACAGTCAAAAGACTGAAAGTATTCCAGTGAGGGAATTTTTTTATTTAAAAAGGCCAAGTTAGTTTATCTGGCGCTCAATATACTAGATACAGTTAGGCTCATGCGTTTCATACATCTGGAATTAGCAAACTAATGTGCTGGGGTTGGGAAAACATATATGTACCCATACTAGAATCTGTCAAAGAAAGCGGTACTCACATATAACAGTCATTCCATCTGTAATCCATACAGTCAAAAGACTGAAAGTATTCCAGTGAGGGAATTTTTTTATTTAAAAAAGGCCAAGTTAGTTTATCTGGCGCTCAATATACTAGATACAGTTAGGCTCATGCGTTTCATACATCTGGAATTAGCAAACTAATGTGCTGGGGTTGGGAAAACATATATGTACCCATACTAGAATCTGTCAAAGAAAGCGGTACTCACATATAACAGTCATTCCATCTGTAATCCATACAGTCAAAAGACTGAAAGTATTCCAGTGAGGGAATTTTTTTATTTAAAAAGGCCAAGTTAGTTTATCTGGCGTTCAATATACTAGATACAGTTAGGCCTGCGTTTCATACATCTGGAATTAGCAAACTAATGTGCTGGGGTTGGGAAAACATATATGTACCCATACTAGAATCTGTCAAAGAAAGCGGTACTCACATATAACAGTCATTCCATCTGTAATCCATACAGTCAAAAGACTGAAAGTATTCCAGTGAGGGAATTTTTTTATTTAAAAAGGCCAAGTTAGTTTATCTGGCGTTCAATATACTAGATACAGTTAGGCCTATGCTTTCATACATCTGGAATTAGCAAACTAATGTGCTGGGGTTGGGAAAACATATATGTACCCATACTAGAATCTGTCAAAGAAAGCGGTACTCACATATAACAGTCATTCCATCTGTAATCCATACAGTCAAAAGACTGAAAGTATTCCAGTGAGGGAATTTTTTTATTTAAAAAGGCCAAGTTAGTTTATCTGGCGTTCAATATACTAGATACAGTTAGGCCATGCGTTTCATACATCTGGAATTAGCAAACTAATGTGCTGGGGTTGGGAAAACATATATGTACCCATACTAGAATCTGTCAAAGAAAGCGGTACTCACATATAACAGTCATTCCATCTGTAATCCATACAGTCAAAAGACTGAAAGTATTCCAGTGAGGGAATTTTTTTATTTAAAAAAGGCCAAGTTAGTTTATCTGGCGTTCAATATACTAGATACAGTTAGGCTCATGCGTTTCATACATCTGGAATTAGCAAACTAATGTGCTGGGGTTGGGAAAACATATATGTACCCATACTAGAATCTGTCAAAGAAAGCGGTACTCACATATAACAGTCATTCCATCTGTAATCCATACAGTCAAAAGACTGAAAGTATTCCAGTGAGGGAATTTTTTTATTTAAAAAAGGCCAAGTTAGTTTATCTGGCGCTCAATATACTAGATACAGTTAGGCCTGCGTTTCATACATCTGGAATTAGCAAACTAATGTGCTGGGGTTGGGAAAACATATATGTACCCATACTAGAATCTGTCAAAGAAAGCGGTACTCACATATAACAGTCATTCCATCTGTAATCCATACAGTCAAAAGACTGAAAGTATTCCAGTGAGGGAATTTTTTTATTTAAAAAGGCCAAGTTAGTTTATCTGGCGTTCAATATACTAGATACAGTTAGGCCTGCGTTTCATACATCTGGAATTAGCAAACTAATGTGCTGGGGTTGGGAAAACATATATGTACCCATACTAGAATCTGTCAAAGAAAGCGGTACTCACATATAACAGTCATTCCATCTGTAATCCATACAGTCAAAAGACTGAAAGTATTCCAGTGAGGGGATTTTGCTTATAAAAATAATATATTTCATTGTGGTGCGAGTTGAATCGCAACAATGAAGAAAAATACTATTAAGGGACGAGGACGCGGTCGTGGTGGTGTCCGTGGAGCCTCTGTTGCTGGTAGAGGACGTGGCCGTTCGGCCCCAGGCGCACACAGTAGGGAACGAACTCCCTCAACTAGCCGGCAGAATGTACCGCAATATCTCGTGGGGCCCAATGCCGCTCTTAGGATGGTAAGGCCTGAGCAGGTACAGGCATTAATCGATTGGGTGGCCGACAGTGCTTCCAGCACGTTCACCACATGGTCTTCCACCCAGTCTTCTGCGGAAAGCGCACAGGTGGCACCTGAAAACCAAGCCCATCAGTCTGTCACATCACCCCCAAGCATATCAGGGAAACGGTCTGAGCCACAAGTTATGCAGCAGTCTCTTCTTCTGTTTGAAGACTCTGCTTCCAGGGTTTCCCAGGGCGTCCACCTAGCCCTTCCCCAGTGGAGGAAGACATACCATGCACTGACGCACAACCACTTATGTCTCCAGATGAAGAGGACATGGGAATACCACCACAGCAGAGTCACCGACTCTCTGATGATGACGAAACACAGGTGCCCACTGCCGCGTCTTTTGCAGTGTGCAGACTGAACAGGAGGAGGTCAGGGAGGGAGACTGGGTGGAAGACGATGCAGAGGACGATGAGGTCTTAGACCCCACATGGACTGAAGGTCGTGGCGATGACTTTCACAGTTCAGAGGAAGAGGTAGTGGTGAGACCGAGACAACAGCGAAGCCAAAGAGGGAGCAGGGGGCCAAAGCAGACGAGCCGCCGCCCCCAGAGTTCGCCTGCTACTGGACATCGCCAACAGGGACCCAGCCCCACAAAGGCAGCTTCAAAGAGTTCCCTGGCATGGCACTTCTTTAAACAATGTCCTACCGACAAGACCCGAGTGACTTGCACGCTCTGCCATCAGAGCCTGAGGCGAGGCATTAACGTTCTGAACCTCAGCACAACCTGCATGACCAGGCATCTACATGCAAAGCATGAACTGCAGTGGGGTACACACCTTAAAAACCAGGCACTCGCTGAGGCTCCCCTGCTCCTCTACCGCTGCTGCCTCGGCTTCCGCCTCGAGAGGAATGTTGCCACCTGCCGAGCAGCAAACAGAGGATGTGCCACCGACACCACCACCACCGCCACCGTCAACTAGCGTCTCCACTATATCACACAGCAGCGTTCAGCTCTCAATATCTCAAACCTTAGAGAGGAAGCGCAAATTCCCCGAGTCACCCTCGAGCCCTTGGCCTGAACGCCAGCATTTCTAAACTGCTGGCCTTTGAAATGCTGTCATTCCGGCTGGTGGACACAGACAGCTTCAAACAGCTGATGGCCATGGCTGTCCCGCAGTATGTGGTTCCCAGCCGCCACTACTTCTCCAAGACAGCCGTGCCTTCCCTGCACATGCAAGTGTCCGATAAAATCAAGTGTGCACTGCGCAACGCCATTTGTGGCAAGGTCCACCTAACCACAGATACGTGGACCAGTAAGCACGGCCAGGGACGCTATATCTCACTAACTGCACACTGGATGAATGTAGTGGCGGCTGGGCCCCGGCGGACAGTTCCTTGGCGCACGTCCTTCCGCCCCTAGGATCGCAGGGCATCATTCTCTGCCTCCTGTAGCCTCCTCCTCCTACTCGGCTTCCTCCTCCACTGCTTCCACCAGCTCATCCGGTCAGCCACACACCTTCACCACCAACTTCAGCACAGCCCGGGTAAACGTCAGCAGGCCATTCTGAAACTCATATGTTTGGGGACAGGCCCCACAGCGCAAAGGAGTTGTGGCGGGGTATTGAACAACAGACCGACGAGTGGTTTCTGCCGGTGGGCCTCAAGCCAGGCCTGGTGGTATGCGATAATGGGCGAAATCTCGTGGCAGCTCTGGGACTAGCCGGTTTGACGCACATCCCTTGCCTGGCGCATGTGCTGAACTTGGTGGTGCAGAGGTTCATTCACCACTACCCCAACATGTCAGAGCTGCTGCATAAAGTGCGGGCCGTCTGTGCGCGCTTCCGCCGTTCACATCCTGCCGCTGCTCGCCTGTCTGCGCTACAGCGGAACTTCGGCCTTCCCGCTCACCGCCTCATATGCGACGTGCCCACCCGGTGGAACTCCACCTTGCACATGCTGGAGAGACTGTGCGAGCAGCAGCAGGCCATAGTGGAGTTTCAGCTGCAGCACGCTCGCGTCAGTCGTACTGCCGAACAGCACCACTTCACCACCAATGATTGGGCCTCCATGCGAGACCTGTGTGCCCTGCTGCGCTGTTTCGAGTACTCCACCAACATGGCCAGTGGCGATGACACTGTTATCAGCGTTACAATACCACTTCTATGTCTCCTTGAGAAAACACTTAGGGCAATGATGTTAGAGGAGGTGGCCCAGGTGGAGGAGGAGGAGGAGGATGAGGGCTCGTTTCTAACACTTTCGGGCCAGTCTGTTCGAAGTGGCTCAGAGGGAGGTTTGTTTAAGCAGCAGAGGACAGGTTCACAAGTCGCCAGCCAAGGCACTGTACTGGAGGACGAGGAGGATGAGGAGGAGGAGGTGGAGGGGGACGAGGATGACGCAAGTTCACAGCGGGGTGGCAGCCCAGGCCCATCACTGGTGCGTGGCTGGGGGATACGGTGGACGATGACGATACGCCTCCCACAGAGGACAGCTTGTCCTTACCCATGGGTAGCCTGGCCCACATGAGCGAATATATGCTCCAATGCCTGCGCAACGACAGCAGAGTTGCCCACGTTTTAACGTGTGCAGACTACTGGGTGGCCACCCTGCTGGATCCCGGTATAAAGACAATGTGCCCACTTTAATTCCTGAACTGGAGCGCGACCGTAAGATGCGCGAGTACAAGCGCACGCTGATAGAGGCGCTCTTGAGAGCATTCCCACATGTCACAGGGGAACAGGTGGAAGGTGAAGGCAGAGGAGTGGCAAGAGGTCGCCAACGCAGCTGTGTCACGGCCAGCTCATCTGAGGGCAGGGTTAGCATGGCAGAAATGTGGAAAGGTTTTGTCTCCACGCCACAGCTATCTGCACCGACACCTGATACGGAACGTGTTAGCAGGAGGCAGCATTTCACTAACATGGTTGAACAGTATGTCTGCACACCCCTCCACATCCTGACGGATGGTTCGGCCCCATTCAACTACTGGGTTTCGAAATTGTCCACGTGGCCAGAGTTAGCATGTTATGCCTTGGAGGTGCTTTCCTGCCCGGCGGCCAGCGTTTTATCTGAACGCGTATTCAGCACGGCAGGGGCGTCATTACTGACAAGCGCAGCCGCCTGTCCACAGCCAACGTGGACAAGCTGACCTTCATAAAGATGAACCAGGCATGGATCCCACAGGACCTGTCCCTCCCTTGTGCAGAGTAGTCCTTATTAACTGCCTAAAACATGTCTTGTTGTGCTACGGGCCACTTCTTTATTTGATACAAATTTTATGAAACCCACAGTTGAATGAAACTCTTCTCTGTCTGGGCGCCGGGGCCTAACCAGATGAAAGTGGCCGGTTAAACTAACGGGTGACATGAAGCCATAACCTCTGCCATGCTACCTCTGTCTTCTGTCTGGGTGCTGAGGCCTAAGTCAAATAAAGCGGTCTTCTGCTGTGCTGGGGATATGAAGCTAATCTCTGACCTCTCTCCTCTGTCTGGGTCCAAAGGCCTAAATCACTGAAAGAGGCCTTCTCCTGTGGTGTGTGATATGATGCCAGAATATGTGCTGTGGGGCCTCTCTCCTCTTCCTGGGTGCAGGGGTCAAATAAACTAAATTGTGGCCTACTCCTGTGGTGGTTGATATGATGCCTGATTCTCTGATGTGGAACCTCTCTCCTCTGTTTGGGTGAAGGGGTCAAAGTAACTAAATGGTGGCTTCTCCTGTGGTGGCTGATATGATGCCAGAATATGTGCTGTGGGGCCTCTCTCCTCTTCCTGGGTGCAGGGGTCAAAGTAACTCAATGGTGGCTTCTCCTGTGGTGGCTGATATGATGCCAGAATATGTGCTGTGGTGCCTCTCTCCTCTTCCTGGGTGCGGGGTCAAAGTAACTCAATGGTGGCTTCTCCTGTGGTGGCTGATATGATGCCAGAATATGTGCTGTGGTGCCTCTCTCCTCTTCCTGGGTGCGGGGTCAAAGTAACTCAATGGTGGCTTCTCCTGTGGTGGCTGATATGATGCCAGAATATGTGCTGTGGTGCCTCTCTCCTCTTCCTGGGTGCAGGGGTCAAAGTAACTCAATGGTGGCTTCTCCTGTGGTGGCTGATATGATGCCAGAATATGTGCTGTGGTGCCTCTCTCCTCTTCCTGGGTGCGGGGTCAAAGTAACTCAATGGTGGCTTCTCCTGTGGTGGCTGATATGATGCCAGAATATGTGCTGTGGGGCCTCTCTCCTCTTCCTGGGTGCAGGGGTCAAAGTAACTCAATGGTGGCTTCTCCTGTGGTGGTTAGTATGATGCCAGAATATGTGCTGTGGGGCCTCTCTCCTCTTCCTGGGTGCAGGGGTCAAAGTAACTCAATGGTGGCTTCTCCTGTGGTGGCTGATATGATGCCAGAATATGTGCTGTGGGGCCTCTCTCCTCTTCCTGGGTGCGGGGTCAAAGTAACTCAATGGTGGCTTCTCCTGTGGTGGCTGATATGATGCCAGAATATGTGCTGTGGGGCCTCTCTCCTCTTCCTGGGTGCAGGGGTCAAAGTAACTCAATGGTGGCTTCTCCTGTGGTGGTTAGTATGATGCCAGAATATGTGCTGTGGGGCCTCTCTCCTCTTCCTGGGTGCAGGGGTCAAAGTAACTCAATGGTGGCTTCTCCTGTGGTGGCTGATATGATGCCAGAATATGTGCTGTGGTGCCTCTCTCCTCTTCCTGGGTGCAGGGGTCAAAGTAACTAAATGGTGGCTTCTCCTGTGGTGGTTGATATGATGCCTGATTCTCTGCTGTGAAACCTCTCTCCTCCATCTGGGTGTAGGGGTCAAAGTCTTTCAAAGTCGCCTTCTCCTGTGCTGATTGATATAAAGCTGATGGTTGTGCCATCTGACATGGTTGCCAGGGTCTGATTCAATGGGGGCCTACTCCTGTGGTGGGTGATCTAAATGCCTGATTCTCTGCTGTGAAACCTCTCTCCTCCGTCTGGGTGTAGGGGTCAAAGTCTTTCAAAGTCGCCTTCTCCTGTGCTGATTGATATGAAGCTGATGGTTGTGCCATCTGACATGGTTTCCGGGGTCCCATTAAATTGGGGCCTACTCCTGTGGTGGGTGATCTAAATGCCTGATTCTCTGCTTTGAAACCTCTCTCCTCCGTCTGGGTGTAGGGGTCAAAGTCTGTCAAAGTCGCCTTCTCCTGTGCTGATTGATATAAAGCTTATGCTTGTGCCATCTGACATGGTTGCCGGGGTCTGATTCAATGGTGGCCTACTCCTGTGGTGGGTGATCTAAATGCCTGATTCTCTGCTGTGTAACCTCTCTCCTCCGTCTGGGTGTAGGGGTCAAAGTAACTAAATGGTGGCCTACTCCTGTGGTGGGTGATATGATGCCTGGTTCTCTGCTGTGGGACCTCTCTCCTTTGTCTGGGTGCTGTGGTCAAAATAATAGTAAGTGACCTTCTCCATTGGTGGGTGACTTGAAGCCTGATTCTGTGCTATGGGACCTCACTCCAATTAATATTGTTTAATTTTTATTTATTTTATGTTAACTCATCATTTCCCTATCTACATTTGTTTGCAGGGGATTTAACTACATTTTGCTGCCTTTTGCAGCCCTCTAGCCCTTTCCGGGTGTGTTTTACAGCCTTTTTAGTGCCCAAAAGTTCGGGTCCCCATTGACTTCTATGGGGTTCGGGTTCGGGATGAAGTTCGGGTCGAGTTCGGATCCCGAACCCGAACATTTTTCGAAAGTTCGGCCGAACTCGTCGAACCCGAACATCCAGGTGTTCGCTCAACTCTACTTGCAACCAAGGACACAACCTACTAGAACTAAACTCGTGAACACTTGTGGACCCATCTACATGCTTTAGGAAATGGTTACTTTTGGTACAGAGAAGAAAACAAGAGGATAGACTTGTTTTATGGAGCTTACTAAATGTTTTAATATTTCAAACGTGAAGTTTGAAAAGTTCTATTTAGTATGGTGGGATATACAGGAAAATATTAATTTCAAATACTCAGAGCTGCATGTTCCATGTCAAAAATATTCTGCTAGATATACAGTTATATTTGGCTTCACACATCGAGCTTGGACTGTATATTTGCCAAATGATTTTTTTTTTTTCATGCGTTGCTGAAACTTTCTTCATGCTGTTTCTTAAAAGTTGCCAACATCTTGCTTTGAAGACAGATTAGAGCACAGGGCTGATCATTTTCTTATTTGATTGCAGATGAAATGAATATAGTTATGTGAAACCATACCTTTAGCTTTCCTGTGTTGGTTATTAGTATTGTGAAGATAAAAGCTCTCAGAACAATTAAATATCCATAAGACTAAAATCCATAGGAAATCTTAGCTTTATTACTATCTCTGCTTGCCTCACAGAACTATTTATCTAAATGACAGATTATAATTGTTTTATGTAATTACTAATAAAAATCAAAGATATTTTAGACCAAGTTTTTATTAGCTCATCAAATACACGTATTTACTTCCTTGTGTAAAAGTAACCATATTCCAAAGACGAGAACCCAAAATTTCAACCTGATAAATTAAAGGGATATTCCATGATTTTAATACTGATGGTCTATCCCCAGGTCATCAATATCTGATTGCCAGGGGTCCAACACCGTGCACACCAGCTTCATGGATGCTAAAAGGCACCACATGAACGCCCTAAAGCTCCATACTATGGAGCCGTAGACAGTGATCCATGTGGTGCCATATTGTGGGGTTATTTACCAATAGAAGTAAATCATTTTATTTGCAAGGGTTATACAGTACATGAATCAGTGCTTCTAAGGGAGACTAGACCTTTAAGACAGTATACAATATAGCATGCCAGAATGTTTCTCTGTTGGATTCAAACAGAGTTCAACACTCAAAAAAATAAAGGCATACGGAGCCACAGTAAGGCCTAAAAGAAGGCTAAAGGTGCCACATCATGGTTGTGGTTGTATGAAGTTAACCTGGCCAAGTGCATGAGGTCTAACTGCTACTATCGTTCTTATACTACATTTTACATTAAAATTGATTTAAAATTGATCCAGCGAGTTTACAAATTCCCCCAGCCAAAAAACAATAATATATATATATATATATATACTTAAAAAAAAGGTTATGGGCAGCACCGCAGTATTTTCAGCAGGAATGGAATACCAGCGGCTGAAGAGGTGATCCATCAATGATACGCAAGAAAAAATTAAAAATTCCACTGTACATCCAAGGCAACACGTGCATTTATTCACCAGGTAGCGACGTTTCAGTCCTCTCAATGGGACCTTTCTCAAGCAGTGACAAATATACAATGGTGTTTCAGACATATCAATAATTAATGCATAAATCTCATAAATTACATGATTTACGTGCAAAAAGAAAACCTGAGAAGTACCGTATTTTCCAGGGCATAAGACGACTGGGTATATAAGACGACCCCCTACTTTTCCTGTTAAAATATGGGGTTAGGGCTATATTCGCCGTATAAGACTACCCCTCTTCCAACGCACACCAAATAAAAATTAAACAGATGATTCGAGCATGAGAAAACTACTGAGAGCAGGGAGAGGGGGCTGCTTCAAGAGCGACTGGACGGGATGCAGCGCACGGTGGCTCAGCTAGAGGGAGTCTGTCCCTAAAGGACAGCTTCTCCAGTCTGGCTTGGAAGTAAAGAGGACCTTTCACTGGTCCAACTGTTACTTAATGATGTAAAGCGGTGCCCAAGGATAATAGTAAGTGCAAGGAGATCCCTTGGCGCTGCTCTACACATACATATCATTATCTAACAATCTTGGACCAGTGAAAGGTCCTCTTAAGTTTCAGCACGCAGTATACCGGCGTATAAGACGAACCCCAACTTTTGAGAAAATTTTCATGTGTTAAAAAGTAGTCTTATACGCCAGAAAATACTGTACCTATAATTATCCCTATATATACAAAATTGCATGATTTTCCAATATACATAAATAATTACAATATATCAAATAAATCATATATCCTAATTGATAATAAGCTAAAAACATATGACAGATGTGAACTTCCTAATTAAAATAACTAAGCAACAGATGCATGATTAAAAACAAGTATGGTGGAAAGGAGGACAGTACTGACCAGCATGGGCTATTTACATGTGTTTGGCATCTTCAAGAATCAAAAGCGCATGCCTAGGTATTCATCATACAGAGAGCGCTAAACATGTGGTAACAATGCCCAATCACGTGCACGCAGCTTCGCACCTCCCACAAGGTAGAAGCTGTGCTGACTATAACATTAGTATCTGAATGAGCATCATAGCAGCGAGCTTGTGATACAAAGTAACATGATTGCTGCATCTCCCTCATAATGGCACAAGAACAGCTCCACGACAACCGCGATCACATGACTGCAAGTCCTGAGGGCCGCTCATCTGCCAAAGTGCAGCCCCATAATTGTCCACCAATAGCTATAGAGTATAATAAATATATATATCAGATAAAGAAAATATGCATTCAGAAAACATAGATATAAGAGATACATGTCTCTCCATCCAAAGGATCTATAAAAGAATACAACCATATATATCAAGGAAATGTAATAGATACAGATAAAGGGCAGGGTGAGGGGACCACCCTACTGGATCCCAGCAAGGACAGGCCCAGCTCCCACTGAGTCATAGCCCTGTCGGGGGGTCTGCACGAATAACAGGCATCTGAATTACAGACACCTGAATTGTATCGATCAGCACCATTAATCCCAAATAAAAGGGGAAAAAAAAATTGTGTTCAAGTTTAAAATGTGCCATAAACCCAAAAACTGTCACAACACACACCTGCTCGATGCATGGGGCAGTCCAGTAATAAACACCCCATTAGGACCCCACCAACAAATTCAGTGAATGGTCTATATTTAGGGTGTGGGTTGTTTACAGGGCACACAATGTAAAAAAATCCCCAATAATTTATGGGTCGATCATCCCACAAAGATATCCAATCTTGAAATAAGTCACTAATGATGGAGAAAAGACATGAAATACTCTAAAACACCTACAAATATATGTTATTCACAATGTAAAATGCTATATTGAAGGAAATCACATAGAGATGATAGTCCATGCTGGTCCCACTTATACTGTGTACCTCGAATCCAATATCTATAAAAAAAAGAATAAGAAAAATTAAAATAAAAAACATTAAATTTCAAGTAGAAAAGAGCTAATAACACCAAAATCTACACAAAATTAAAAAAATAAACAGAATACATTCGGGGAGAAGCGTTAAGTAAATAAACAAGATCTGAAATCTACATTTAACCCATTTGGTTTAAGGATGTTTAGTGTTGAAATCCAATGAATTTCCCGTCTCTTTAATGCCAAGTTCCTACTGCCACCTTTCCAGGAAACTGGGACATGGTTGGATAGCATATTGAACAAAATGGCCAGTGCATTTCGCAATTTCGCAATTAGGGTTTTCCTAATTCAGTATTGAAATTACATGTTACTACTGTTTGTACTAAAACTCACTCTGGGCTTCTGGAAAACAAAATCAGAGAAAAAATTATATAATAGGATCCCCTTGGTTACCACTTAAATGGAGGAAAGTCACATAACTAGGTCTATCATCAACAAAACAAACATTGGCCCATTATAAGGAGTGGACATGATAATATTCAAGAATTTAAACTTCTTCCCCTTATATCATATAGGAGGCCCAAAAACTTGAAAGACAGGCTTGTAAATGCGGACATAGGCCCACAAAAAAAGTTAGGACAAAGTTTTTTACGCAGTCGAAAAATGGGATGTTTTTCTTGTTTTAATTGCGTAAATTGTCTTTACATGCAAAAGGGTGGTACATTTTCTACACCCCATTACTCACCAAAAATATGGTATTTAACATTATCTAACATGTGATTCCACCTTTGTGGTTTATGCTCTTTGGTGCCCTTGTAATATGCTATACGTTGGTGAAACTTCTCTAGTTTTCAAAACTCACTTTAATCAACATAGGTACACTATTAGAAAAAAACGGATGGACCTCCCTGTCTCAAAGCACTTTGTAGAGCTTGAACACAAGGAAGGGGATCTGAAGTGTATGTTATTGGACCATGTCCCAGTTTCCCGGAAAGGTGGCATAGGAACTAGCGATGAGCGCGGCAGGGGCAGTATTCGAATTTGCGATATTTCGTGAATATTTGGTAGAATATTCGTCATATATTCGAGAATTAGAGAATATTGTCTTAATTGCGAAACTCGGCAATGTAATATGCGCGTAATGTACGTGCAATACAGGCGAGGGTCACTATAGCTACATTTTTCAAGCTGCTAGAAGTTTCCTGAGGCACGGCAGAGCATTACAATAGCTTTATATGCAGATAGAGTGCTCCAATATATTCACGATTGCGAAATCGGCACTAATGGTGCGCAATACATGCACATTTTAACAGGTCTGACTACATATTAGTGATTGGTGCACTAAGTATTGTTGTGAACTTGTGACATCACAGCACTATGTATGTATGTATGTATGTATGTATGTATGTATGTATGTAGCATGTATGTATGGACAGCAGAACCAGGTACACTATATCACTATATAACATCTAACCTACACTGACTATCTCCCCCCTATCTATATTATAAATAAATATATATGTATATACTAAAGGGGTAGGCAACTTTCCTATTGGTTGCTATGGATGTTGCTAAGCTCAGACAAAGACATTGCAGCTTGCTCATTGGCCCTCAAGCAAGAAGGGAGGTAACTGATTTAAAAAAATCTAGAATATTTGAAATTACGAGTATATATCACTATATTCTAAATATTGACGAATTCTCGAAGTGGCGATATTCACGATCAAAATTTGCGATCACCAATAGGAACTTGGCATTAAAGAGACGGGAAATTCATTGGATTTCAACACTAAACACCCTTAAACCAAATGGGTTAAATGTAGATTTCAGACCTTGGTTATTTACTTAATGTTTCTCCCAGAAAGTATTCTATTTATTTTTTTAATTTTGTGTAGATTTTCTACTTGAAATTTAATGTTTTTTATTTAATTTTTCTTTTTTTCTTTTTTACAGATATTGTATTCGAGGTACACAGTACAAGTGGGACCAGCATGGACTATGATCTCTATGTGATTTCCTTCAATAAAGCATTTTACATTGTGAATAACATATATTTGTAGATGTTTTGGAGTATTTCATGTCTTAACTCCATCATTAGTGAGAATAGTTTATTATTTCAATATCGGATATCCGTGCTGGATGATTGACCCATAAAAGATTGGGGATTTTTTTTACATTGAGTGCCCTGTATACAACCGACACCCTAAATATAGACCATTCACTGAGTTTGCTGGTGGGGTCGTAATGGGGTGTTTGTTACCGGACTGCCCAATGCATCGAGCAGGTGTGTGTTGTGACAGTTTTTGGATTTGTGGCACAATTGATACTTGAACACATATTTTTTCCCATTTTATTTGGGATTAGTGGTGCTGATCGATACAATTCAGGGGTCTGTGATTCAGATGCCTTTTTCTCGTGCACACCCCACGACAGGGCTATGACTCAGTGGGAGCTGGACCTGTTCTTTCCTGGGATCCACTAGGGTGGTTTCCTCATCTTGCCCTTTATCTGTATATATTAGATTTCCTTGATATATATGGTTGTATTCTTTTATATATCTTTTGGATGGAGAGACATGTATCTCTTATATTTTTGTTTCTTAAATGCATATTTTCTTTAATATATATATATATATCCCTTTAATCACTTCCAGACCGGGCCATTTGCCCCCTTCCTGACAAGGCCTAATTTTGCAAATCTGACATGTGTCATTTTATGTGGTAATAACTTTGGAACACTTTTATTTATCCAAGACATTCTGAGATTGTTTTCTTGTGACACATTGCACTTTATGACAGTGGTAAATTTGAGTCAATATATTTCACTTTTATTTATAAAATAATCAAAAATTTACCAACATTTTAGAAAAATTCACAATTTTTAAAATTTCTATTTCTCTTTTAAAACAGAAAGTGATATCTCATAAAATATTTATTGCTTAACATTCTCCATATGTCTACTTTATGTTGGCATCATTTTGTAAATGTCAGTTAATATTTTTAGGACTTTAAAAGGCTTAGAATTTTAGAAGAAATTCTTTAAATTTTTAAGAACTTTTGCAAAACCCAATTTTTAAGGACTATTTCATACCTGAAATCCCTTTGTGGGGCTTACATAGTGGAAAACCCCCATAAATGACCCCATTTTGGAAACTACACCCCTCAAGTTACTCAAAACTGATTTTACAAACTTTGTTAACCCTTTAGGTATTCCACAAGAATTAAAGGAAAATGAAGATGAGATTTCTAAATTTCACTTTTTTGGCAGATTTTCCATTTTCTTTAACACATCAAGGGTTAACAGCCAAGCAAAACTCAATATTTATTACCCTGATTCTGTGGTTTACAGAAACACCCCACATGTGGTCGTAAACTGATGTATAGGCACACGGCAGGGCGCAGAAGAAAATGAGCACTGTATGGGTTTTGGAAGGCAGATTTTGCTGAACTGGTTTTTAGATGCCATGTCCCATTTTAAGCCCCCCCGACACTTCCTTGAAAACTAGGGAATAAGGTGCCAGTTTTATTGGTACGATTTTGGGGTACATATGATTTTTACTTGCTCTATATTTAGTTTTTTGTGAGGCAAGGTAACTAAAAAATGGCTGTTTTGGCATGGTTTTTATTTGTTATTTTTACAACATTCATCTGACAGGGTAAATCATGTGCTATTTTTATAGAACAGGCTGTTATGGACGCAATGAGATAAAATACTTCTGCTTTCTTTATTTGTTTGTTTGAATTTTATATAATAAAGCATTTTTGAAAAAAAAAATGTTTTTGTGTCTCCATTTTCTGAACGCCATATTTATTTTTATTTTTTTGCTGATCGTCTTGTGCGGGGGCAGGAAGAGTTGACTTTTTTATTGGTACCATTTTTGGGTACATATGATTTTTTGATCATTCATTATTACACAATATGAGGCACGGTGACCAAAAAATTGGTTGTTTTAGCACAGTTTTTATTTATTAATTTTTACAGCATTCAACTGAGGGGTTAGGTCATGTGACTTTTTATAGAGCAGATCATTACGAACGTGGCAATACCTAATATGTATACTTTTTCTTATTTATTTAAGGCCTCTTGCACACGAGTGTATGGCTTTTTCAGTATTTTGCGGTCTGCAAAAGACGGATCTGCAAAAAATACGGAACGGAATAGCTGGCCCCTTAAAGAACAGTACTATCCTTGTCCGTTATGCGGTTAATGATAGGACATGTTCTATCTTTGAACTGAACTGAAAAAGGGAAATACAGAAACGAAAGGCATACAGAGTTCCTTCCGTTTTTTTTTTTTTTGCAGATACATTGAAATTAATGGTTCCATATATGGTCTGTATACGGAACGTAAAAACGAACAGAAACGGGGAAAAAATGTTTGTGTGCAAGAGGCCTAAATTTTACACAATAATAGCATTTTTGAAACAAAAAAATATATATTTTAGTATCTCTATAGTCTGAAAGCTTTAGCTTTTTTATTTTTTGCCCGATTGTCTTAGTTAGGGTCTCATTTTTTTCGGGATGAGGATGACGGTTTGACTGGGGGGGGCATACGCCTTTTTGATCGCTTGGTTTTGCAATTTTTGGCACTGTTTTTATTACATTTTTTATGGTGTTCAACTGAGGGGTTAGCTGCTTGCGTCCCATGGTGTGCTCCATTATTAGGGAGATACAGCAATCATGTGACTTTGTATCACAAGTTAGCTGCTACGATGCTCCTTCAGATACTAACGTTAAAAAAAAAAAAAAAAAAAAAAATGCCTCCCAAAAACCAACAAAGGAAATCTATAGGTCCATCCTCCCCCCGGGGTACGGGACTATCCAGCCCCGGAAATAAGATTGATAGATATCTGAAGTCATCCCCGCCTAGAGAACGCAGGAAGCAGATAGGGGTTGAATTACAGAAGCCAGAGAGAAAGTTAGATAAAAACCCCCCGTATGTAGAAGGTGAAGAGGGTGATGTAGAGGAAGTTCAGGAGAGGAGGGATGAGCTTATTGATAAAAGATTAGCAGAAATTCTGGATGCAGTTCATCACACGAATCAGGCCCTTTCAGATCTAGCGACAAAGATCGCGGCCAGTGCAGAGCGATATTATGCTCATAAGGGCAGATAATAACAAAATACGTGAGAAGGTGAAAGAATTGCAGGATTTCTCATCTAGAGCAGACAAAGAAATAGTTCAAATGAATAAGAGGTTGGGGGAAACTGAGGTTGAACTGAGAGTGGTCAGTGATAGAGTGACTGATATGGAGGACAGGTTGAGGCGAGCTAACTTACGATTCATCGGATTTCCAGAAGGTGTGGAGGGAGCAGACCCGGCGGCCCTCACCCAGAGGTGGCTAGAGGAACAAATAGGGGCAGATAAGTCACTTTTCAAATTCCCGATTGAAAGGGCCCACAGAATACCAGGACGCAAGCCCCTGGTTGGTGCAGCACCTAGGCCTATCTTGGTGAAATTCCTGTCCCAAAGAGATCGAGATGCTATTTTAAGATGGAGTAGAGATAAACAATTAAAGTTTGAGAATAATAGCATCCAAATATACCCAGACTTTTCAAGAGCTACGCAAAAGAAAAGGAAAGAATTTGCAGAGGTTAAGAAACGGTTACTTAAAGCAGAGATCAAATACGCAATGCTGTATCCAACTAAAATGCGAATAGTGTATAACCAACAAGTTCTCTTCTTTAATAATGTAACCCAGCTTGAAGGTTGGATGGAGGGACAAGGTTTATAAAATGACGGGGCAACAGGAGCGTTGTTAGGGGACTGCCGGAGGGAGGGGGCCGAAGGGGGTGGGTAGGGGTGGGGAGGAAGAGGTACATGGATGGTGACGTTAATGTGCCAGGAGAAGGGAGGGGGAAGGGGCGGTGGGGGAGTGGGAGGTGTACTGGGCATCGTCATGGAGCAGGTTGGTCCGAGGTGGGCACTTAGTCAAGGTTGGGTACAAAATGATGGGGGTAGCGATAGAATATTAATATGGAATGTCCGCGGTCTAGGAGATAGAACTAAAAGGGTGATTGTAAATGACTTAATAACGAAACACCTTCCGGCAATAATATGCTTGGTGGAGACACATCTTACAAAAGAGTCAAAAAATTCTATCCAAAAATGGGTTGGTCTGGAGTATCACTCTTTCCATACATCGTATTCAAGAGGCGTCAGTGTTTTGATCCACAAAAAATAGATATAAAAGTTCTAGATCATAAGATAGATAAAGAAGGTAGATTCATCTTTCTGTATTGTAGCTGGAACAAGATAAGATGTATACTTGCCTTTGTATATATCCCTCCGCCTTTTTCCCCTTGGGTTTTGAATAGGTTAGTGGAGTTTATGGCGGATAAATCAGGGTGCCCGGTGCTCACGGGGAGATTTTAATGCAGTAATGAACGGGAAGGTAGATAGGAGTTCAATAGCCCACACATTGGGCCCCCACCATTCAGGGGAGGGGTCACCTTTAAACAAACTAAGTAAGGAACTAGGTTTGATAGATGTATGGAGATTTCTATATGGGCAGAAGGAGGTGTACTCCTGTTTCAGTCGCTCATATCAGGTAAGATCACGAATCGACCTCGTGTTAGCAAGCACAGAATTCTTGGGGAATATAGTAGGGATGAGGTATGAGGCCAAGAGTATATCGGATCACACTCCAATGTTGGTAAGCATTCGGAATAGCTCCAATGGTGGGAGTAATAGAATTTTCAGGATCAATCCTCACTGGTTTGATCTAATACAAGAACCTGGAAATATTAAGAAGGAAATAGGGGAGTTCTGGGAGAGGAATATTGATACAGCAAGCGACAATGTAGTATGGGATACAATGAAGGCTTACTTATGGGGTATTTTATTTGCACGGATCTCCTCAACTAAGCGGGGCTTCAGGCAGCAAGAGGAACAATTGGAGTATAGGGTTAGAGAGCTGCAAGTGAGAAGCCTCGACTCAACTATGCAAAAAGAACTTCAGGAAAGAGTGTCTGAGTATACTGCCTTTCTGAGGGAGAAGACACATCAGAGACAGCTGTTTTGGCAGGCAAAAACATCAAGAATCCGGCAGACCAGGCCGAGTGCTCAGTATGATTATTCGCAATCAGGAGAGCCCCACTAAAATTGGGGCAATAAGACTGGATGCAGGAGGCATCTCGTCGGACAAGGAAAGGTTACTCATGCCTTTGTTGAATATTTTGCAAAATTGTATGAAACAGAGGGACGAGGAAAAGAGAATACCATCCAAGAGTATCTAGCTAAAATTAAGTTGCCATCCCTTAGCAATGAAGATAGGGCGAGACTAAATGCACCCATTAGGATTGAGGAATTATATGAAGCTCTAGGAACAATAGCCGGGAATACGACTCCAGGCTCAGACGGGCTTCCTTTTGAACTATATCGTAGATATGGGGAGAGCCTTTGCCGGGACTGCTTCGGATATGGAGGGGGCGGTGGAGAATGGGGAGTTGCCCCTTCCATCTCGGAAGCAATTGTAGTGCTAATTTTGAAGAAGGACAAGGACATACTCGATGTTGGCTCATATAGGCCAATATCGTTGCTAAACTCGGACTACAAGATCCTGGCAAAGGCTCTGTCTATTAGACTGAAAAAGTAATAGGGGGACTGATTCACCCGGACCAGACTGGTTTCATTCCGGAGAGATGGATACAGTCTAGCATTCGGAGAACTCTGTGGAATATCCATGTGGGAGAGGGGCTGACCGCCCATCCTGTCGTTGGATGCCTCACAGGCCTTCGACAGGGTGGAGTGGGAGTTCCTATGGCAGGTAATGCAAAAATGAATATAGGAGATGACTTTATTAAATGGGTCAAGTTACTATATGCAGCTCCCACCTCCAGGGTGAATATTAACGGGAACTCTCAAAACCACTAAAATTAACTCGTGGTACTAGGCAGGGCTGCCCCTCTCCCCCATGCTTTTCACAATTTTTTTGGAGCCACTAGCCTGCTTGATTAGAGCAGATAGTAAAATTATTGGATTTGGCAGAGAAGGCTTGGAGGATAAAATCAGTCTCTATGCGGATGATATTGTTCTTTTCCTCAGGGAGGGGTACAGAATCGTCCCATATGTTATTGACCTGATTAATGAGTTTGGGTTATGCTCAGGTTATAAAATTAACTGGTTGAAAACCGTGTTACTCCCTTTGGAATCCCCGGCTAAAGAAGAACTTCCGGTGAAGGTTCTGTCCACTCACGAGTTTGTAGACTATCTAGGTATTAAAATAAGCTCAGCGACCCCAGATTATATTGAAAATAACATAAGTCCTTTGAAGACAATTATTAAGGACAAAATTGGATCATGGTTAAAACTACCAATAGGACAAGCAGAAAGAATTGCCTTGTGTAAGATGGTGCTCCTACCACAAATATTATACAGAATTATTCCTTGCCCAGTACGGATAGGAGATAAGTGGTTTAGGCAGGTAGAAGGCCTGTTAAATGAGCTGATTTGGGGGCGGAAGAGGGTTCGGCTAAAACAAAAATGGCTGTGCTTGCCGATAGAGAGGGGGGGGTTCTCTTTCCCACATATAAAAGGTTACTTTTTGGCAGCTCAGGTGGTTTGGTGGGCACAGATGCAGGAAAAAGAAATATATGCTATTATGGAGGGGGCAACGAGAGGTGATTGTGATATTTTCACTATTTTGGAATCAGGGAGACTTAATAATAAGAAATGTTGTTGGAGATACGGAATGCACAGAACGTGGAGTGATATTAAATTATGGCTGGGGATTAAATGCGCATTACAGTTTTCACCGCTTTGGGATAATACACAGTTGAAGGAATTGGGGGATTTGGAAAGCCAAAAATTTTGGCAAAAGAAAAACATCGTTAGGATTGCACAGGTGGTACATGATGGGGTTATTCTTGGTAGAGAGGAGCTATTGGGCATCAACACAGGGTGGTTAGATCATTTTAGATATGGTCAATTGAAACACATGATAAATAAGGTTGAGAATAGGGCCTACCTCACGGTACAACATAACGACTTTATGGATTATTGTTATAGTATTAGATTTAAAAAGACTAGATTATCGGCTATTTATAAAAAACTGCTTAAATCCTCCATCGCAACGCACAGGAGCAGCTGGGAGCATAAATGGGAGAAAGATCTGAGAGAAGAGGACCCTCCGAACTGGGGGGAGGTCTATAAAAATATTAAGGTAGCTTCCGAGGCCGGATCCCATCGTCTGATTCAGCTAAAAATCATTCATAGGTTATATTATTCGCCAGCAGATCTGTCCAGGTTCTATGCAAGCCGGGACAGTAGATGCTGGAAATGTAACCGGGAAAATGCGGGGCTTTTACATATGTTATGGGAATGCCCAAGAATACAGGACTATTGGACTGCAGTTAGGGGGAAAATTATGAGATATACATCAGACAATTTGATATGGAATGCTAACGTAGCGATACTCGGTTGTGTCAGTCAACCCCAAATTACTGCCAGAGGGGAAAAAATTTTTTTATTAAAAATATTACTACTGGCCCGTGTGATTATAACGAGGTATTGGGGGTCTAGAGAGGGTCCAGTAATAAGTGAATGGATCAACCTGGCTAAAAAAATCAAATCTATTGAAAAATAAATGCGAAAACCTCAAAGCAAAGAGAGGACTGGGTGAAGATCTGGGGATCCAGAAATCTGGAGCTTTAGACCTCCGCTTTGCATATCGTTATCTATCCCTATCAACGGTGTCTTGATCGGGTCCAAGGCCTGCTCCATGACGATGCTCAGTTGGGTGGGTGGTTGCGCGGGGGCTGGGGGTCGGGTTAAATAAGTATTTAATTAATATGCGATATATAATGTGCGGTGGAAGGGTGCTGACCTGTTCGGGTTGTCTTCTCCCCGTCATTGGAATGACGGTGGAGTTTATTATATGATGCGATGTGTATATGTATCCCTTATTCCAAATTTCAACTGCCATTGTCAATTTTATTAATTGTTATCTAATCATGCTTGATAAAAAAAAAAAAAAAAAAAAAAAGATACTAACGTTATAGTCGGCACAGCCTCCACTTTTTCGGAGGTGCGAAGCTGCGTGCAAGTGATTCGGCATCATGTTACCGAATGTTTAGCACTCTCTGTATGATGAATACCTAGGCATGCGCTTTTGATTCTTGAAGACGCCAAACACATGTAAATAGCCCATGCTGGTTAGTACTCTCCTCCTTTCCACCATACTTGTTTTTAATCATGCACCTGGTTATTAGTTATTTTAATTAGGCAGTTCATCTGTCCTATGTTTTTAGCTTATTATCAATCAGGATATATGATTTATTTCACATATTGTAATTATTTATGTATATTGGAAAATCATTTATGTATTTGTAATTTTGTATATATAGGGGTAATTATAGGTACTTCTCAGGTTTTCTTTTTGCACGTGAATCATGTAATTTATGAGATTTAAGCATTAATTATTGATTGACCCTTGATTGTCAAGAGGGGGTATATATATGTCTGAAACACCATTGTATATTTGTCACTGCTTGAGAAATGTCCCATTAAGAGGACTGAAATGTTGTAATCTGGAGAATAAACACTCGTTTTGCTTTGGATGTGTCATGGAATTTTTTATTTTTTATTGCGTATCGTTGGTGGATCGCTTCTTCAGCCGCTGGCACTCCATTCCTACCGGAAATACTGCAGTGCTGCCCATTATTTGGATGTGCCGTGGAATTATATATACAGTTGCAAGAAAAAGTATGTGAACCCTTTGGAATCATATGGATTTCTGCACAAATTGGTCATAAAATGTGATCTGATCTTCATCTGAGTCACAACAATGAACAATCACAGTCTGCTTAAACTAATAACACACAAAGAATTAAATGTTACCATGTTTTTATTGAACACACCATGTAAACATTCACAGTGCAGGTGGAAAAAGTATGTGAACCCCTAGACTAATGACATCTCCAAGAGCTAATTGGAGTGAGGTGTCAGTCAACTGGAGTCTTATCAATGAGATGAGATTAGAGTTGTTGGTTACGGATGCCATGCCCTATAAAAAACACACACCAGTTCTGGGTTTGCTTTTCCCAAGAAGCATTGCCTGATGTGAATGATGCCTCGCACAAAATAGCTCTCAGAAGACCTACGATTAAGAATTGTTGACTTGCATAAAGCTGGAAAGGGTTAGAAAAGTATCTCCAAAATTCCACAGTAAGACAAGTTGTTTATAAATGTTGAAATTTCAGCTCTGCTGCTACTCTCCCTAGGAGTGGCGTCCTGCAAGAGCACAGCGCAGACTGCTCAATGAGGTGAAGAAGAAACTACAGTGTCAGCTAAAGACTTACAAAAGTCTCTGCCATATGCTAACATCCTTATTACCGAATCTACGATACGTAAAACACTAAACAAGAATGGATTTCATGGGAGGATACCACAGAGGAAGCCACTGCTGTCCAAAAAAAACATTGCTGCACGTTTACAGTTTGCATAAGAGCACCTGGATGTTCCACAGCAATACTGGCAAAATATTCTGGGGACAGATGAAACCAAAGTTGAGTTGTTTGGAAGAAACACACAACACTATGTGTGGGGAAAAAGAGGCACAGCACACCAACATCAAAACCTCATCCCAACTGTGAAGTATGGTGGTTTGGGCATCATGGTTTGGGGCTGCTTTGCTGCGTCAGGACCTGGACCGATTGCTATTATCGAAGGAAAAATGAATTCCCAAGTTTATCAAGACATTTTGCAGGAGAACTTAAGGCCATCTGTCCACGAGCTGAAGCTCAACAGAAGATGGGTTTTGCAACAGGACTACGATCCAAAACATAGAAGTAAATCAACAATAGAATGGGTTAAACAGAAGAAAATACGCCTTCTGGAGTGGCCCAGTCAGAGTCCTGACCTCAACCTGATTGAGTTGCTGTGGCATGACATCAAGAAAGCTATTCACACCAGACATCCCAAGAATATTGCTGAACTGAAACAGTTCTGTAAAGAGGAATGGTCAAGAATTACTCCTGACCGTTGTGCACGTCTGATCTGCAACTACAGGAAACATTTGTTTGAACTTAAAGGTTGTTACACTGGCGCTACACCTGATATAGATCAAGTCTCTCGCTGCGGTACCGCAGTGGTATCGCTCCCACTGTTGTTTTACTAGATTGCAACTATAATGATTATAGGTGCCGCGCGATGCTCTCCCTATTATCCCCCTCCTATGTGAGCTCACTCAATTAGGATGTAATTCTATACAGCTAGCTTTGCGTACCTGATCTACGGCGCACGCTGTTCCTGTATGTCCTCTTTCATTCAGCTTCAGCGCACATTCCAAGGAGGGAGATTCAAAGGAGGCTTTTCCCTATTTCTTCTGTACTTTAACTACGCTGCCTCGGCCGGTGGCGAGCTGCAGTTACAGGTTGAAAGTTCGTAGTTTGGCTCTCGCTCTCACGGAGCGCTTGTGACGTCACAATCTGAGCTACGGGGTCTGTGGAGGTACACACTTCCTTCCAACGCGTTTCGAATACTTCGGTATTCTTCCTCAGGGATGTTGTCCGGACCTCCTACCTTCCTCCTATATATAGGTTCTATCTCCCTCCTATCATTAACCCTTATTGTGCTTTATTCAAATGCAAATAGCTCAATTTCAGAGTTCAATCCCCCTGGTATGAGTGTATTCAAATTAAAGATCCAACGGGATTCTGCCCGAGACATTTTTTTAATAAAGTCTCCCCCCCTAATGTCCCGTTCAATTTTTTCTATTCCTACAAATGAGGTGCCACATATATTCCCCCCATGTTTTTCTGTATAATGTCTTGACAAAGGGTGATTTTCGTATTTTCTTCTTATATTATATAGATGTTCCCCTATTCTTTTATTCAACATTCTTTTTGTGCGTCCCACGTACATTTTTTTACACGGACACATTATTATATATATTACCCCTTCATCTCTGCAGGTGATCTGTTCATTGATATTATACTCATTATTGCCTCCATTTTTATCCATTTTCATTATTTTCTGTATCCCTACTTTATTTTTCATAATTTTGAGGGTCTTACATGCTCCACATTTGCCACAGTGGGTAAATCCCGTTCTTCCAGATAATTCTTTATTTTTCCTTTTCCCTTCTTGTTGGTTTTTATAGGTGATACATTTATTTGTAGGGGCTATTAAACTACCTAAATTTTTTGCTTTTCTGTATATAAATTTAGGATAATCTGGAATTAGGTCCCCTATTATCTTGTCTTCTTTTAGGGTTTCCCAATGTTTGTTTACTATGTTCCTCAATATTTTTGTTTGGCAATTGTATTGTGTAATAATGGGGGGGATACTGTTATTTTCCTCTTCCTCACTTTTTTCTCTCTTTTCTTTTTCCTTAAGTAGATCCTGCCTGTCGATCTGTCTCACTTGTTCTCTTTGTTCTTTCAATGTATTCCCATTGTAACCTCGCTGTTCAAACTTTTGTTGTAGTTTTTTTGCCTCCTCTATGTATTCTTCCCCTTTGGTGCAATTTCTCCGTAACCGCATGAATTGACTCTTCGGAATATTTTCAAGCCATCGTGGAAGATGGCAACTGTCCCGCGAGATAAAACTATTCACATCTGTTGGTTTACTGTAAGTTTTTGTTTGTATTTTATTTTCCTCTATATAAATTACTAAGTCTAAAAATGTAACCTCCTTTTTACTCACGGTGGGGGTGAATTCCAAATAAAAGTCATTTTTATTCAATTCAATTAAAAACTTTGATAGTTCTTCTTCCCCCACTCCAAATAAAAATGACGTCGTCGATAAATCTTTTCCATAGGACGAGATTCGCCCGGGGCTCGTCATTGGGACAAATGGTTTCTCGTTCCCACTGTCCAACATATATATTAGCGAACCCCGGTGCGAATCTCGTCCCCATCGCCGTACTCCCATTGCTGTTCATAAAACTTATCTTCAAATATAAAATAGTTCCTAGTTAAAATAAACGTGATACATTTTACTATAAAATTAATCTGAACCTCTTTTAGTTCACCTTGATTTTGTAGACATGATCTAACCGCCTCACACCCTTTTTTGTTCTCTATAATCGTGTACAATGATTTGACATCCAGTGTCCCTATAATGTAATGTGGTTCCCATTGTATGTTATTTAGGATATTTAGGATGTGTTGCGTATCTTTAAGGTATGCCGGCATAGACTTTGCGCAGGGCTGCAGGAAATGATCCACGTATTTGGATAGATTGCTAGTTAAACACTCTACCCCGATACAATTGGTCTCCCTGGCGGTTTTGTTGCATGTTTATGAATTTTCGGGTTATGGTAAAATGCTGCAATTTTAGGTTGTTTTATATCTACGAATTCTGCTTCCCTTTTATTCAATATTCCTTCTTCTTTACCTTCCTTTATTAATGCGACCAGCTCCTTTTTATATTTCTCGGTGGGATCATTTGATAGTATTTTATATGTTTTTTTGTCGCTCAATAGTCTGTATGCTTCTTCTCTATATTTGTCCTTATCTAGTATTATAATTCCCCCCCCCTTTATCTGCTGGTCTTATAATGACCTCATTATTCTCCTGCATTTTCGTTATAGCTTTTTGTTCTTCTTCTGAGATGTTATTCATATATTGTCGTTTCGATTTTTTGGGGGTTTTTAATTTTCGTATATCCTTCGTTACTGCATTCATAAAGTTGTTTAAAGGCTGGGAGTATTCTTGGACTGGATGAAACTTTGACTTTAATTTCAAGGTGGTATGCTTGTGATCTCCTACTTCTAAGTTCTCCTCTCCCCTCTGTGTTATTCTAATTTTTTCTTTTTCCTCTCCTGTTGTTTCTTTATGTTGTTGATTATCTTCCTTCTCCCTGTTTGTACTCATCTGTTTTTTCTGTTCTTTCTGTTTTTTCTTTATAAAATGTTTTTTCAGGGCCAATTTTCTCATAAATTTACGTATTCCTATGAATGCCTCAAACTTATTGAAGTACTTACTGGGTGCAAATTTTAACCCCTTTTCTAAAATTGTTTGTTCCCCCTTGGTTAACTCATATTTACTCAAATTAAATATTTTTTGCCCTGATTGTTCTTCTTTTTCTCTCTGTTTGGCTCTTACTTTTTTCTTTTGGGCGAGTTTCCCCCCCCTAGTGCCCCTTTTGGATTTTTTCTTTTCTCGAAAAAATCCTGCCTTACTGTCTTTTTTATGGGTACTCTTTTTTGATGTTCAGTTTGTTCCTCTCTACCTTCTCCTTCCTGTTGTGTTATAATGTTTTGTATGTTACTATTTGATGTTGATTTTTGATTACTCTTGTCTTTATGTTTAGTTTTAATGTTGTCTTTATTGTTCTGGTTTGTGTTATGATCTGTCTTTCTTCCCTCCTCTTCTTTGTTATCCAACCTCTCTCTTATTCTTTGTTCTTTAGGCTGTATTTGTGTGTCTATATCCTCTGCTATCTGTTCCTCTATCAGAGATGCAAAACGGTTACTAGTTGTCACGCTATTCTTATCTGGTTCTTTATTTATTATAACGACTTCAGGTACAAGTGGGATGTGCTGATATTCTTCTTCCTCACTTACATCGTGAGTTGTGATTATGGATGATGTATCTGCTTCATCCCCACTTGAATTATGTTCATACTCATCTATTGTGTGAAACGAACCAGTTATATTGTTTGTCATATGATTTTTGGGAAGGGCATCTCTGTTAAATTTCCTACTTTTTTTGTCCCTTATTTCTTCTTCCTTTTGATGTATTCTTCTCTTGATATTTTCTACTAGCTGTTGTATGCTATCATGATCCTTCCAGGGTCTTAATTCCTCAAATTTTACCCTGATTAATTTATTTGTTCTCATAAGTCTGTCTCTTCGTTTATTTATAATGAATAAACCGCATTCCTCGAAAAGTCATGCAGCATACGTTCCCATTCATTCATAGTGTTATGATCCCCTATATATCCTGACAGCATTTTTTCTATTTTTAGTCCTCTAGGGACTATGTCCCATTCCAGATATTTTTCAAGTGAGGTAATTTCCCAGAGGTCCTTCATTTCCAGGATTAATAATTGTTCTAGTTCCCTTAATATATTTTTTATATGTATGAATTGAGTACCATTATCTCTATGAAATGTTTCGGGCTGTCTCCTATATGTCCCAAAAAACGTTTGTACTTTCTGGATCCTATCTTTACGGTCCCACCATAATTCTGTCATTTTAATCCTCTAGCTCCTAATTGGTTAGTTATATCTTCAGTGTATAGCTGGCCTTAGTGCTGCGATAAATATCCGGGAAAGGTAAAGGTTGTTACACTGGCGCTACACCTGATATAGATCAAGTCTCTCGCTGCGGTACCGCAGTGGTATCGCTCCCACTGTTGTTTTACTAGATTGCAACTATAATGATTATAGGTGCCGCGCGATGCTCTCCCTATTATCCCCCTCCTATGTGAGCTCACTCAATTAGGATGTAATTCTATACAGCTAGCTTTGCGTACCTGATCTACGGCGCACGCTGTTCCTGTATGTCCTCTTTCATTCAGCTTCAGCGCACATTCCAAGGAGGGAGATTCAAAGGAGGCTTTTCCCTATTTCTTCTGTACTTTAACTACGCTGCCCCGGCCGGTGGCGAGCTGCAGTTACAGGTTGAAAGTTCGTAGTTTGGCTCTCGCTCTCACGGAGCGCTTGTGACGTCACAATCTGAGCTACGGGGTCTGTGGAGGTACACACTTCCTTCCAACGCGTTTCGAATACTTCGGTATTCTTCCTCAGGGATGTTGTCCGGACCTCCTACCTTCCTCCTATATATAGGTTCTATCTCCCTCCTATCATTAACCCTTATTGTGCTTTATTCAAATGCAAATAGCTCAATTTCAGAGTTCAATCCCCCTGGTATGAGTGTATTCAAATTAAAGATCCAACGGGATTCTGCCCGAGACATTTTTTTAATAAAGTCTCCCCCCCTAATGTCCCGTTCAATTTTTTCTATTCCTACAAATGAGGTGCCACATATATTCCCCCCAAAAAAACTACAACAAAAGTTTGAACAGCGAGGTTACAATGGGAATACATTGAAAGAACAAAGAGAACAAGTGAGACAGATCGACAGGCAGGATCTACTTAAGGAAAAAGAAAAGAGAGAAAAAAGTGAGGAAGAGGAAAATAACAGTATCCCCCCCATTATTACACAATACAATTGCCAAACAAAAATATTGAGGAACATAGTAAACAAACATTGGGAAACCCTAAAAGAAGACAAGATAATAGGGGACCTAATTCCAGATTATCCTAAATTTATATACAGAAAAGCAAAAAATTTAGGTAGTTTAATAGCCCCTACAAATAAATGTATCACCTATAAAAACCAACAAGAAGGGAAAGGAAAAATAAAGAATCATCTGGAAGAACGGGATTTACCCACTGTGGCAAATGTGGAGCATGTAAGACCCTCAAAATTATGAAAAATAAAGTAGGGATACAGAAAATAATGAAAATGGATAAAAATGGAGGCAATAATGAGTATAATATCAATGAACAGATCACCTGCAGAGATGAAGGGGTAATATACATAATAATGTGTCCGTGTAAAAAATGTACGTGGGACGCACAAAAAGAATGTTGAATAAAAGAATAGGGAACATCTATATAATATAAGAAGAAAATACGAAAATCACCCTTTGTCAAGACATTATACAGAAAAACATGGGGGAATATATGTGGCACCTCATTTGTAGGAATAGAAAAAATTGAACGGGACATTAGGGGGAGACTTTATTAAAAAAATGTCTCGGGCAGAATCCCGTTGGATCTTTAATTTGAATACACTCATACCAGGGGATTGAACTCTGAAATTGAGCTATTTGCATTTGAATAAAGCACAATAAGGGTTAATGATAGGAGGGAGATAGAACCTATATATAGGAGGAAGGTAGGAGGTCCGGACAACATCCCTGAGGAAGAATACCGAAGTATTCAAACGCGTTGGAAGGAAGTGTGTACCTCCACAGACTCCGTAGCTCAGATTGTGACGTCACAAGCGCTCCGTGAGAGCGAGAGCCAAACTACGAACTTTCAACCTGTAACTGCAGCTCGCCACCGGCCGGGGCAGCGTAGTTAAAGTACAGAAGAAATAGGGAAAAGCCTCCTTTGAATCTCCCTCCTTGGAATGTGCGCTGAAGCTGAATGAAAGAGGACATACAGGAACAGCGTGCGCCGTAGATCAGGTACGCAAAGCTAGCTGTATAGAATTACATCCTAATTGAGTGAGCTCACATAGGAGGGGGATAATAGGGAGAGCATCGCGCGGCACCTATAATCATTATAGTTGCAATTTGTTTGAACTTATTGCTGCCAAAGGAGGTTCAACCAGTAATTAAATCCAAGGGTTCACATACTTTTTCCACTTGCACTGTGAATGTTTACATGTTGTGTTCAATAAAAACATGGTAACATTTAATTCTTTGTGTGTTATTAGTTTAAGCAGACTGTGATTATCTATTGTTGTGACTTAGATGAAGATCAGAACACATTTTATGACCAATTTGTGCAGAAATCCATATGATTCCAAAGGGTTCACATACTTTTTCTGGCAACAGTATATATATATATATATATTACAAAGTCAACAAATTCTTTCCATTTGAGAGTTTAATCAAGTATAATTTAGATATGCTGTATGCCAAGAGCTGGAACATAATTTAACGTTTAGGAATGGATTTATATGACTAGGCACAGCCAAGTAAGCTCTACTGTTAAAACTTACACACACACTCTAATCGGTTGTGAAATAAGAGGGTGCAGTCCTACTTTCAAATCGTACAATTAACTTTACTAATACAGTTCCCCTATATACATTGAGTGGGTGGAGGAACTATAATATACATATCACCTTTTGGGAAGCAAATTGAAAAAAAATAGTGACACTAATATGTTAAGAGGGTTATCCGATATTTAAAATATCCTCCCCAGTGCCTGGGCTCCTTGTATGGATTATACTTACCTGATCTAAGGCACCCGCATTTCTCCGGATCAATACACAGTCTCTGCTGCATCCGGTGATGGTGAGGAATAGCAGGCCGCGACGGGGACAACCCCCCATAAGGGTGGTCACCATCGAGGCCTGCTATTGGCTGCTCCCTCCATCCCCATTGCCGGATGTTTTTAATCCAGGGATGCCCAACCTGTGGCCCTCCAGCTGTTGCAAAGCTTCAACTTCCATCATCCCTGAACAGCCTACATCTATCAGAGCATTCTGGGAGTTGTAGTTTTGCAACAGCTGGAGGGCTGCAGGTTGAGCATCCCTGTTTTAATCCAAGCAATGGGGAGATGCAGCGAAGACCATCTACCCAGAATGCAGGCGCCACCTTTAAAGACCCAACATGTGATGTACTATTACTTCACATGCCGAGATAGGATTAAATTCTGAATCTACAGAATGAGAATTTTTTATTCTATAGAATCTGTTCGCTCATCTTTAGATTATGTTCATCCTCGAAGATCTTTATTGCTTATACAAACACAAGGTCACAAGGTCATCAATCACAAAGGTTCCAAACAATACCTCTCCCTTTTTGGGGGGTCCAGGATCATAAGAACAGCTTATTTATTTGGTTGACAACTTTATAATGCATAACCCTTTGAGGACATGGAGATTTTTGGGTTTTGTGTTCCCGATTTTTACTCCTGGCTTTCCTGGAGCCATAACTTTTTATTTTTCCATTCAATTAGCCACATTAGCTCTTGTTTTTTATGGTAGAAGTTGTACTTTCTAATTGCCCCATTCACTGTTGCATGCAATGTAATGTGGATCTGGAAGAAAATTCCAAAGGAGTGGGATTAGAAAAGAAACGCAATTCTGCCACAGTTTTATGGATTTTGTTTTTATGGCATTCCCTATGCAGTAAAACTGACCCATGTCCATCATTTTCTGGGTCAGTACAATTACAGCAATACCATATTTGTATAGTTTTTCTTGTGTTTAAATACTTAAAAAAAAAGAAAAACTTTGGAAAGTTTTTTTCTATGCATCACCATATTCCGACCCCCATAACCTTTTCATTTTTACAGTACATCTATGGAGTTGTGTGTTGGCAAATTATTTGAAATCCATCTTTGAGAGTTATGCCTGCCTGACACAACCAATTGAGGTAGTCCTCTGCCAACTGCATCAAAGGTGCTTACCCACCATTCTCTGGGATCCTCTGCTATTGGAGCACTACTGTGTTTTCTCTCTCTCTCTCTCTCTCTCTCTCTCTCTCTCTATGTAGATGTTTCTAGCTTGCTAGACCTTGCAAAATAGCTATAACCTGTTTGTCTGCAAGTGTACTGACTGCTGTCTGATTGAAGGACTGTCCGCTGTTGCCTGGTCTGATAAGTGCTTGTTGTCCATTTTGGCCCTGTTCTGACTCTTGGACTGATTCTCAGATTTGCATTAACTCTGACTCTCCTGACCTTGGCCTGTCACTGTCCACAAATTTTGTCTGATCCCTTAAGAGTTTCACACCAGTGTCTCTGACCCCTGTGGGTCAGCAGCCAATTACTCTGGTCTGTTGGCACATTGTATCCACATTCACTATCCATACCAGGCAGTATTTTTTGTACATGTACTTTTTTTTTTATAATTTAAAAATAAAGTATATTATACTGTTTTTATTACTATACCAGCCTTGTCTGACTTGCTCCTTATGTTACTCCTTCATTTTCTCCTAGCAATTTCTGCTTTATTTTTGTATTAAGAAAAAATCACTAAGCACTTGATTTAGATAGATGATTATGCCACTATCTGAGAGAATGGTACAAAATCCCTAATCCATATAACATACAGGAAATCACTATTTGTTAAAATAATCTGTGTACTTCTATAAATAAAACTCTTACAAGCAAATCAACCATGTTCATACAGTAACATGCCCAGGCATAGCCTCCAGTTTGAATTTCCTTTTTTAGGACAGATATTGCAGCATTATTCAGCTGTGGCCATTACTAATCTACAGTAGTATGTATTTTATAGCACTGAGTTAGGTATTATTGGCACCTCTACAACAAATTTGGCATTTCTGGTCACGCATGGTTAATGTGCAATACATTTTTATGAACTTATAAAAAAATAAGGAACCGCATAGCATCACTCAAAGTCTGTCTTCTTCAGGTATTACGCCATTTACCCCCCAACCAATTTCACAAACATAAGAAGTTAAGATACGAGGATTTTTTTTAGTGTAGGCAGCCTTAGCTCAATCCCGTGTGGGCCTGTGATCGGCAGAGAACATAGTGGTGACAAAATGCTATTTACCAAAATAATGGCCCTAATTTTTTAAAGGGAGTGTAGTATCACCTATAATTTTGAATGTCAATTATTTTAGGTTTAGTTTTTTTTTTTGTGCTAGATCATGGGGGCAGCCATGATAAGCTATGACTTCACCTGTTGTGAATGGCAGATCAAGTATTATCTATAGAGATGTGTTACTGGTCATTGTAATCCTGCCTCTAAAGACAATTATATAACTGCTGAAAAATGATCTAAGCAGAACCGGAAGTCTTGTTATATTATTTTGCTTAGTGACCAATGCGAAAACTGCAGGACTTTAGGATATAAATAGTCACCTGGTAAATTTATGAACAAATCACCAAAAGTTGTAAAAAAAAAAGAACTCTGTTTAACATGAAACACTTGATTTAAACAATAGTTCAGTTTCTGAAGGCATATTATCTTTAATTCTAAAGGCCCTGGGCCAAATTTATCAATTAAATATGCCACTTTTGTGGTGTGAGAAAGTCGCAAATTGCACGAGTGCGAGTTTTTTTCAACTGCACTTGCAGACATTTTTTGGAATTTTGTTGAATAAACAAGAAATATGAAGTACACATCCACAATGCTGGTAGGTAAAAAGAAAGGAAGGAAATAGACATCCACCAACAGATGACTGGAACCGGATAGTGATGGTAGTCAGATGATGGAAGAAATGGATGTGGGGGGGGGGGGTGATACGCTAAAACAATGATTGAGCAAACATACAATAACTGACGCCAACCTACAAAAAGCAGTAAAAGAGAAAAAAAATACCAAAACCTAAATCTATAAAAAAATGTCACGTTTTAGACAAAAATCATGGCCCTGTAGTTTGCCCACTTTATATTTATAATCTGAGTCACTGATTCATTGACCAAAGAATTTCTATTACAAAAACATATTCCTTCTCCCTCAAAATAAGTAAGTACATAAATAAATGAGTAAAAAGTAGACGAAATGCAGATTCCTGTTGACGCCTCCGAAAGTCGCTAATTTGAAAGTAATGCAAATTTTCACTGTTTTGGGCAGTTCTATTAGAACTATAGAGGATCATGTCTTAGTATCATGGATAAAGTATGACAATACTGTATTTTTAGGCACAAAAGGTGTTATATGAACATTGGATATTATTGTAATATACAGAATTTATTGCACAATGATTTAAGCACTTTGCAAAGAATTATTTAGGCACAGTAGTCTGTAGAGTGGCAATATTATGTGGGCGCTGTATAGACTAATTTATGGGCATGGTATGGCATTGTTTTTAGGGTGTTAGGCTACTTTCACACTTGCGTTAGGTGCGGATCCGTCTGTTATTTGCACAGACGGATCCGCACCTATAATGCAAATGTTTGTATCCGTTCAGAACGGATCCGTTTGCATTAGCTATAAAGAAAAATGTCAAAGTCAAAACGGATTCGTTTTGAATTACATTGAAAGTCAATGGGGGACGGATCCGTTTTCAAATGCACCATATTGTCTCATTGAAAACGGATCCGTCCCCATTGACTTACATTGTAAGTCAAAACGGATCCGTTCGGCTCTGCATCGTCAGACGGACACCAAAATGCTGCAAGCTGCATTATGGTGTCCGCCTCCAGAACAGAATAGAGGCGGAACGGAGCCAAACTGATGCATTCTGAACGGATTCTTATCCATTCAGAATGCATTGAGGCTGAACTGATCCGTTTTGGACCGTTTGTGAGAGCACTGAAACGGATCTCACAAACGGAATCCAAAATGCCAGTGTGAAAGTACCCTTAAGCAGAAATCTTTAGGTGCACTATCCTAGAATAATTTTGTCATTATAAGCACTGCATCCAGTCTGCAGGATTACAGGAGAATCTTCTCAGCTCACACTTGGAGATTCCCAAAATTCCCATACAGTTGTACTGGCAGCACATATCAACTTCTGCTTCAAACTCCTAAAAATGTGAACAAGTTGGTAAGGAAGAAGGGCAGACTTGAGACCCCTGCAAAAGTCATCTACGGGGGTCTCAGCCACTTAACATTTATCACCAAAATGTTCTTTGTGTTAAATCCCTAATGAATTTTACCGCAATTTGGGTACCATTGAACCTGAAACCAGCCCTGTCTGCCTGTTTTATTGTACCATTATAGACTGAATGAAGTGACGCGTGACCATCAATAATATAGATAAGTCTGGATTTGGAAATTCTTCACAGTGATTCATCATATATTATCAGCATTTTCAGACATATTATACAAGAAAACAGACGACTTAGTATGAATTAAATAACTATATCACTTTCTCAGTCGAGTACAACCTTGCATTTTATGACACAAGTATTACCTTTAATTGATGGGTATAATGACCCTAATCTATATGAAATTCCTGTTGACCTTAAAGCCTTAAGTAAGCTATGACTGATGAGTGATCACCCAATGGAATACGGCATTACTAATCACACAGGCACGTCTCAAGTTGATTACAGAGTAATTTACTCTGAAAGGACTTAAAATGACACAGAACAAAATATCCAAAGGGTTTAAGAAGGATTTCAGCATGTAGGATGTTATTGTTGTCTATTGTATATAGTGTTTGAGTAGTATGCAATGTTTAGGAATTAGGACGGCGCAGAAATGCTGCATATATTGCGGATTTAGGCAGGTAAAATCTGCAGCCGGTTACAATACATGGCATGAGGATACAATTTTAACAAATCTTATCCCCATGCTGCAGAATTTTCCAGTACAGAAACTGCAGTGAGGATTTTTAAATCTGCAGGACATCAATCTCTTTTGCAGATTTCGCCCATTTCAGTGTAGTGACATGAAACCCAATGTGAATCTGCAGAAAAATCTGCAATTCTGCATCTTACTTAACACATCTACCATTAATTAAAGCCTTGTGGCACATATATAGATCATACAAAGCATAGAATATGCCCATTTATCGCACAACTTTTAGGATTACCAAAATACATTTTTTTATCCAAGATGTACAAATAATAGGAAACTAGACAAAACCAGAGGATATTTAAAGGGATATATCTTTATGAATTATGCATTTCGTGTTTGTTGGCCACAAGGTATATTTAAGAACTTGTAGATTTACTTGAACAAGGATATTACTGGATACAGTAACTATGATTTTATACAAGTTTATACTGTTTATAATGTATATACTCTTATTTAATTTTAAATTAAATGGGTTTCCCACATATATAAGTTCTGGTAGATCGCTAGCATGAAGGGGCAGCAATAACAGTAAAACATTTCCTTTAGATTCTTACAACAGCACACTCTGTCTATCACTTGGGGGTACTGCCACCCAATCACTGCGTAATGCTGAATTTGAAAAGAACCTTTAATCTCTCTGGACTTGTCTTTTTCAGTCAACACTTGTATTTTCCAAGAAATAGCAATTCTGCAGCATTTTTTCTTAGCTCTCTACTCTGTGTCATCCCTCTGTTATTCCTCATAGAAATGTATAACATAATTTAACATCTAGGTGTTACCAGATGGTGGTGCATCCCTACACAGTCTGACGCTCTGTCAGTGGCAGTATATGTGGGGACATACCACTTTAACAAGGGGAATGGTAACACCAAGTTGTCCATTTTCTCATACATTTCTAGGAGTCATAACAAAGAAGTGGCCCATCATAGAATTCAAAGAAAAGATTATCTGGAATTTTATTTTCAAGGTTGCATTTCTGAATGTATTTCTGGGGTGTAATTATATTACAGGTTATAGTTACTAGAGAAGGGTTGTTGATCCAGGGTTGTTGATTGGAGTCGGGAGGATTTTTGTTCCCTAAAATGAGGAAAATTGTCTTCAACCTCAAGGGTAAAGTTTATTCACTAAAAAGGAAATATCAGTATATCTGACAAATGGACAGCGCATGGCAGGAAAGATGCTCTGCAGAAAAAAAAGTGTCAAAAGGTTCACAACACCTTCATTTTAGGGATTAGTATGGTTACCGGTACCCACATCCTGACTAATTATTAAGGTGTAGGATATTCCACAGATATGCCATAACTTTTTTTTATTGGTGGGAAGATCTGTTCACCTGTCCAAAGTTTGTTAGTGAAAGGTATGTACATGCAGAGTGGCACCCAGGGATGTCCCTGAACTTACTATTATCCCTGGGTGCCGGTGGCCAATAGCAGCGCTCAGCTCATATCCTGCACCCTCCCAATTGGCCAGCGCTCCAGCCTGGGAGAAGGAGACGCCCAGGGCTAAAGAAAATGTCTCTGCCCAAGGCAAAATTATCAGCAGCACGTGCGCCGGTACTGGGGGCTACAGCGGGTGAACGGAGCGGCACCCAGGCATACAAGTAAATGCAGGGACATCCCTGGGTGCCGCTCTGCATGTACATACCTTTCACTAACAAACTTTGGACAGGTGAAAGGTCCCCTTTAAACATGTAATCCAATGAAAATGCTTAGTTTAAAAGGGTATTCTAGTCATAGTAATTACATATTGCTATACTGTACCATCCCTTGTTGACCATAGGAGAAAGACCACAGGGACACCAATCATAGGAACCAAGATCTGGTCTCTGCACAGCATTGCTCCCTCCTAGGCAATGTGCTGCACCTCAGCCTCAGGGCTCAAGAACACGAATGTATTCTCCTTCCGTGTCCGTTACTTTTTTTTTGGCGGACCGTATGGGGAACAATTCATTTCAATGGGTCCACAAAAAAAAAAAAAAACTGAAGTTACCCTGTGTACAAAATACAAAGAAAAAAAATACACTAAAACAGCACTCTGCAAACCAAATAAAGTACAAAAAAGTATTATAATGCTAATCTTATTAAGTAAATTTGAGATTCCTGGCAAATACATTTTGTACAAGATTATTTGGGCCCGTCTGCCAAACGTTAAGGCAATCTCTCTAAGAAGGGACCCTAACACTAAATTCTTCCTGTTATGTGCCATGATGGCTACCATAAAATTCAGGGGGTGCAGGTTCCCCATGCATGCTGGGTCCACCTTACTTTTTGTCATGTTTTGTGCCAAAATGGCCTCCATTAAATTCAGGGAATGCAGGTACCAACATGCATGCTGAGCCTACTCCACAACCCTCCTGGTGCCAGATGGCCCCCAATAAATGCAATGAGAGTCCACCCTATAACTCTACTGGTGTGAAAAGGCTTCCAGTGAGTGCAGGGAGAGCAGGCTACAGCTTTATACTTACACTAATTAAAATCAGCCTATGGGGCAGACAGGCTGGTCAGGAGTGCAAGACTAAATGGAGTCAGCCACACCCCCAGTACAAACTGCAAAGAAAAAGGGGGTCAGTCAGCACATCCCAATGCGCAGATGCATGCTGCAATGGCTAGAAACACACACAAAAAAAAAAATAATACAATGCAACAGCACTCAACAGAATCTCAAATTTACTTAATAAGCATAGCATTAGCATTAGAATACTTTTTTGTACTTTATTTAGTTGGTAAAGTACTGTTGCATTATATTTTTTTAATGTTCGTATTTCGGTTCCGCAAAAAAATAGAACATGTCCTATTATTGTCTGCATTATGGACAAGGATTGTACTGTTCTATTAGGGGCCCACTATTCCGTTCCGTAAAATACGGAATACATGTGGATGTCATCTGTATTTTTTGCGGATCCGTTTTTTGCGGACCGTAAAATACATACGGTCGTCTGCATAATCCCTTATTTGACACCAGTGGCAATACACAGGGAAACATTCTAAAGGAGTACCCTTTATTTGGTGTAGAGTGTACTGCTAAATACCGTTAACTATTTACAAAAGCTCATTTTGTCTAGGGGACAATGTTTGGGAGAAGTAAAATAGCTACTGTCACATTAATAAAAAGGTATCACATCCTAAACACACAGCAAGACGGGCCCTATGTAAGTAATCCTGTCAGTCATTAGTGTTGAGCGAATCGAAGTCCACAAAGTGAAGCAAAGCCGAATTTCTTTGTGCTTTGTAGTAAATCGATTGCACCTGAATTAGTGCAATAAAACAAAAAAATCATACTCTTGTTTAAAAATCTCACGTGAAATCCCATGCATGATGACGTCATCACAGGCTGCACAAGTTTTCTCGCCAGATCTTCAATCAAGATTGTGGGTACCAAACAGTTGCAAAATAGTTGCAAATAGTTGAGGTAAGTAGGATTTTTTTTTTATAATTAACACTCTGTTATTACTTCATTCAAATAAACAGATTTCCAGCACGAAGGAGATAAAATCTTGCATATTCTTTATATAATATTCCAAATGCACACGCGGTGCAGTGAAAAAGGTCCCTCCGCATCCCTGGTCAGACCGTCATGTTTCGAGCCAGCCGATTCTTAGTCATGATTAGTCATGTTGCACAACTGAATTGGTGAGCTGGATTTCTACTCATTTATACAAGGACTCTGTTATTACTATCAGATGCCGCAATCAGCTCTGGCCATGGCATCCGAGTGGTAGAATGACGGGGAACAGCACAATCACCACTATTTACAAAGAAATGCACTTCGTGACAAAGGAATTCATCATGAAGCGAATTTATTTGTAAAATTTGGAGAAGCAGCCGAATTGAATTTTTGAATGCTTTGCTCATCCCTAGTCATTAGCAGCATGAACCAGTATACTGTATACAGATCGCAGCCGATATAAGGTCTGAGCTTTGCCCATGAGCATGCATACATGTATCTGAAGTGATTTTCCTAATGACACCCCTCCTTTTGTATGTTTAAGATGGGTTCCTTTTTCACAGATTCCATTTAAACTCTTTCAATGACTGCCCCTAAATAAAACCATCCTTTATAAATAATTAAGATATTAAAGGGGTTTTCTGGGATTTTGATACTGATGAGCTATCCTCAAAATAGGTCATCAGTATCTGATCAGCTGTTTAAGAAGGCATGAGCGCCGTGGCCTTTCTTCGTGCTCACCAGACACTGAACCATATAATGTATAGAAGCTATGCTTGGTATTGTGCTCAGCCCCATTCACCTCAATGTATCACAATCCTGGAAAAACCCTTTACAGTATTTATTTATAGTAATGCATTTTTTAAATTAGTTTAGTATTTTTTATTTACTGGAGAACCCTGTAAGTTCTGCCAAACCTTGTAGCATTTCTCTTGTCAGCTTAGAGTTAATGCTGCCTTTAGTTGAGGATAAAAAACCTTACAGTTTGAAACAGGTAAGCATGAGATTAAGAAAAAGTTTTACCAACAGCTGGATTCCTGATGTAAAATTTGGAATCTAAAAAAACTAGTTGCTAGAATTGTACTGCCTGATGACTCTATTGAGAAGACTGCAGTCATTAGGCATTTTTTCCCTAGCAACTAGACATGACATAGCAATGCAGCAAAAAATTTATTTGGCACAGAAAAGGGGAAAAACAGTTTAGTAGCCGTCAAGCAGCTTAGAAATGTTGATGAAGACCCTTTTTCATGAGTAGTAGTTTGCCAGCAATCACCTGTTGAAACTAAAGAATGACATTAGTTCCCACACATTAATCTGAGTTGGAATGCATTGATACTGGTCAAAAAATAACATAAGCAGGACAAATGTAAGCCATCACCAGAGGAGAGGCTTACTCCCCTTTCTGTATTAAGAACACTTGCATGCTCAGCCAGAGTTTGTGTTTCTGTATATGGGTTAGTCAGTAGAAATAGCTGTTGGCTGAATCAGCTATCTACTGTACAGTATATGGCCATCCTAGGAATATGCTTAAAAGGTTTTAAATTAAGTCTAGTCATAATGCATCATGTTTGCAATAATGATATGAATTATATAATTACAGATGAGCAAAGTGGAATTCGATCCCAATTTCAGGGTAAATTTGAGTCGCCTAAGAAGGCGAATTTCCTAGTGCATCGTGTCACCGAATCGATTTAACCTCTGTCATTGCACCTACTACTTATACAAAAATGCGCTTCGTGACAAATGAAGTAGCAATTTGTGTCAAACAACAGCTAAACCTAAGGGCGATGTCCTGCCAGTTTTCGTGCATTCATACTTAACCACTATACAGGGATCTGGACTTCACTGCAGGGTACACACCAGGCCACTACCTCTTGGAGTTGCCTCTGTGTGGTTAACTGCTGACCCATGGCGATTAAGAGACACCATTATATAGTATTGAAGGGGCAGGCAAAACTTGTAGTCAGTAACAGGTTAAGGTCAGGGTGGGCAGAGTTCATGTGAATATGTTAAGCAGAACCGAGGTCAGGGCAGGCAGCACAAGGTCAGTACGGTAAATGAGATCCTGTTAGGGCAGAGGTTGGTACACGAACAGACAACAGTAGCAACACCTTTGCAAGGAACTAGCAAGCTAGAGACCTTATGGCTCAGGCATTTTACAAGTGGGGGTGGTGCATTAAATCTCCACAGGTTGCCAGCCACTGGTTGGTGAAGATTGGGACCCATGCATGCTGCCCCTTTAAGAGCCAGGGAAGGTGGGTGCATGCATGTCCTACAAGTGTAGAGGAGAGGCCATTGCCTGTGTGAGGAGGCAGGGTGAGCCCGGTGGCCAAGCACAGAGGGGGAATGCAGCAGCAGCTGTAAACTATATGTTATTATTCCCTTACTAATACTCATGTCCTCTTCTATACCCAAGGGTGCACGACCAATGAGGCTAGGTGAGGCGATAATCTCAGGCAGCACCAGGTAGGGGCAATAGGGGGTAGCCTAAGGGCAATGGGCTGAAGGGAAGGGGTTAGGTTAAGAAATTGGCATTAGGAAGCGGAGGCACCATATCACTTTTTGCCTCAGGCAGAAAAAAGGCTACGTAGGTGCACCCCTTTTTGACAGTACACCAAATTAGTAATGCAAACCATAGCTATTTTTTTAATCTGAGCAGCAACCAAAGGCTACATAATGTCACATGTCAGTCCTACAAAGGAGAATTCATACAGTGGAGTGATAGAGATGAAATGCCACCTTATTCCTTTCTTAAAAGAAGAAAGAAAAAACTATTTTGGGCCATCCAGCTTCATGGACTCATAATAACAGCTATAGCTGCTAGCACAATGTCTAACTCTACACCATGCATATGTGCTTTCTGACATGTTTATTTTGAAGATTGTCCTATGTCGATTTAATGACTTTTTAAAAAGAGAATATCTTATAAAAGAAAAAAGACCTATACAGAAAAGAGAGAATCTAGTCTATTTCATTGTCACCTTCTGTTGCTTTGAGCTCTGTGGCATGTTTACATCACCTTGGTTTTACACAGCATTGTAGTAGATCAATAACCCTCTGAACTATTTGATTCAGATAGTGCCTACGGTATTTTTCATTCATGTTCAGTCCTGACAGTGGAGTACGTGATATGCCACTTTTTTACTTTTCTTTTCCCTATGCAGATGAAGAGCTGTGAGAGCATAGCAATCAGTATATATATATATATATATATATATATATATATATATATTATATAATAGTATAGTAAATATTTTAATATATTTCCCAGCAGACTGTATCTAGTGACTTTTCTAAAAAAAAAAAAAATCATAGCTCTGCTCCTAGTCCATCACTGGCTCGCTTACCAACAAAACCGAGCTTTGTTATAATAAAAATCAGATAGTCGGTATTGTGCCTGCTAATCATCCAACTAAAGGCATGCACTTATTGCTGTCTTACCTGATGCTAAGATAGGTATTTGGCTGCTTAAGATCTAAGATTTGGCTGGGTGTGTAGTTAGACACAGTACAGTGATCACAGAAATGTTTGTAGTTAGCATTTAATACCCTCGCAGCTGGGGAAACAGTAAACTGATCCATTGAGCTTCTGTGGCACAAAGTCACATTTAACGTTTTGTATGAGCTTCGCTGAGTATTCCTCACAGGTTAATAGAAGTTGACGTCTTTCCAGTTTGGCAGGATTACAGTTTTACTTAAAAATAGACATAAAAAGGAACATCTTTATTTTTCATGGGCATTAGAGTACAGTATGCAGCTATATATATGTATATATAGTATCTCACATTGACACTGAGCACAATTTCACCATTTTCACTTAGGGGTGAATTCACTTTTGTTGCCAGCAGTTTAGACATTAATGGCTGTTTGTTGAGTTATTTTACGGGCATACCAAATTTACACTGTTATACAAGCTGCACACTGACTACTTTACATTGTATCAAAGTGTCATATCTTCAGTGCTGTCCGATGAAAAGATTGAATAAAATATTTACAAAAATGTCACTTTTGTGAGATACTTTATATATAGGAGGAGGCCACAGAGTGGCACAATGACAGACTCTGGAGGTGGCAGCAGCCTGAGTAGGTCACAGAGTGGAACAATGACAGAGTCTGGAGGTGGCAGCAGCATGAGGAGACCACAGAGGGGCACAATGTCAGAGTCTGGAGGTGTCAGCAGCATGAGGAGACCACAGAGGGGCACAATGTCAGAGTCTGGAGGTGGCAGCAGCAGGAAGGGACCACAGAGCGGCACAATGACATAGTCTAGAGGTGGCGGCAGCATTAGGAGGCCACAGAGTTGCACAATGAAGAGTCTGGAGGTGGTGGCAGCATCAGGAGGTCACAGAGTGACAAGGCGACATACTGTGAAGGTGGGTGGCAATACCAGTACCCGCTAAAGATGGTAGGTGAAAAAAAGAGCACTTGGCATCAGATGTGTGGCATCAGGCGGGTAACAGTATCAGAATAGTAGCTTAGGCAGGTAGCCAGAAGAAACCGGTCTCTTTTGTCAAATTGTTGGTGTAGCACCATGGATGATCTAGTCTGATGCATCAGGCATTGGTGTGTAGAAATCCTGGCTGATCCATGCCTGATTCATCTTGATGCAGTCTCCCACTATGTGCTATATGTGGGCCCTTTAAACGCTTGCTACCAAATGTCCTATCAAATGTATTGTGGTATAATGATGAAATTCCCCTTAACGGGCTGGCAGTGTCATTTACCTTTATTCGCTCCTAGGTTGTGCTGGCACTATATATATATATATATATATATATATATATTTATATATATATAGCTGCGGGGGGTATAAAGTTAGTGTGTTCGATGATAATGAAGAGATGAGGAAGTTAATGGAGGAGGTGGAAATTTGTATTTCCACCGAAATAGTTAAAAAAAGATTTTACCGCATATAAGTGCAGCGCTTAATGCCAAATGCAAGTTTTTTCTCCACGGAAATAATTCAAAATAGACTTTACCGCAAATAAGTGCAGCGCTAAATGATAAATACAAGATTTTCATTCCACTAAAATATTTCAAACAAGATTTTACCGCATATAAGTGGAGCACTTAATGCTGAATACAAGTTTTTTCTTCACCAAAGTAATTCAAACAAGATTTTACCGCATATAACTGCAGCGTTGAACGCCCAATATCTTTTTCTACTGATTTACGCCACTAAAGGCTTTACCACATATAACTGAGGGTTATAGGCTGTCAGTTTAAAAAAAACAACGGAGCCTGAGGTGGAGTGATCTGAAGTGAACGGGACGTAGCGGAGGAAGTAGGTCCACGCTGGAAGAGCGAGACACAGTCCGCGTGCGGTTTCTGTGCTGCAGAAAAGTCCCCGTAGTGTCCAGTAAGCAATACCGCAGATAGATGCAGGCTGGTGTGAATTAGTTCTCATTTTTGTGCAGAGTTAGTGCATAGTGTATTCACCTGTATTAGCGCGCCGCTTTTATGGACGTCCTCACGTAATCACGCAGTGTGTGAAGCGTAAATACAAAATTTCAACACAACGTAATTCAGTCCATACCTCGAAAAGGACTTTCCCACATATAACTGCAGCACTGAACGCTGAATATATCTTGATTTTTGTACAGAAATACGCCACTAAAGGCTTTACCGCATATAACTGCAACAGTGAACACTGAATATATTTTTATTTTTCTACCGATATATGTCAATAAAGGTTTTTCAAGATATAAGTGCAGCAGCGAATGGTGAATGTATGTTTCTTTTTCTACTGATATACGTCACTAAATGTTTTTCAAGATATAAGTGCAGTAGTGAATGGCGAATGTATATTTCTTTTTCTAATGATATATGTCACTAAAGGTTTTTCAAGATATAAGTGCATCAGCGAATGGCGAATGTATATCTCTTTTTCTAATGATATATGTCACTAAAGGTTTTTCAAGATATAAGTGGATCAGCGAATGGCGAATGTATATCTCTTTTTCTGCTGACATTTGTAAATAAAGGTTTTTCTACATATAAGTGCACCAGCGATTGGCGAATGTATATTTATTTTTCTACTGCAACACGCCAGTAAAGGCTTTACTAGATATAACTGCAACAGTAAACTGAGAATATATTTTTCTTGTAGTACTGAAATACACCCTATACGCTTTCACCAGAAATAACTGCAGAAGTGACCTGAGAATATATATTTCTTGTTGGACTGAAATAGGCCACTATACGCTTTCACCAGAAATAACAGCAACAGTGCAGTGCGTATGTATTTTTCTTTTTTTACTGAAATACGCCTCCATACGCTTTCACCAGAATTAAGTGCAGAAGTGACCCGAGAATATATATTTCTTGTTGGACGGAAAAAGGCCACCCTTCGCTTTAACCAGAAAACAATTAGAGTGAAGTGCGTATATATTTTTCTTTTATGAATGAAATACGCCCCTATATGGTTTCAACAGAAATCACTGCAACACTGCAGTGCGTATATATATATATATATATATATATTTTTTTTTTTTTTTTTTTTTACTGTAATAGGCCCTATACCCTTTCAGCAGAAATAACTGCACAAGTGACCCGAGAATATATATTTCTTATTGGACGGAAAAAAGGCACTATACGCTTTAACCAGAAAACAATTAAAGAGTTTAGTGCGTATATATTTTTCTTTTTTGAATGAAATACGTCCTTATACGGTTTCAACAGAAATCACTGCAACACTGCAGTGCGTAGATATATTTTTCTTTTGTTACAATAATAGGCCCCTATACCCTGTCACCAGAAATAACTGTAGAAGTATAATATAGAATAGAATATATATTTCTTGTTGGACGGAAAAAGGCCACTATACACTTTAACCAGAAAACAATTAAAGAGTGAAGTGCGTATATATTTTTCTTGTGGTACTTAAATATGACCCTATATGCTTTCACCAGAAATGACTGCAAACGTGCAGTGCATTTATATTTTTCGTGTATTACTGAAATACCGCTCTATACTCTTTCACCAGAAAATGACTGCAAATAATTTTAGTGTAAATAAACAAAAGTGACCTGCGTATATATTTATCTTTTTCCACAGATAAAAGCCACTAAAGGCTTTTCAACATAGCACTTGCACCCCAATAACTAATTGCTGGAATGACAGAGCTGTATTATGAGACCATCTGGATCCCAAGTAATGTTTCCCTGCACTTGCATATCGCTTTTTTTCACAATAAGGGTTTTCCTATGACTCTCCCTAGCATCTGCACACGTCCCTCCCTGCCTATGAAATGATTCCTCTTACTATCCTTTCCCTTTACTTGTAAATCGCTTTTTATTACAATGAGGATTTTCCTATTACTGTCCCTAGCATCTGCACACTTCTCTCCCTGCTTGTGAAATTATTCCTCTCACTATTCTTTCCCTGCACTAGTAAATCGCTTCTTTCCTTTTATTTTTTTAACAATCAGTTTTTCTTTCACTCTCCCTAGCGCCTGCATACACGTCTGTCCCTGAACAAAGTACGATTGTGAATGGCAGAATCTAAGATGGCCGCTGTATTTATAGGGCTATGACATCATCGGGCTGGCTGGCTGCTGATTGGCTGCATGCATGGCATTATGGGTCATCCTGTCTTCCCAGAGTTCCTTGCCCCATGTCCTCACACGTGTAGTCGCCATTTTAGCCGCCATGTTAGGAAAAATTATGATTCGTTACCACTAAGCACGAGGAAATTTGCATTAGTTGCAAATGGAATTTTTCTGTTATTTTAAATGAATTCCACTTCTTCAGCTTCGATTCGCTCATCTCTAATGAGCATCCAAGAGGTTCATCACCTTTGCAGTCTCTACCTCTAAAACTCTTATAGCTATTACCCTATAGCATTGGGTTAATAAATTTAGTTTTAGTGTATGATTCCATGTGGTGGATACTTTGTATATTTTCCAGTGCAGAATTACACTGGAAAAAATATGTGCAGAAATTGTCCTTTGATACAGATTTTAAATCTGCAGGATTTCAGCTTAGTTGTGAATTTCCACTGCAGGTTCCACTCTTTGCAAATAATGCATAAGGTGTTCTCCACATAAATTCTGTAGTTACAATAAATCCATCACAAATGTACATTTAACGTTTGTGGGAAAATATTCAGTACTGACTGCATTCTCTGAAATGTTGCTTCTTCTTTCTTCTTCATATATTGACTTACGTTGGAGATTTGGAGTCCATCCTTCTAAAGCTTTGAATTTTACATTGACCCAGAAATTCTGGAAGTCAATTGATGCCAAACATGATCCCTGATGCTGAATGTCTCCATGCTTGCATCTTATTCTTTGGTATTTTCAGACTATGGGCACCAAACTGGTGGACTAAATTGCACATACTCACTATAACAAGAAGTTAGGAATATTTGGCTTTTGGGTGAAATTTATGAAAAATGTAAAAAGTTCACGCTACAGTGATATTACATCAAGAAAGTAGGGCATTTAAGTAGAAGCATGCAATATTGATTCCCTCATCTCAAACAATTTATTGAGACAAAAGCCAACAACAGTGCTGAGAATACCCCCACAAAAAATGTCAAAGTCTCAAAAAGTTGTCATGTGGCATTAACTATCAATTACAGCCTGACAATGATGTTTCATGCTGTTCAGAAGTTGACTTATTGTCTGCTGAGGCCTGGCATCCAACTCTTCTTGAAGAGTGGCTCTCAGGTCATTAAGGTTCTGGGGTACAGCGTTACTAACCTCTACACGGCGACCTATACATTTTCAGTGGGATTGAGGTGTTCCATAATGATGCGACCTCGATGAGCTGGTGAATTGTCGTCCATGAAGATTAAATTAGGCCTGTGTTGTTCATGCAGAGACATAATCACTGGATTAATTATCTTATTCAAGTAGTATGGGCATTCACAACATGCAGGGGAGTTCTGTATTGACTAGACAGACCTGCCCACACTGTTACACCACCACCACCAAAGGTTCATCTGGTGACAACAGTGGCTGATAGCACTCTCCTTGACGTCTCCAACATTGTTGGTGGCCATCATTTCTGCTCAGCGTGAATCGACTTTCATCAGTGAACAACACTGAGGCCCACGGGTCCCCCCTCTAGTGTAGATGCTCCCTGGCCCATGTAAGACAATGATGCCTGTGGTCAGGTAAATTTGCAGGTTGCCTAGCATGCAGACCAGTTTTAAATAACTGTGCCTGGAGTTGTATGGCATTCATCATCCGGTTCCGCAGGACATTGTTCACAATGAAGCGTTCATCAGTGTGTAATGTGGCCAAAGGACATCCACTTCTATGCCTTCCTGTCTCTCTGTATCTCTTTTGCAACCTGCTGATGAAACTCTGTGACACTCTAAGCTCAGTGGCCATTTCCGTCTGAGAACATCCTGCTTGAAGCCTCTCAATGGTGAGGTACTGTGGACAATTGTTAGGCGTCATCTTGGTCTCATGATGTCAAAATGTAAACAGCATGATGAGGAGGACTGTTTAAATACCGATTCTAATTGAACCAGGACATTTATTGGGCAAATCATGGATCAAACACCTGTTGTGAATTTTGCTGTTAAGCTTCTCGTTAGAGAACAGCAAGTTGTGCAAAAAGTACTGAAACCTTGAATAGTTGGACATATGCATTCAAAAGTTTAGAGAAGGTCACATTAAGTTCACCTGTAAAGGTTTTAGGTTTATCCTTAAATTTCACTGACAAGCCAAACATCCCTAACTTTTTGTGAGTAGTGTATATCAACTGCATGGTTACTGTATAGCCATTATCTGTAAAGATTTGTATTTGCTTGAAAGTGTATTAGATGTATCTAGTTATGCCTGGCTGATCTTTAAAAATAAATAAATGATGTACTGATAAATAATTGTGGAGGTATTTATCAAAAACTTGTTAAAAGAAAATATTTGTGAATACTTCATGATTGATTATTCTTCCTGATCAAAGCACAGTCATATATTTGCACATGTGGATCTTGGCACATTTTGTACATTTGCTACACTGCCATTGTAAAACTTTAATAATTTCTTTGGCAGGTCTTAAAAAACCCTAGAACATTCTAAGCTAGAAAGTATTAGAAGTACAACATCACCACCTTCATTTAATCTTTGTCTTCTTTCCAGAGCCACCGATTCAATGCGTCTTTTTGTATTTAGATTAAAATGAACCTTGAAGCCCAGTGTTTGCTTTAGGTGAGTTTAAGCTAAGAAACATTAATTGTGTCTGCAAATGTAGAACTGTTAATTTACAGCAGGTTTTAATCTTCCCTAAAGTAAAACCCACACAGTTGTAGAGGGAGTGAACGATGCACTAATGTCTGAAATTATAAGGCAATTATCACATTTTCAATTACATACCACATATGGCAATTAACATTTTGTTAATCATCCAGCTTCTTTTTTACGTGGCTTTTTAAAATAAGTAGCTTACCCTCTAACTCCATAAAATTACTGTTTACAATCGCTGCATACATAATAAGGCTTGAAACTTAGCACTTGTTCGTTTAGTTCTTACAATACTCAATTCACACCTAGCAAGTTATAAGTGCACATACAGCTGAGGATGAAAACAGCAAAACCAATGCATAGATGGTCCAGATAGCAAGGATTTGACTCTCACATGAAAAGTTAACAGCACATAGTTATAGCGTGGAGAACTGAACATTTAGTACACCATATAGGCACTTGCGGGGCCTTTGTCATCTCTGTAGCCCGCCTGTTATGTAAGCAATCTACAATTAAGGCAGAATACTTTATAAATCCTACACACTAGAACACTGATGGCGAACCTTTTAGAGACCGAGTGCCCAAACTACAACTCGAAACCCACTTATTTATCGCAAAGTGCCAATACGGCAAGTTAACCTGAATACCTATATAGTATATCTTCCATGTACTTTATCATGTAGCTATAACAGCCTATCTACATTCAATGTGCTGCCTGTGCCATTTATAGTGCACCCTGTGCTTATGAATGGCAGGAAAAATGTAAGTCGTATTGGTACACCATAGACTTTTTCCAGGGTGCGGGTGCCCACAGAGAGGGCTTCATGTGTCGCCACTGGCACCTGTGCCATAGGTTCGCCACCACTGCACAAGAAGATGAAAGTATTTAATTTCTGCCATATTAGAGAAGAACAAATTTAGTGAAATTTGTTTAGTGTCTGTTTTGTCAAATTTTTTCAAAAATTTGACTTGTGTCCGAATCAGTTCTACACCAGATATGCTCTTTTTGGACTGAAAACTGGTGTAGGACGCTTTGATGTCTCCTAGGCCTCCAATTTTTTTTATATGTTTTCATTATGACTATTTTTTACTTATTTTTTATTTTTCTACTCCCCCTTTTAAGCTTTTGAACACAATGATAGCAATAGAAAGTAATATCAGAGTGACACTGACATATATAGCTAAGCGTAAATACATGGTTGACGGTGTTATCAAAAAGTATGTTTAACCACTTGCCGCCACGCTAACGCTAATGGGCGTCAGCGCAGCGGCTCTCTCAGGTCTCAGTCACGCCTATCGGCATCATCTCGTGAGACCCGAGATTTTGCATGAACGCGCGTGCGCCGTGCGCGCGCGTTCATGCGATCGTGACCGGGACAACTGAAACTAAAGCCTGCCAGTGCTGATCATGCGCTGGCAGGCTGTAGATGCGAAAAAAAACGCATTTAAAACGCATATCAGACGCTGTTTTGTAAACAGCGTCTGATATGCCTGCTGTCTGCTCGTCTGATGGTCCTTTTGTCTGGGACCACCAGAGGAAACATAAGTAAAGTGCACCAATCACTACACACACACACCCCCACACCCCCCATCACTGATTAACCCCTGATCACCCATGTCACCCCCCCGATCACCCCCCGTCACCCCCCTGTCACTAATCACCCCCCTGTAAGGCTCATTCAGACGTCCGTATGTCTTTTGCGGATCCATGGATCTGCAGATCCGCAAAATACGGACACCGGCAATGTGCTTTCCGCATTTTGCGGATCCGCACATTGCCAGAACTATATAGATAATGCATTTTCTTGTCCACAATTGTGGACAAGAATAGGACATGTTCTATATTTTTGCCGAACGGAAGTGCAGACCCGGAAGCGCGGATCCGTAATTCCGGATCCGAGCGGGACAAAGTCTGTCCCCATAGAAATGAATGGGTCCGCAATTCCGTTCCACAAACAGAATTGCGGACGTGTGAATGGGGCATAAGGGTCCCTTATCACCGCCAGTTAGCTAGCTACTTGTTAGGTAGTTAGCGCCCAGCCCACCGCACCGCAGTCACTCATTTTGGCAGAGATTTTTTCATCCATTGATCGATGCAAATGAAAAAATCTGTGCCGTTCATTTTTTTTCTTTTTTCAGCCCAGAAGCTGAACGGAAAAAAAAAAATCTCATTACCCGTATGCTCAATATAAGGAGAATCGCAGAAACTCCTAATGCTGGCCATACGTGTAATGATTGCGGAGACCCTCAAATGCCAGGGCAGTACAAAAACCTCACATGTGACCCCATTTTAGAAAGAAGACACCCCAAGGTATTCCGTGGGGGTATGTGAGTTCATGTAAAATTTTATTTTTGTCACAAGTTAGTGGAATATAAGACTTTGTAAAAAAAAAAATATATATATATATATATATATATATATATATATATATATATATATTAATTTCCGCTAACTTGTGCCAAAATTTTTTTTTTTCTGTGAACTCGCCATACCCCTCACGGAATACCTTGGGGTGTCTTCTTTCCAAAATGGGGTCACATGTGGGGTATTTATACTGCCCTGGCATTTTAGGGGTCCTAAAGCGTGAGAATCCAAATGCGTAAAAATGCCCTGTGAAATCCTAAAGGTACTCATGGGAATTAGGGCCCCTTTGCGCATCTTGTCTGCAAAAATGTGGCACACATGTGGTATCGCCGTACTCACGAGAAGTAGGGCAATGATTTTTGGGGTGTATTTTTATATATGCCCATACTTTGTGTGAGAAATATCGCTGTAAACGACAACTATTTAAATTTTTTTTATACAAAGTTGTCAATTTACAGAGATATTTTTCTCACCCAACATGGGTATATGAGACTTTGTTTAGAAAAAACTATAAAAAATCAATTTCCGCTAACTTGTGCCAAAAAAAATCTTCTATGAACTCGCCATGCCCCTCATGGAATACCTTGGGGTGTCTTCTTTCCAAAATGGGGTCACATGTGGGGTATTTATACTGCCCTGGCATTTTAGGGGCCCTAAAGCGTGAGAAGAAAAATGCATAATAATGCCCTCCTAAAAGGTACTCATTGGAATTTGGGCCCCTTTGCGCATCTTGGCTGCAAAAAAGTGTCACACATGTGGTATCGCCGTACTCAGGAGAAGTAGGGCAATGTGTTTTGGGGTGTATTTTTACATATACCCATGCTGGGTGAGAGAAATATCTCTGTAAATTGACAACTTTGTATACATTTTTTTAAAAAGTTGTTATTTACAGAGATATTTCTTATATACAGTATGGGTATATATAAAAATACACCCCAAAACACATTGCCCTACTTCTTTTGAGTACGGTGATACCACATGAGTGACACTTTTTTGCAGCCAAGATGCGCAAAGGGCCCTAAAACCAATGAGTACCTTTAGGATTTCACAGGGCATTGGGATACAAGACTGACACTTTCTTTTTATTTCATACAGGGCATTTTACGCATTTGGATTCTCACGCTTTAGGGCCCCTAAAATGCCAGAGCAGTATAAATACCCCACAAGTGACCCCATTTTGGAAAGAAGACACCCCAAGGTATTCCGTGAGGGGCATGTCGAGTTCACAGAATTTTTTTTTTGGCACAAGTTAGCGGAAATTGATAATTTTTATTTTTGTTTTTTACAAAGTCTCATATTCCACTAACTTGTGACAAAAAATACAATTTTACATGAACTCACCATACCCCTCACGGAATACCTTGGGGTGTCTTCTTTCTAAAATGGGGTCACTTGTGGGGTATTTATACTGTCCTAAAGCGTGAGAAGAAGTCTGGTACCAAATGCGTAAAAATGCCCTGTGAAATCCTACTGGGTACTCATTGGAATTAGGGCCCCTTTGCGCACCCAGGCTGCAAAAAAGTGTCACTCATGTGGTATCGCCATACTCAGGAGAAGTAGGACAATGTGTTTTGGGGTGTATTTTTATATATACCCATACTTTGTGTGAGAAATATCTCTGTAAACGACAACTTTAAAAATTTTTATACAAAGTTGACAATTTACAGAGATATTTCTCTCACCCAGCATGGGTATATGTAAAAATAGACCCCAAAACACATTACCCTACTTCTCCTGAGTACGGCGATACTACATGTGTGCCACTTTTTTGCAGTCTCGGTGCGCAAAGGGGCCCAAATTCCAACGAGTACCTTTAGGTTTTACATGGCTGCTCACAATTTAGCCCCGCCCAAAATGCCAGAACAGTAAACACACCCCAAAAATGACCCTATTTCGGAAAGTAGACACCCCAAGGTATTCACTGAGGGGCATAGTGAGTCCGTCTGAGATTTTTTTTTTTTTTTGCCAGAAGTTAGCAGAAATGGAAACTTTATTATTATTATTTTTTTCCTCAGAAAGTGTCATTTTCCGCTAACTTGTGAAAAAAAATGAAATGATACATGAACTCACCATGCCCCTCCGCGAATACTTTGGGGTGTCTTATTTCTAAAATGGTGTGATTTGGGGGGTATTTATACTATCCTGGCATTCTAGCACCTGAAGAAACATGACAGGTGCTCAGAAAGTCAGAGCTGCTTCAAAATGCGGAAATTCACTTTTTTGCACCATAGTTTGTAAACGCTATAACTTTTACCCAAACCAATAAATATACACTTATTGGATTTTTTTTTTATCAAAGACATGTAGAACAATAAACTTTGTGAAAAAGTTATATAGAAATGTATTTTTTTTTAAAATTTTTACAACAGATAGTGAAAAATGTCATTTTTTTGCAAAAATGTCATTACATTTTTATTAATAGCAAATGAAAGCTCTATTAGTGAGAAGAAAAGGAGGTAAAATTCATTTGGTTGGTAAGTTGTATGACCGAGCAATAAACGGTGAAAGTAGTGTAGTGCGGATTTGTAAAAAAGGGCCTGGTCACTAGGGGGGTATAAACCTGTGGTCTTCAAGTGGTTACAAACACACTCTGTTGTAATGTGTTATGCTTTTTCATATTATAAATAGTGTTGAGCAAAGTATTCAAAAATTCGATTTGGCTGCTTCACCGAATTCTACAAAAAAATTTGCTTGATGACGAATTACTTAGTCAATTGCACCGTTTCCCGTTATTGTATCTCTCATATGCCGCATAAATAAAAAACACATCATACTTACCTCATCCATTTGCTCATGACGGGCCGGTGTTTTGACATCATACGTCACCGTGCACGGATTTCGTGCAAGATCTTTAATCAAGGTGGTCGTGGCCTGCCTTTCGCGGGCAAATGGATGAGGTAAGTTTGATTTTTTTAGTTTTTTTATACTATTTCAGCAAAAATTGATTCACTACTCGGAAGCACGAGGAAATTTGGCTTTGCGGCAAATTGAATTTTCCCTGAAATTCAGATCAAAGTCCATTTTGTGGACCTCGATTCGCTCCACACTAATAATAAACCTTCCAAAAATACCTATTGGAGGCAGATGGTTTTTAAACACACACAGTGTTATGGAGGGGGGGGGGAGGGGCACAATGTGGTTAGTTGGGACCAAGCGTACAATAATTATGCCCTAATGGGGGTAGATCCCTGCCCATGTTTATGCATGCACACATGTTAATGTCATAAGAAACAGTGGCATGTTATTCACAAGAGTCCAAAACAGTGGCTTGTTCTGGAGTTGAATAAACCTGGAATAATTTTCCTTTTTATTTGGGAACTGCAGCGGTACAGTGTGGATGTGGAAAGAGTAAGGTGTGTAGGGAAGCAATAGTAATGCTAGCAGAAGCAGCACAGCAAGGAACAGACATGGCAGCAAGTAGGGCAAAGTAAAGGAAATGGCAGTATAGAAATTAGCAGTGGGGAGTATCAGCTGCAGTGGTGGCAGCGCTATAGTGATGGTAGGCAGGCAGACCGGCAGAGACATGATGGCAGCAGCCATACAGTACAGAACATGATGTTATCAAGCAGACAGCAGCAGTAGCATGATGGGATACTGTCAGCAAGCTCAGATCTATTCATCGGAGGTGTGTGAGAACCCTCATGGATCCGTGCCTCGTTCATTTTGACAAAAGTGTTTTGAAATCTATGTGCCTTCCTGGCCACATATGCTATTGCTAATCAATACATACTGAATGTAGCCAGATTGTACTTGAGAAAAAAAACACTTTTTTTTGTCTCATTTATTCTCTGTACGGAAATGTACAACATATGACTGTGTTACTGTTTCATAATAAAAACTGTCAAAAATGTTCTGTTGGACCTTTATTTCATCATCCAAACCACCCACCATCTGCTGTCATTTGAACTGAATTGTTGTAAGCTTCTGCAGAAAAAAATGTTAGTTCAAATCTAACTATGAAAGATGTATACAAGCCAAAGCCAACCTCTGCTATGAAGCTAGCAAATTCTCATAATGACCTTCAGGCATATTTCTATGCCATTTGGGCATCTCGATTCAAGTAGAGCAGAACCTACATATATACTGTGTCTGCTACAATTGTTTCCTCTCAGGCCAGCAGGCCATGACTTGTTACTTTATTCTAGCCAGCAGACCTCCAATGAGTAGGGAAAGCAGACTGAGCTATATATCACACTATGGGTAGGATGGGTCAATAATAGTTCAGCTAACATGGGAGTAGTTACACCTCCAAGTGTATACTGCAAAAACAAAGACCAGAAACAGAATTAATCAGCATGTCCTCCAAGATAAATATGCAGGTGGATGTGGCCATTAGAGATGAGCAAAGTTATCAAAATTTTTTGCCGAAGTTCACAAAGAAATGTGATTTGTTATGAATGACTTTGTCAAGATGGCCATGAAAAAGGCCTCTACGAGCAAATGGATGAGGTGAGTATGTATTTTTTAGTTTCTTTTTTTTATGCCATTTCAAGAAGAATTGATTCATTACCACTAAGCACGAAGAAATTTGGCTTTGTGATGAATCACATTTTTACCACCAGAGAGGCTGGCACTTTATCCTATAGTGTGCAAGCAAAGTGACTGCTGATGGATTGCTGGGTGGTCGTAACCATGGAAACGAGCAGTGCATAATGTGATGGTAAAATGAATCAGGCCAGCAAATGAGGCAATATGGACAATAACAATACATTAGTAAGTGGCTTGTATAAACTTTGACAATTTACAGAGATATTTCTCTCACCCAGCATGGGTATATGTAAAAATAGACCCCAAAACACATTACCCTACTTCTCCTGAGTACGGCGATACCACATGTGTGCCACTTTTTTGCAGTCTCGGTGCGCAAAGGGGCCCAAATTCCAACGAGTACCTTTAGGTTTTACATGGCTGCTCACAATTTAGCCCCGCCCAAAATGCCAGAACAGTAAACACACCCCAAAAATGACCCTATTTCGGAAAGTAGACACCCCAAGGTATTCACTGAGGGGCATAGTGAGTCCGTCTGAGATTTTTTTTTTTTTTTGCCAGAAGTTAGCAGAAATGGAAACTTTATTATTATTATTTTTTTCCTCAGAAAGAGTCATTTTCCGCTAACTTGTGAAAAAAAATGAAATGATACATGAACTCACCATGCCCCTCCGCGAATACTTTGGGGTGTCTTATTTCTAAAATGGTGTGATTTGGGGGGTATTTATACTATCCTGGCATTCTAGCACCTGAAGAAACATGACAGGTGCTCAGAAAGTCAGAGCTGCTTCAAAATGCGGAAATTCACTTTTTGCACCATAGTTTGTAAACGCTATAACTTTTACCCAAACCAATAAATATACACTTATTGGATTTTTTTTTATCAAAGACATGTAGAACAATAAACTTTGTGAAAAAGTTATATAGAAATGTATTTTTTTTTTTAAATTTTACAACAGATAGTGAAAAATGTCATTTTTTTGCAAAAATGTCATTACATTTTTATTAATAGCAAATGAAAGCTCTATTAGTGAGAAGAAAAGGAGGTAAAATTCATTTGGTTGGTAAGTTGTATGACCGAGCAATAAACGGTGAAAGTAGTGTAGTGCGGATTTGTAAAAAAGGGCCTGGTCACTAGGGGGGTATAAACCTGTGGTCTTCAAGTGGTTACAAACACACTCTGTTGTAATGTGTTATGCTTTTTCATATTATAAATAGTGTTGAGCAAAGTATTCAAAAATTCGATTTGGCTGCTTCACCGAATTCTACAAAAAAATTTGCTTGATGACGAATTACTTAGTCAATTGCACCGTTTCCGTTATTGTATCTCTCATATGCCGCATAAATAAAAAACACATCATACTTACCTCATCCATTTGCTCATGACGGGCCGGTGTTTTGACATCATACGTCACCGTGCACGGATTTCGTGCAAGATCTTTAATCAAGGTGGTCGTGGCTTGCCTTTCGCGGGCAAATGGATGAGGTAAGTTTGATTTTTTTAGTTTTTTTATACTATTTCAGCAAAAATTGATTCACTACTCGGAAGCACGAGGAAATTTGGCTTTGCGGCAAATTGAATTTTCCCTGAAATTCAGATCAAAGTCCATTTTGTGGACCTCGATTCGCTCCACACTAATAATAAACCTTCCAAAAATACCTATTGGAGGCAGATGGTTTTTAAACACACACAGTGTTATGGAGGGGGGGGGGAGGGGCACAATGTGGTTAGTTGGGACCAAGCGTACAATAATTATGCCCTAATGGGGGTAGATCCCTGCCCCTGTTTATGCATGCACACATGTTAATGTCATAAGAAACAGTGGCATGTTATTCACAAGAGTCCAAAACAGTGGCTTGTTCTGGAGTTGAATAAACCTGGAATAATTTTCCTTTTTATTTGGGAACTGCAGCGGTACAGTGTGGATGTGGAAAGAGTAAGGTGTGTAGGGGAAGCAATAGTAATGCTAGCAGAAGCAGCACAGCAAGGAACAGACATGGCAGCAAGTAGGGCAAAGTAAAGGAAATGGCAGTATAGAAATTAGCAGTGGGGAGTATCAGCTGCAGTGGTGGCAGCGCTATAGTGATGGTAGGCAGGCAGACCGGCAGAGACATGATGGCAGCAGCCATACAGTACAGAACATGATGTTATCAAGCAGACAGCAGCAGTAGCATGATGGGATACTGTCAGCAAGCTCAGATCTATTCATCGGAGGTGTGTGAGAACCCTCATGGATCCGTGCCTCGTTCATTTTGACAAAAGTGTTTTGAAATCTATGTGCCTGCCTGGCCACATATGCTATTGCTAATCAATACATACTGAATGTAGCCAGATTGTACTTGAGAAAAAAAACACTTTTTTTTGTCTCATTTATTCTCTGTACGGAAATGTAAAACATATGACTGTGTTACTGTTTCATAATAAAAACTGTCAAAAATGTTCTGTTGGACCTTTATTTCATCATCCAAACCACCCACCATCTGCTGTCATTTGAACTGAATTGTTGTAAGCTTCTGCAGAAAAAAAATGTTAGTTCAAATCTAACTATGAAAGATGTATACAAGCCAAAGCCAACCTCTGCTATGAAGCTAGCAAATTCTCATAATGACCTTCAGGCATATTTCTATGCCATTTGGGCATCTCGATTCAAGTAGAGCAGAACCTACATATATACTGTGTCTGCTACAATTGTTTCCTCTCTAGGCCAGCAGGCCATGACTTGTTACTTTATTCTAGCCAGCAGACCTCCAATGAGTAGGGAAAGCAGACTGAGCTATATATCACACTATGGGTAGGATGGGTCAATAATAGTTCAGCTAACATGGGAGTAGTTACACCTCCAAGTGTATACTGCAAAAACAAAGACCAGAAACAGAATTAATCAGCATGTCCTCCAAGATAAATATGCAGGTGGATGTGGCCATTAGAGATGAGCAAAGTTATCAAAATTTTTTGCCGAAGTTCACAAAGAAATGTGATTTGTTATGAATGACTTTGTCAAGATGGCCATGAAAAAGGCCTCTCTACGAGCAAATGGATGAGGTGAGTATGTATTTTTTAGTTTCTTTTTTTTATGCCATTTCAAGAAGAATTGATTCATTACCACTAAGCACGAAGAAATTTGGCTTTGTGATGAATCACATTTTTACCACCAGAGAGGCTGGCACTTTATCCTATAGTGTGCAAGCAAAGTGACTGCTGATGGATTGCTGGGTGGTCGTAACCATGGAAACGAGCAGTGCATAATGTGATGGTAAAATGAATCAGGCCAGCAAATGAGGCAATATGGACAATAACAATACATTAGTAAGTGGCTTGTATAAACTTTCTCTAGACGATACATGCCATTTGCTGAAGTGAGACAACCCTTTTAATAATCTATTCTGAGGAGAGATCATCAAACCTCTTTAACCTCTTTAACCAAAATGGGTTCACATGACTATACATTAAAGGCTCTGTTCTTTTAGAATACATAAGTTTGCAGCTTCTTCTGCAAGCTAACAGTTGATTGGCTAGTTATGAGTAACAGTCAATATGATTGGTCAAAGCCATCACTGAAGTTCTAACCTACACCCATTCATTCATGAAGCCACTAGACTAGTGTTTCATGGACTAAAAAAATCTTAAAATGCCACTAAAACTATGAGATCTTATTTAATCAAATCCTCCATGAGAATACATTGTAATGCATTAAGTAAAAGTCAAAAAACTGTGACAAAACAAGACACAAATAATTGACATTGCATCCTTAAAAATAAATGACTAGGGAAAAAATTATGCATAGCACAAGTGCGGAAATTCTACCTTAACATTTCAAAACAAATGCAAATGTCAAATCTGTTTGGGAACTAACATACTTGGATGTTCCATCCATATTTTTCATTAAATAATCCATGCAACATGTCAGGTTTCAGCAGTCTTGCTTAGGAGTACTTCATAAATAAACATTTCATCATATCTGTTTGTTAGCAACTCTCTATTTCAGCTACGTATGTTGATGTGGTGTTACAGAATATGTACCATTTTCTCTGCTAAATGAACATCCATGCATAGACTATAAAATGAATAATAAAATGGTAGAATGAACACCTTAGAATTCAGAAATCACTCTGCACCTGTTCCCCTTTATAATTCAGAGCTAGAAAATGTGTCTCCAGATATTTCCAGTCCTATAATTTAGATAATTATCCCTTGGATATTCTATATTTAGCTGTCAGTCGGCCTGAAAGCCCAACTTGTAGAAAAATAGTTAAATATATGATTTTATATATTGCTTTTATATATTATGAATACATCAATTCCATAAAAATTAAAAGAGGACCAGATTTATGAATGGTTACTATTAAATGGGTAATAGACAATACGGCAAGTGCTGTCTGTGTTTAATATAGTATACTCTATAGTCATCAACATGTTAGTCAAAACTCCAATAACTGCCCAGTGGAGACTAGACAGCCATCAATTATCTGCAATTATTGCTGAAGTTAATTATGTTTGCAATAATGAACAATTGACAGCAGCTCTTAAAGGAACAGTCAAAGCCTCTGTCCAGCAAACTGAAATAGGCTGAAAATGCGCTATGATTTGTCCAATTAATTTAATATGTGGGCAATAATCAGAAATAAGTAATATATATACGTTAGTGCTATATTGAGTGTATAGAACAATGCACCATAGGACTCTAGGATGCTGGCTGCCTCAAAGATCTAGGTGTGGTCTGCGCACCAAGCTTTGCTGAATGTAAATGTTTCAGTGGAATAAATGCAGTTTGTAATATACACAATTTTTGAATACAGTGTGACATTGTGGCAAAAGTATCCTAAGTAACATATTTAAAGATGTCTGCAGGCATACAGTGCATTTGGAAAGTCTTCAGACCCTTTCACTTATTTCACATTTTGTTAAGTTGCGGCCTTGTGCTAAAATAAAAAAAGTTTACATTTTCCCCCATCATTCTGCACTCAGTATCCCATAAGGACAAAGTGAAAACAGAATGTTAGAAATCTTGGCAAATTTATTGTAAAGAAAAAACTAAAACTTTGTATACTTGTACTACTCCATACTTAGTTGAAGCACCAGTTGCTTAGTTGAAGCAATTACAACTTTCAGTCTTCTTGGGTATAATACTGCAAGTTTAGCGCACCTTGATTTGGGGGTTTTCTGACATTCCTCTCTGCAGATCCTCTCAGGCTGTGTTAGGTTGGATGGGGACTATTGGTAGACAGCCATTTTCAGGCCTCTCTGGAAATATTTAATTGGTTTCAAGTCAGCACTGTGGCTGGGCCACTCAAGGACATTCACAGTGTTTCTTTTTTACCATAAGCCAATCCTGTGTTATCTTTGTTTTGTGGTTTTCATTAAGAATATCTCTGTACTTTGCTATATTTAGCTTTTCCTCAACCCCAACCAGTCTCCCCGTCCCAGCCACTGAAATCTGTAGGGATGGTATGACACAGTTGATAAACAGTGCCTTGTTTCCTCCAAATGTGACACTTAATTGAGGCCAAAAAGTCTGACGATCCTTTAGCTGCCTTTTTGCAAACTTTCAGGATTCTTTTTTACTGAGGAACGGCTTATTTCTGACCACTCTATCATAAAGCCCAGGTTGGTGGAATGCTGCAGTGATGGTTGACCCTTTGAAAGATTCTCTCATCTGCACACAGGATCTTTGAAGCTCAGCCAGAGTGACCATTAGGTTCTTGGTCACCTCTCCTACCAAGGCAATTTTCCTCCATTACATAGTTTGGTGGGGCGGGCAGCTCTAGGAAGACTCTTGGTTGCTCCAAACATCTTCCATTTAAGAATTATTGTGGTCACCCTGATCTCGGGAACTTTTAGAGCAGCATCAATTTTTGTACTCTTCTCCAGATCTGTGCCTCCAAACAATCATGTCTCTGAGCTTTACAGTCAGTTCTTTCTTCCTTATGGCTTGATTTTTGCTCTGATATGCATTGTCAGCTGTAAAACTATATATAGACATGGCTGTCTAAAAAATGTCCAATCAACTAAATTTACCACAGGTGCACTCCAATCAAGGTGTAGAAACATGTGACAGATGATCAAGAGAAATGAGAAGGTCCAAGAGCGAAATTTCAAGTGTCATTATAAAGGATCTAAATACTTATATCGAATTTTCAATAATGAATAGGTGGCTCCACCAGTGTGTAAATTGGACTAAAATGGTGCTCTATATCCGTTGATACAAGCTCCTATGTATCAAAGGAAAAAAACAATAGAATCTAAGCGAAGGATATGGCACTCAAACTCTGGGGTACTAGATCACAATTGTTCAAATTTAATAGACATATATACATAGGTACAAGAAAAAAATCCCACATAAAATGACACATAAAAATAAAAATATATAAATATATATCGGTCCAGACCAATTGAGTAAAAAATATATAACAAACAAATATATGTAAAAGAGGCGAGTAAAAAAAAAAAAAAAGCCGAGTATGGCGTGGATGCTCTTCAATTAGGATTGCTTAGGTTAGAATCACTCCCATCAGGGCCTGACAACTTGCGTGGCAATTGATATATATTTATATATTTTTATTTTTATGTGTCATTCTATGTGGGATTTTTTTTTGTACCTATGTATATATGTCTATTAAATTTGAACAATTGTGATCTAGTACCCCAGAGTTTGAGTGCCAAATCCTTCGCTTAGATTCTAAATACTTATATCCATGCAAAATGTTAGATTTTCCTTTTAAATAAATTAACAAAAACTTCTGTTTTCACTTTCTCATTATTCAGTATTGAGAGCAGATTGATGGGGGGAAACTAGACTTTATTTTATTTTATTACAAGGCTGCAAAATAGCAAAATGGGAAAAAAGTAAATGAGCCTGAAGACTTTCAGAACACATTGTAAGTGTCTTAATAAATGTATCCTACATATCTCTGGCCTATCGATTTGCCAGCAAAAAAAACATTGTTGCAATCTTCTCTATGCATAATTGATTTTTTGCTGAGAACAAAATTTACAAAATAACAGTCTTGGCAAATTTGATGCACATTTTTAGATCTAAACACCATATTACCGTATATAATGTGGAAACATTTTAACAATATATAGAATATGTATTTTTGATTAGGAACATATAGCTGGAATTCAGATAAAATGTGTTATTATAAGTTGTAAATATTCATAACAAATATGTATTTTTTTGTGTTTGTTACATTCTTGATATCTCCCATAGTAAACCAAAAACAATCACAGAATATTATGTAGGATACAAATTTTGATTAAAAACTTGAAGATAAGGCTAATGTATATAACAGTGTGACTTTGTAGCATCATTAAGTTGTAGTCATAATTAGTGTTGAGCGAATTGAGCTTCGGATCCAAGATCCAAAGTTGATTTGCTCAAAACTTTGTTTGAACACTGTACAGAGATTTGTCTCTGTATAGCATTCAAATGTATGGGCTCCGGTGAGGGAAATTCGTTATCACTGAAGTTTCTCGGGACTTTGGTGAATAACTTCAGGATTTGATTTTTGAACTTGAAAACCATTTTAAAACTTGGATCTGAAGTAGGCTTCAGTACCGAGGTACCAGCCGCAACCAAGCCGACTTCGGATTTCTGTTTTAAAATTGTTTTCAAGTTTAAAAATCGAATGCCGAGGTTATTCAATAACTAATTTCAACTCACTGGAGCACATACATCTTAATGTTGTACGGAGACAGGTCTCCATACAGCACTAAAATGAAGTTTCTAGCGAATCGACTTCTGATATGTGTCTTTATTCCATGCCCAGGAAAAGGTATTTTATTCTGCTGGAAAACAGCTCCCATGTGCCCAGCTCTGCTGTTCCAAGTGCCCAAAGCAAACCAGACATGAAGATGGGAGGGCTGCTTTAGCTGCTCATATCTCAGGATTGGTACCAACTTGAAAGGAAGCTGGCATTCCAACCTTTCAAAAGATACCAGAATCATAGCATTATATCCACTATATCAGAAGATATAGCCCTTAGAAATCGAGTCAGAGGTGAAAGCTATTTTCACTTTCACTTTCACCCTGGAGCTTTTTTTCGGCAGAAAAAAGTGCTTTTCCTGGACATGGAATACAGACACATAGTGCACACAGATATGCTTAGGATGTGTATGTAATCTTCTGTGGGGCAGTGCTTTAGTTATTCTGGTGAAAATGAGGTGACAGACTCCCTTTAAAGTCTGCAGGCAGCAGGAATTTTGTCATTTAACTACATGGTTATGTATCTAGAGCTACATAACTCAAAAGTTCAGACCGTTATAGACACAGAATATAAAATTCATCAGCATAATAAGAATGTGTTAGACATTCACCTTAGCTCTTAAGAATTCCACTGTATAGTAAGTGTTTACTTGTGACATTCTATCGGTCATCTAAAAGGATATTAAAAGACACCATGGCAGGCAAGTATTAGTTGCAATGTCTCATAATATGAACCCATGGTGACATCACTGCATACCAAGTGCTTCATTATGACATCTCATCAGCAGAATGACATAAAGTTGTGATGACATCACTGTATAACATCCCAGCAACAGTTTTAAAAGAGGGTTCAATTCTGTTAGGGAACGGCCACACGGTCAGGTTTCTCCATGCAGTTTTAGAAGCCAAGACCATCAGCAAATTCAAAAAAGAGATGTCGTATCTGTCCTTTATACTTTGCCTCCTTTTATGACCCCATCCTGATGTTGGCTTTCAGACCTGCAAGCACAAACCTGACCGTGTGGCCGTAACTTTATTGTGACAGTCGGAAGCCTAATAATTGACCTTATGCTGCATTTACACTGCACGATGGAGCAGGCAATTATTTGGATGGGACCATTCCTTCCTTATAATTGCCTGGTCATCAGTGGAGGAGAAGAGCTGTGTTTACATCCAGAGAAGACCTGCCCTGTATTGGGTGGATTGATGGCTACTGCAATCATTCATCTCAATAAAGATTCATTGTTTCTGGGCAGCAGATCACTAGTCACACAGCACAATCAGATGCCCAGAAACATTGATTTAATGACCTGCATGACGGATCATTTCACCCTATGAATGAGTGTTTTGCTCATTCATCAGGTGTTCGGGAAGCATAGTAATGTACACTACCAATAAATAGTCTGCCTGACAACTGGACCATGTAAACCCGCCTTTGGTGTTCTCCTGTGATAACGCCCGATTATGCCTGTATATTTTATGTGCATGGGGAGACACAGATTTTACAGAATTATAGTTAAAATGATGCAAAGTAAAATTCTCTTTGTGGTTAAAAAGAAAAAAGGGTCAAATAAAAAATCATTTTAAGAAACAAGCCCACTTTTTTTTTTTTTTGTCACCAGGCAGTCCGCCCGGCGGCCAGAGCTACAGAGTGGAGCAGGGGCTGGGCCATGGGGCAGGAACGCAATTTCCCCCCAGGCTGCTTTAAATAATGAAAAAAAAAAAAAAAACGGCCACTTTGCCGAGCGCTGAAATAATCTTTCTTCAGCAGACGCACCATGCTCTGCACTCTGCTGAGCCCATCCCCTGACATAATCGGTATCTACCTCAGTGGCCAATCTGTGCTCATAGAGCAGGTGGCCACTTGCAACCAAAATTGAACAATAAATGAAAAAAGGGGGTGCAAAAATCTAAAACGTAACGTTTACTTCATTAATTAAAATAAATCAGTACATGATCAGCGTAAACCAAACAAACAAACATAAATTCACAATTAGTCAGAGCACCAATTTCGGTCCTTGTATGCGGGAGGGCAAAGGGAATGATCAGTATACAATCTGCCCTAGTAAAGCCCTACTTGGCCTGACAGTCCCTGGTCCTACTAACAGTGTCCTACTCCGCAAGGAACAGCACCGTTACCGGATCCTGTCCCTGGAAACACCGTCCCTAGTAAGGTCCTGACAAAAGGCCCAAGTCTCCCGATATAAGCATTAACCTTGCTGCTAAGTGGTACCATGGACCCCTAATTTCATTGATATTGCAAGAGGTCTAAATGGAGCATGGTAACACTTATCATATCCAAATACATTGAATCAATACTTATCGATTGGTAATTCTTTTGGCGTATCAAATTCCATCCCAGTTGATTAGGTCAGCCTGCATGTGCAATCCCGACGCGTTTCAACTCTAGTCAGGCTTATAATGTGGCCCAGAGTCTCTTCAGGGGGCATAGGGCCACCATTGGGTATGGTAGTTTAAAAACTCAAGTACGCTCCTCTTGATCTGTAATATAAAAACAAGAGGAGCGACCAATATATAAGGAACATATTCACCCCAAGCGTATGGCGAGGTCAGAACGATAGTATTAATTAAATTACTTACAATAGACCGGTGTGACGTATGGTCCCGATCGGTCAAGTGGAGCTCCTACAGGGACCGGTGTGTCCCGTGCGCCCGCTTAGAAGGAGTGCGCTCATCACAGTCACCGCTGTGCCCGTATTTAAAGCTCCCGCGGCTTCAGGCGCTGCGGGGGTGACGTAATCACGTGACTGTCAGCGTAGTGACGTCACGCCGTTCGAGAAGGGCGGGCGCATGCGTCCTAGAGCCGACGAATGTCAGTCTGCCAGGAGCTAAGTTCGCATCATCAGAGAGTCACCGCCTCTTGTGAGACGCGACGCTACGCCCCCGCCGGTAGTAGATTACTCGAGTATGCCCGGTGGCATGCAGAAGAAACAGGTAAGGAGAAAGAAAAATCTTTCTCTTTTACCTATCAAAAGAAGTACAGGAGTCCAAGCGCTCAACCTGTTTGAGGTAAAGATAGAATATTTAAACAGATCCACACACTCAGACCTATACCTGCCGGGACCTAGTATATCACAAGAGGTCCCCGATATTTTTATAGGTAATGAAAAAGGAATCAATTAATATTTTCATTACATTTTAGCCATGTGTCATAGCCTAGAGAATAAGGGAGGATTAACAGGCCACTGTTTGATACAGGGGCAGGGAGGGACAGAAGAGCTCCAGAGGGGCGCTATAGGAAACACCCAAACTGTAATTGTTCATTCAGACCTTTCGGGTTTGAGGTGTCCAATTTGAATATCCACCAGCACTCCCTCTGGAGTATCCGTCTGTCCCAATCCCCCCTCACCGGACGAGCTACATGTTCCAACCCCTAAATTTAACAGAAGATGTCTCTCCACCATGGCAGGCATGTACATGTCTCGCCACAGGGGTATCCTTATTTTTACGGATGTCGCTCAAATGTTCCCCCATTCGCCTCCTAAATTCTCTCCGGGTCTTCCCAACGTACTGCATGCCACATGTGCACAGCAAGACGTACACCACGCCTGTGGTCTTACAATTGATGAAGTCCCGAATGTGGTGGGTGTATCCTGTTTGATCAACAAAGGTCTTACCGGGAGAGATAAATTGGCAAAAGCTACAGTTGCCACATCTGTGACATCCCTTAACGGGAGGTCCTAGCCATGTCGCAGTCTCCGCCTTGGGGGTGCGAAATGGCTATGGACCAGATGATCTTTTAAATTAGTACTCCTGCGAAAAGTGATAGCAGGTCTCTGAGATAAAGTGTCCACCAGATCAGGATCAATAAATAGCGTCCCCCAATGTCGTTCTATGATCTCCCGAACATCATTTGCTGCCGAGTCAAACGACCCTATGAGCCGTGTGACCGCTTTGTTGGTGGCCTCCATGTCACGTGTGGGGTGCAGAAGGGATGTTCTCGAGGAGTTTAGGGCCCTTTTGTATGCCTTCCTTAAAACAGAGTCAGGATAGCCCCTATCCTGAAGACGCTGTCTCAAAATATTCGCCTGTTTCTTAAATTCTTCCGGTTCGAACAGTTCCGTCGGATCCTTAGGTACTGTCCGACCGGAATGCCACATCTAAGAGGTCTGGGGTGACAACTCTCCCATCTCAGCACCGAATTGGTTGCTGTGGGTTTACGAAAGATGGAAGTCTCAAGATTTCCATTTCTACCCCTCTTGATATTAACATCCAAAAAGGGTAGCTCGTCCTTCATTATCACAGAGGTGAACCTCAGATTGAGGGTGTTCACATTCAATTTGGTGACAAAGGATTGAAATCACCCTCGGTCCCGCTCCACAGAACGAATATGTCGTCTATGAAGCGAGACCAGAGTGCCACATGTTCCACCTCCGTCTCCTGAATCTCACCAAACACAACTGTCTCCTCCCACCAGCCCAGGAGCAGATTTGCATACGACGGGGCACATGAACTCCCCATCGCGGTGCCCCTGAGCTGGTGGTAGATCCGGCCATCAAAAAGGAAACAGTTGCGGGTAAGTACAAATCGGAGAAGGTCCAGGACAAGTTTGTTGTGTGTCCTAAACTGCACCCCCCTCGTTTTTAGAAAGTGGGCACATGCCTCTATCCCTCTCTCGTGTAGGATTGAGGAATAGAGGGCCTCAACATCTATCGAGGCTAGGAGCCAATGGGGTTCTATATTGATATCCTCCAATTTTGTCAGTAGGTCACCTGTGTCCCTCAGGTACGACGGGAGACTCTCGACAAATGGACGGAGGACACGATCAACATATATGCCACAGCTCTGAGTTAGACTACCAACTCCTGAGACGAAGGAGGAGCGGACGCACCTTTAATAACTCTACACCCCAGTCCCACCAACATCCTAATTTTTTAGGCCAGGAAGCACCTTACCCATTACGCAGCAGGAATCTGAACTAATGACTGACCTCACCCAACCAGACAATTTTGTGATCAATCTCTCATCTAGAAATTTGACAGTAGCGGAGATCAAACTGCTGAGACGTGGACTCTCATTTGTCCCGACGGCGGGCTTTGATATATTTCGATGGACCAAGGATCTCCACCTGTTTGCACGTAAATTAAGGTGGCATAAACATCACAAACTGGTGGCAAAAAGAGAGAGTCGAGAACTGGGGATACCGGTGGAGATCCTTGGTGACATTCGACTACTGTATAGCCTGGGAGAGACCCCGCCTGCCCAGTTAGGAGAGGGACCCTTTACGGACCTTAAGACCAAAAGTCACAAGATGCCTCCACAGGGGATGTCTCAGGCATAGACGTGTTCCTGGAACACGTAACTAGAGATCTAGCTCAACTAGGGGCCACTCCCCAACGGTTTAACTGTGGCAGGGATGAGAGACAGGCATTAAAAAGCCTCGAGAGAGACAAGAGTGTCACGATCAAACCGTCAGACAAGGGTGGCAATGTAGTGTTAATGGACACGTCAATGTATAAAGACATGTGTTTATCCCTCCTGAGTGATAAGGATGGTTATGAGATCCTTCCCTCAGATCCGACGGGACACTACAAGACCGAACTCGAGACACTCTTAAAGCAGGCTAAGATTGAACGATTGATCACAAATGATGAGTACAGCTTTCTATTACCTGATCATCCGGTAATGGCTACCTTCTATTGCCTTCCAAAGGTTCACAAAGAGACGATCCCCGTAAAAGGGCGTCCGATCGTCTCAGGAGTTGGTAGTCTAACTCAGAGCTGTGGCATATATGTTGATCGTGTCCTCCGTCCATTTGTCGAGAGTCTCCCGTCGTACCTGAGGGACACAGGTGACCTACTGACAAAATTGGAGGATATCAATATAGAACCCCATTGGCTCCTAGCCTCGATAGATGTTGAGGCCCTCTATTCCTCAATCCTACACGAGAGAGGGATAGAGGCATGTGCCCACTTTCTAAAAACGAGGGGGTGCAGTTTAGGACACACAACAAACTTGTCCTGGACCTTCTCCGATTTGTACTTACCCGCAACTGTTTCCTTTTGATGGCCGGATCTACCACCAGCTCAGGGGCACCGCGATGGGGAGTTCATGTGCCCCGTCGTATGCAAATCTGCTCCTGGGCTGGTGGGAGGAGACAGTTGTGTTTGGTGAGATTCAGGAGACGGAGGTGGAACATGTGGCACTCTGGTCTCGCTTCATAGACGACATATTCGTTCTGTGGAGCGGGACCGAGGGTGATTTCCAATCCTTTGTCACCAAATTGAATGTGAACACCCTCAATCTGAGGTTCACCTCTGTGATAATGAAGGACGAGCTACCCTTTTTGGATGTTAATATCAAGAGGGGTAGAAATGGAAATCTTGAGACTTCCATCTTTCGTAAACCCACAGCAACCAATTCGGTGCTGAGATGGGAGAGTTGTCACCCCAGACCTCTTAGATGTGGCATTCCGGTCGGACAGTACCTAAGGATCCGACGGAACTGTTCGAACCGGAAGAATTTAAGAAACAGGCGAATATTTTGAGACAGCGTCTTCAGGATAGGGGCTATCCTGACTCTGTTTTAAGGAAGGCATACAAAAGGGCCCTAAACTCCTCGAGAACATCCCTTCTGCACCCCACACGTGACATGGAGGCCACCAACAAAGCGGTCACACGGCTCATAGGGTCGTTTGACTCGGCAGCAAATGATGTTCGGGAGATCATAGAACGACATTGGGGGACGCTATTTATTGATCCTGATCTGGTGGACACTTTATCTCAGAGACCTGCTATCACTTTTCGCAGGAGTACTAATTTAAAAGATCATCTGGTCCATAGCCATTTCGCACCCCCAAGGCGGAGACTGCGACATGGCTAGGACCTCCCGTTAAGGGATGTCACAGATGTGGCAACTGTAGCTTTTGCCAATTTATCTCTCCCGGTAAGACCTTTGTTGATCAAACAGGATACACCCACCACATTCGGGACTTCATCAATTGTAAGACCACAGGCGTGGTGTACGTCTTGCTGTGCACATGTGGCATGCAGTACGTTGGGAAGACCCGGAGAGAATTTAGGAGGCGAATGGGGGAACATTTGAGCGACATCCGTAAAAATAAGGATACCCCTGTGGCGAGACATGTACATGCCTGCCATGGTGGAGAGACATCTTCTGTTAAATTTAGGGGTTGGAACATGTAGCTCGTCCGGTGAGGGGGGATTGGGACAGACGGATACTCCAGAGGGAGTGCTGGTGGATATTCAAATTGGACACCTCAAACCCGAAAGGTCTGAATGAACAATTACAGTTTGGGTGTTTCCTATAGCGCCCCTCTGGAGCTCTTCTGTCCCTCCCTGCCCCTGTATCAAACAGTGGCCTGTTAATCCTCCCTTATTCTCTAGGCTATGACACATGGCTAAAATGTAATGAAAATATTAATTGATTCCTTTTTCATTACCTATAAAAATATCGGGGACCTCTTGTGATATACTAGGTCCCGGCAGGTATAGGTCTGAGTGTGTGGATCTGTTTAAATATTCTATCTTTACCTCAAACAGGTTGAGCGCTTGGACTCCCTGTACTTCTTTTGATAGGTAAAAGAGAAAGATTTTTCTTTCTCCTTACCTGTTTCTTCTGCATGCCACCGGGCATACTCGAGTAATCTACTACCGGCGGGGGCGTGTGCGTCGCGTCTCACAAGAGGCGGTGACTCTCTGATGATGCGAACTTAGCTCCTGGCAGACTGACATTCGCCGGCTCTAGGACGCATGCGCCCGCCCTTCTCGAACGGCGTGACGTCACTACGCTGACAGTCACGTGATTACGCCACTCCCGCAGCGCCTGAAGCCGCGGGAGCTTTAAATACGGGCACAGCGGTGACTGTGATGAGCGCACTCCTTCTAAACGGGCGCACGGGACACACCGGTCCCTGTAGGAGCTCCACTTGACCGATCGGGACCATACGTCACACCGGTCTATTGTAAGTAATTTAATTAATACTATCGTTCTGACCTCGCCATACGCTTGGGGTGAATATGTTCCTTATATATTGGTCGCTCCTCTTGTTTTTATATTACAGATCAAGAGGAGCGTACTTGAGTTTTTAAACTACCATACCCAATGGTGGCCCTATGCCCCTGAAGAGACTCTGGGCCACATTATAAGCCTGACTAGAGTTGAAACGCGTCGGGATTGCACATGCAGGCTGACCTAATCAACTGGGATGGAATTTGATACGCCAAAAGAATTACCAATCGATAAGTATTGATTCAATGTATTTGGATATGATAAGTGTTACCATGCTCCATTTAGACCCCTTGCAATATCAATGAAATTAGGGGTCCATGGTACCACTTAGCAGCAAGGTTAATGCTTATATCGGGAGACTTGGGCCTTTTGTCAGGACCTTACTAGGGACGGTGTTTCCAGGGACAGGATCCGGTAACGGTGCTGTTCCTTGCGGAGTAGGACACTGTTAGTAGGACCAGGGACTGTCAGGCCAAGTAGGGCTTTACTAGGGCAGATTGTATACTGATCATTCCCTTTGCCCTCCCGCATACAAGGACCGAAATTGGTGCTCTGACTAATTGTGAATTTATGTTTGTTTGGTTTACGCTGATCATGTACTGATTTATTTTAATTAATGAAGTAAACGTTACGTTTTAGATTTTTGCACCCCCTTTTTTCATTTACCATCCCCTGACATCCAGCCTTCTGTCGCCCTTATGTCTCCTCCTTGGCCCCGCCTCCTTACAGAGCCCGGGAAGAGAGTGCTGGGGAGCACTGAGAGACTTGCAGAAGGACGGCTGGGTCCTAGGAAAATGACCCGATCATTGCATCCTGCTGTCCTCCCCTCCCCCCTGCAGAATTGGTCTTCAAACTAGTAAGGTGTTTGTTTTTTTTCTCCAGTTGTTTAAAGTTTAACCCCTTCAGGCTCAGACATGTCACAGTGACTGAGCTTCTTTAATTAGCCAAGTAGTGAGTCTCAGCCAGCACCACCATGATGTCCCATTTACTTATAATTAGGACACGCTGTATGATTTAGGGCTCTTTCACACTTGCGTTTTTCCTTTCCGTCCTAGAGTTCCGTCCTCGGGGCTCTAGGACGGAAACATACTGATCAGGATTTATCCTAATGCATTCTGAATGGAGAGAAATCCGTTCAGGATGCATCAGGATGTCTTCCGTTCAGTATGTGAACGTTTTTTGGACGTTGACAAAACCGTAGCATGCTGTGCATTTGTCTCCGTCCAAAAATCCGGAAGACATGCCGTAACACCGGATCCGGAATTAATGCCCATTGAAGTGCATTAATCCGGATCCGGCATTAAGCTAAACGTCGTTTCGGCGCATCGACGGATCCGACGTTTAGCTTTTGTGAATGGTGTAGTGGGGAGGCAGGGGAGAAGCATACTTACCGTCCGTGCGGCTCCCGAGTCCCGGGGCGCTCCACAATGATGTCAGAGCGCCCCATGAGCATGGATTACATGATCGCATGGATTACGTGATCCATGTGTGTGGGGCGCTCTGACTTCATTGAGGAGAGCCCCGGGAGCCGCACGGACTGTAAGTATCTGCTGCCCTGGCTCCCCACTACTTACTATAGCAATGAGGACTTTAGTAGCGTCCTGGCTGCCATAGTAACACTGAAAGCATGAAAGCATTTTGAAGACTGATCAGTCTTCAAATGCTTTTAGTTGTCTTGCGTTGTGACGGATCCGGCGGGCATTTCCGGCAACGGAAGTGCACGCCGGATCCACACAACGCACGTGTGAAAGAGGCCTTAGCATGGAGAAGTCATACTCGTCCATTGTAAATCCTTAGAGCGTGTCCTTAGTAGGTGGTGTCAATAGCTACTGTCACTCAGCTCTTCTGTCACCACCAAGTGTCACTGATGACCCATGTTCTATTTTTTTGCGGAACAGATGGATCATGGACCCATTCAAGTTGAATGCGTCTGGATCCATCCTGGCTGCTGCACAGACGTTTTCCATGCATTGGGGACCACAAATTGTGGTCCCTAATGCACGGAACAGAACCAAAACATTCAGGTGCAAGAGGCCTAATTCTGAGTCAGTTCCGCAATTTTGCAGAATGTGTTTGCGGACCCATTCATTTCAATTGGGCTGCAAAAGATGCGGACCGCAACAGTTGTCAGTGTTTCCTGCACAGAGAGAGAGCAAAAAGGCCCGTATAGAAAGGATCAATAGGAGCTGTCACTGGGCTTTCCCAATGTCCCGCTGCCAGCATGGCCCAGCTTATTATAAGCCGTGCAGGCAGTGCTGTGCCCCACTCACTATGCGGTGCTGCGCCAATGGATGGAGCGGACTGCGGCAGACACCCGACTGCAATGATGGGGAACGATGATGACACTAAACCTTGTCATTGCAGTCGGGTGTCTGGAACACAGCACACAGTAATGCCTTAGGGTACTTTCACACTGGCGTTTTGGATTCCGTTTGTGATATCCGTTTCAGGGTTCCAAGACGGATCCGTTCCCTATTGACTTTCAATGTAATTCAAAACGGATCCGTTTTGGACTTTGTCATTTTTTTATTAAAACGAATGCAAACGGATCCGTTCTGAACGGATACAAACATTTGCATTATAGGTGCGGATCCGTCTGTGCAAATAAACAGACGGATCCGCACCAACGCAAGTGTGAAAGTAGCCTTATTCACACAGCCCTCATTAACACATCAGTGTTTCGTCAGTGATTTCCATCAGTGATTGTGAGCCAAAACCAGAATTGGATCCTCCACTGACCGAACACTGATGCCTCATTCACACAGTAATCGTTTGGTCAGTAATTTCAATCAGTGATTTTTGAGCCAAAACCAGGAGTGCCTCTAACCACAGAACAGGAGCAGATCTTTCCCTTATACCTTATGTCTGTGTAGCATTCACTTCTGGCTTTGGCTCACAATCACTGATGGAAATCACTGACGGACGTGTAAATTAGGCGATTTTTTTTTTTAATATCATAATTATGTATGTATTTAAATTTGGCGACTAAAATTTTTATTTGGCTCCTAAATTTTTCAGTTTAGGAGCCAACGGCTCCTAGGTAATTTTTTTTGTCTGAAGCCCTGGGCGTGCGGCGCATATCGGAGGAGACTTATTCTCATGCCCCGGGCCGCGCGTCTCCATCTGCCAGGCTGAAGCACTGCGCTAGCCAATCGCAGCACTCAATTCACAGCCTGGGTGGTCCCAGGCTAGGAGCTGAGCGCTGCAATTGGCCAGTGCTCCAGCCTGGCTGGATGGAGACGGAGATTCGCGCCCATGTCAAGACTCAAAACCCGGATGTTGAGAGGCACTGGGGGCTGGTGAGAGGCACTGTGGGCAGATGAGAGGCACTGGGGGCTGGTGAGAAGCACTAGGGGCTGATGGAGGGGCACTGGGGGATGATGGAGAGGCACTGGGGGCTGGTGAGAGGCACTGGGGGCAGATGAGAGGCACTGGGGGCAGATGAGAAGCATGGGGCTCTTATCTGAGGTCTGATTGGGGGTCATTCATATTGGGGTCTGACCTGAGGTCTTATTGGGGTCTTATTTGGGGCTGTTAGCTGAGGTCTGATTAACATTGGGGGTCTCAACAGAAGTATAATGAAAAATAATATTTTCTTAATGTCACCCTCTAAAACCTAGGTGCGTTTATGGTCCGGTGCATCTTATGGGGAGAAAAATATGGTACTTGCTTGCCCCTCCTCCCGATCTCCCCTGCCCTTTGCGTACGCCGCGCGCCGTGACGTCGTGGATGGTGAGTTAATTTGCTGGTGCAATGGGCCACTTGACTGGATTCGCCCCCCCAGGACTAAGGCTGCCAGCCCTCCCCTGGTGTGGAGCGTAGGGGAGGGGTGGGCCATGGTGTACTGGGCGGCGCGGAGGCCCGTCGTCGTCGTGGTGACGTCAGGTACTATTGACGTCGACGTCACTGTGACGCCTCCACACGCCGCCTGAGGCTGGATTTTATTTTTAGCTGTGAGCTGCGCCTCTCACGCCAGTTTGCGCCAGCCCAACTTACTTAGCCGCCCAATTTCTTACTGCAACTTCAACTTGCAAGTGAGTGTGTGAGTGAATATGCAAAAAGTTAATAGTGAAGACCTGACTCTGACCATAGACCAAGTTCCTTCCAACTTTTGGCACAAGCTACTAGGCTGTCTGCAGTGGACAGAGGTCAGCCAGCAGGGATACCATGACCGGTCAGTGGGCTATACAGCTCTATCTACAGCAAGTCATGATACCTTGACAAGGCATCATGACTTGCTGTAGATGGGGCTGAATAGCCCACTGACCGGTCATGGTATCCCTGCTGGCTGACCTCTGTCCACTGCACAGAGCCCCTGCCCCTCCAATGATAATGTGAAGAATGTACAAATGGTAAAGAACAACACAGAGATTGTCGCTGCCGCTATTAAAGTTATCCCTCAGGGGAGCCGCTGCTAGGTAATAGGCTAGTTTCACACTTTCGGCAGGACGGATCTGACAGGCTGTTCACCCTGTCGGATCCGTCCTGCCGCTATTTTGCTGTGTCCCCAGACTGCCGCTCTGTCCCCATTGACTATAATAGGGGCGGAGTTATGGTGCAGCACGGCAGGGCACAGAAAGAGGACACCAGACTAAAACTACAACATGCACTACCGCGTGGCACCGTAGTCCCGCCCTGGAGGCCACAGAGGGGGGGGGGGTTGGGGGGGCCCAGGTATTGAGCTGTGTAATGGGCCCCAACATTTGTGATGGCAGCCCTGCCTGAGGATAAGTCATCATTATCTTTTGCAGGATAACCCCTTTAACTGTAATCTGTGCAAAAAAATATCCCTGTCTAAGCACAAATTATATCATCTAGTTGAGTAACACACAGCAAAAAGATCCTTAATATATAATGGACAAGTCTAAATACAAACTTAAAGGCTACTACAGCAGGAATCAATGTAGCAGCAATCACACCCGCTGAATTTGCTGCTTTATTCATTCATGGAGTATCATCCTCTAAGGTTGTATTTAGACATAATCTATAGAGTATAGTCCAATAAATACTGATGCAAAACGGCCATTTAAATAACCGGCAAGAAAATGGATGCACATACTGATGCAAAATGGCTATGAAAAACTGACAGTGTGTCCATTTTAATGGTCGTTATTTTTCACTATTGTGTGAAGGTAACTTAAGATTTATGTACCCTAAAACGGTATTATAAGAAAATACAATCCTCTCACAACAAAAAAAAAAAAAATACTGTTATGTATACTGGTAATGAAAGGGGAGTGCTTCCGTGGTGATTCTGTCCGTGCCTCCGCACCGCAAAAAAATAGAACTTGTTCTACTTTTTGCGATGCGGGCTGATCACGGACCCATTCAAGTTGAATGGGTCTCGATCCAACCCAGACCGCCGTACGGATGTTTCCCGTGCATTGGACCGCAAATTGCGGTCCCCAGTGCACTGATCGGATGCACAACATTCGTGTGTAAGAGGCCTAAGCCTGTAAAGCCACGTTCATCAGTCACATGGCCTAGGCGCAGTATCATTCAAGTCAATGAGTAGGGATGAGTGAACCCGAACTGGATAGTTCAGGTCCGTACCGAATTTCGGGGTGTTCGGGACCCGGACCCGAACATTTTCAAAAAGGTTTGGGTTTGGGTCCGTTGTTCGGTGATTTCTCGCCGCTTTCTGAAGGGCTGCACAGCAGCCAATCAGCTAGCATTTTACTTCTTGCCCTAAGAAGCCATAACAGCCATGCCTACTAATGGCATGGCTGTGATTGGCCAAGTGCAGCATGTGACCCAGCCTCTATTTAAGCTGGAGTCACGTAGCGCCGCACGTGACTCTGCTCTGATTAGTGTAGGGATAGGACTCAGCTGCTGTGAGGGCGAGATTAGGCAGGGAAAACTCAGCAAAAACACCTAATGAAGTGATCGATCTACAGCTGTGAAACATTCAACTTCTGCTAGTTAATTGCTCACTGGTTTTTAGGCTGCACAGAGTGTTTTTCTGTCACTTTTTTCTGGGGTGATCGGCGGCCATTTTGTGTCTTGTGGTGCACCAGCACAAGCTGCCACCAAGTCCATCAATCCATCAACACTATTTTTTTTTTACTATATCCTACATCAGGGGCTTGGCTGTGCTTATTGTCACCCCTAGAAACTCAGGATAGAAACTTCTATATTTTATTGAGGGGAGAAATTCAATTGCCAAAATAGCAATCCCCTAAATCTGGTGTTCCAGCTGTGGCTAGCCAAGTGTAATACTGTCTGCTGTCTGGCAAAGGATAGATTTTTTCTGTGATGAAATTCAATTGCCAAAATTTCAATCCCCTAAATCTGGTGTCCCAGCAGTGACTGGCAAAGTTTAATAGTGTCCAGCAATACCATACCAATGCTATGTGTCCTTGAGAAAACACTTAGGGCGATGATGGAAGAGGAGGTGGCGCAGGAGGAGGAGGAGGAGGAAGAGGGGTCATTTTTAGCACTTTCAGGCCAGTCTCTTAAAAAGTGGCTCAGAGGGAGGTTTTTTGCAAAAGCAGAGGCCAGGTACAAATGTGGCCAGCCAGGGCCCACTACTGGTGGATGAGGATGAGGAGGTGGAGGAAGATGAGGATGAAGCATGTTCACAGCGGGGTGGCACCCAACACAGCTCGGGCTCATCACTGGTGCGTGGCGGGGGGGAAACAGAGGATGATGACGATACACCTCCCACAGAGGACAGCTTGTCCTTACCTCTGGTCAGCCTGGCACACATGAGCAACTACATGCTGCAGTGCCTGCGCAACGACAGCAGAGTTGCCCACATTTTAACGTGTGGGGACTACTGGGTTGCCACCCTGCTGAATCCCCATTACAAAGACAATGTGTTCACCTTACTTCCTGCACTGGAGCATGATAGGAAGATGCGCGAGTACAAGCGCACGTTGGTAGACGCGCTACTGAGAGCATTCCCAAATGTCACAGGGGAACAAGTGGAAGCCCAAGGTGAAGGCAAAGGAGGAGCAATAGTTCGCCAACGCAGCTGTGTCACGGCCAGCTCCTCTGAGGGCAAGGTTAGCATGGCAGAGATGTGGAAAAGTTTTGTCACCATGCCACAGCTAACTGCACCACCACCTGATACGGAACGTGTTAGCAGGAGGCATCATTTCACTAACATGGTGGAACAGTACGTGTGCACACCCCTCCACGTACTGACTGATGGTTCGGCCCCATTCAACTTCTGGGTCTACAAATTGTCCACGTGGCCAGAGCTAGCCTTTTATGCCTTGGAGGTGCTGGCCTGCCCGGCGGCCAGCGTTTTGTCTGAATGTGTATTCAGCACGGCAGGTGGCGTCATTACTGACGGACAAGCTGACGTTCATAAAAATGAACCAGGCATGGATCCCACAGGACCTGTCCATCCCTTGTGCAGAATAGACATTTATAACTACCTCCCTTAACTATATATTCTTTTACTCCAGGGCACTTCTTTATTGACTCCTCTTTTTTTCATTTTACCATTATTTTGCGTAGCAACCCAAAGTTGAATGAACCTCTCCTCCGTCTGGGTGCCATTGCCCTGAGTCTGTGAATAAGGCCTGTGGCACTGCAGGAAGACATGAATCCTTTTTGGCTGTGATGAGAACATCAACTCCCATAGCATTCCCACCTGATGCCACCCCAACCTCCTATTCCACCTCCTCCTCCTCCAAGTTGCCAATTGATATTGGTTAATTGTTATTCATTTTATTTTAAGTCATTTCCCTGTCCACATTTGTTTGCAGGGGATTTACCTACATGTTGTTGCCTTTTGCAGCCCTCTAGCCCTTTCCTGGCTGGGCTATTTTACAGCCTTTTTAGTGCCCAAAAGTTCGGGTCCCCATTGACTTCATGAGTTTGGCCGAACTTCTCGAACCCGAACATCCAGGTGTTCGCTCAAATCTATCAATGAGCGTGAGCTGAAATACCATGCACAGCCGTTATACAATGGATGATGCTGTGATTGGTAAGCTACAAGGATTGTGCAGGGTTCCTCCTCTTCAAACAGCTGATCGGCAGGGCCGGCAAGTGTCAGACCCCTGCAGATCTGGTCGTCAATATTAAACACCCAGAAAACCACTTTAAACAAAAACAAACCAAAAAAATCACCCTCTAACCCCTGTAAAGGTATATTATGATATGCATCAGAACTGAATTTTGTATCTTATTAGATTATAAAAAATATAGCTGTCACAAGATCATAATACCCTACATTGTATGAATACTTTCACTTGAACATTACATGAACTTTTCTTATTCCTGAAGTCAGTTATTTCGCAAATTCTAAAAGTGTTCCTAACCATGGTATTATTAGGTTTATCTCTTCACCTAAATTAAGATACATTTATTCTTTAGTAAAAGCCTTAGGGTTTAAACGATATGTTTAGTCTTACTTCAGCACTTTACTGGCTGACATCCAAGGATCCGAGTCTCATCAAATTACTTTTTTGTCCTACATAGGTGACCACATTTTTGGATGAACTCCTGCACATGAATGTTTCATGAGTATTAAAAATTGCCAAACGTCTATAAATTAAAGTCAACGATGGCTTGCTTTATTTTGTGCGTTGTTTCACTTCCAGCTACTTTTTAAAGATACCATAACAGTTATTTTATTGTTCCACATTTTTATGTGAATATTAAGTATCTAATATAATATCTAATGCAAAGAGATTTTATGTTTATTTTTTATTTTTACTATATTAACATTTTATTTGTATTTTTTTTAATAGAATCTGCTTGGATGATTTTACTGTACAGAGCTTTTGTTCATATATTATTTTGTTCTGGTGGTCAACATATGTACTTTTAGTTTTAGTTTTATTTGCTGACATAGAAATCTGTATTTTATTTATATAGACATGAGATCTGCCACCCCACAGATATACTGTGTACAATGTGCACCCCACAGATAAACTGTCTACAATGTGAACCCCGCAGATACACTGTATACAAAGTACAGCATTGGGTCTTGATATTTCACCATGCCAATTAAAGCCCAAGGCTCCTTTTACACACCGTTCATCTGGAACTAACGTCCATATGACACCTCGATAAACGGCAAATGTGAAGGTCCTGACGATCACCTGACAAAAAACCTTTATCAGCTGATGCATCCTTCATGCAGCCTTAGAAGCATATCGCGCTGTGTAAACAATCAAACTACTGAATATTGGGATAAATAATTTCCGTAATAATCAATATTCAACATACATCAGCGATGATTACTCCATGAAAAGGCAGCTAACGAGTGTTTAATGATTGGAAAGCAATTCCCGATCGTTACACAGGGCCTTTTTGTTGCATTTTTGAGCCATCAGTTAAAGCCCTATGCTGTTTTAATATGCTGTTTCTAACTTAGTTTTTTTAGTTTTCCACAGATGAAACTAAAAACCATTGGGCGCGAATATTCGAATAGCGAATTTTAATCGTGAATATGGCAACTTCGAGAATTCACGAATATTTATAATATTGTGATATTTATTTGTATTTTCAAATATTCAACTTTTTTTTTCATCAATAACCTGCCTTTTTTCTTATGGGCCAATGAGAAGGCTGCAATGTCTTTGTCTGAGCTTAGCAACATCCCTAGCAACCAATAGGAAACTTGCCTACCCCTTACTATATAAGAACCTCCCCAGCAGCCATTTTCGACAGTTTATAACAGTTCTGAGAGAGACCGCAGTGTCATTGCTGTGCTCTCTGCTTTCCTGTGTCACATTGGATTTGATCCAGTGCTGAGCCACGCCCCCTGCACTGATCACATGACGGTGACGTCACCCCAGGTCCTTCGGCTTTTCCAAAGTTCGGGTTTGTGGAAGCCGCCCCTTATGGATCCCATATGCCGGGATAGTCCGCGGTAGTGGAATCCATAACGGGATGCGGCGATTACCCCAAACCGAACGCCGAACACCGAACTAATTTTTGAAGTTCGCTCATCTCTAACCATCACCCATCACCATCTAAATGGAAAATTATGACTGCAAAAATGCATGTGGTTTTTAAGATGGCTCAAAAACGCATCTCAAATGCCTTGTGTAAACCCAGTTTAAGGCCTTATTCACACAGTGTTCGGTCAGTGATTTCCATCAGTGATTTTTAGCCAAAATCACAGAACAAGTGCAGATCTTTCCCTTATACCTCATTTATGCGGAGGCTCTAATCCTGGTTTTGGCTCGCAATCACTTATGGAAATCACTGACCAAAACACATGTGAATGAGGCATAGAGCCACAACCCAATTAGACACCGTGCAACTCAGTTCTATTCAAGTTAATAGCAACAAGCAGAGAGACATGGGTTGGAAACCTCTGCCCTAAAGGCATGTACTGATGTAGCCAGGGTTATTTTGATACCAGCTGCACTAGGATGATCATTTTAGCACATTTTTTTGTACATTATTACTGTAGTATGTTTTTGTTGCATTAAAGTACTAAGCCTGACAAAATCACAGTGGCTACATCTGTAATTGGCTCCAAACTCAGCTCTAAATAGGTCAGGCGTTTTCTCTGGTGGGTCAGTCCAACCCTGAATTTATGTGTTCTGGGCTATTTGGCTTATTTTACAGAGATTTTAATCAGTGAGGAAAGATCTAAAATGTAAACATTCTTTGTTCTGTTCTTTGTGTCTTTTGAAAGATAAAGGACAAGACAATTTTATTTATCTATCTTTTTATTTCGCCTATTTAATGTCATGACCAACATCTGAACCTTGTCAACCTTGGTTCTCCAGTTCTGAACCTCATAGTATTTGTAGCTAAGCTTATCTTATGGTGCCTGTCTTTGCAGCATATTTCATGTTTAAATCACAGAAAAAAAAATGCACCAAACGGATATACCACTGACTATACTAGCTAATATAGTCAGTGGCATATCCGTTTGGTGCATTTTTTTTCTGTGATTTATATATTTATATATTTTCATCCGCACAATGCTCCGTTTTGTGTAGGATGCCTTTGTGGTGCATGTGGTCCGCGCCGGCATCCTCCATTGTACGCATTATTTGCTGGGGATGGTCGTTTGCTGCGGTCCACATGCGGTGGGACTGCTCCCCCAATGAGAAACACGCTACAGTGTTTGGGGTCTGAGCAGTTCCCCCATATTGGCCACTCTATTTCTGTGATCTTGTTGCATATTTCATGTTGTAAAACCTTCATGGAGATAGGATTATATATAGAGTACTGTTACGGTGTTATTATCCACAACAGAATCAGAAAGTGATCATGGAGCCACTTTGATAATCCAGCCATTTTCTATTTACTCAACAGTTTGGGCGCCTAAACAACATTACATTTCAGACTTAAACATTTTATAAACTGATCATGCATAAGTAGTAGAGATAGTGGATGCACCAAGCAATGAGAATATGTGTAAAGTGCTGCAAAATGTGTTGGCGCTATGTAAGTCAATATATAAGCGAAAGTAAATGAAAAATTCAAGCTGGCCAAAATGATGGCAAATGAAAATCTGCACATTTAAAAATACCCAGTATAAGCATAAAGTGGATGAAAATAGCAGCAGAGGTATTCCACAGGATATGCAATAAATGTCAGTTTAAGTTCTACTTCTGGAAACCCTTCTTCTTGTACATTCTGTATTACCTGTAGACCAATAGACAGAGCAACCCAATGCTCTCCATACCTCTCTTTATGTTTCCTTCCTATTAGTGGTAAAACAGCAGGCCCCCGGCAGCTATGGCAGCAGCTGCACGCGAGACACTTTCATCAAAAATTTTTAGCACGTATTTACAATCTATATGTGAATATGCTATGTATTTTTTTTTAAATAAAAGTATGGTTATCTGGATATACCATTATTTTATGAACTCACTACATATATACTACTTCCTGTCCAGAGTCTTTAATTTTCTCTCTGGAATTTTAGCACATCAGAGAATCTCACTTAATGCTCTCAGCCAGACCTGTGAAGGGTGAGGGATGGTAAGTCCACACCTTTCCTGTGCTATCCCAGTAGTGTGGCTGGTCAGAATCCACATTAACCATAGCAATGCACGGATCCTCTTTGTTTCTCCTAAACTCTTCTTGTAAATACACAGTCGTGGCCAAAAGTTTTGAGAATTACATAAATATTGGAAATTGGAAAAGTTGCTGCTTAAGTTTTTATAATAGCAATTTGCATATACTCCAGAATGTTATGAAGAGTGATCAGGTGAATTGCATAGTCCTTCTTTGCCATGAAAATTTACTTAATGCCAAAAATAACTTTCCACTGCATTTCATTGCTGTCATTAAAGGACCTGCTGAGATCATTTCAGTAATCGTCTTGTTAACTCAGGTGAGAATGTTGACGAACACAAGGCTGGAGATCATTATGTCAGGCTGATTGGGTTAAAATGGCAGACTTGACATGTTAAAAGGAGGGTGATGCTTGAAATCATTGTTCTTCCATTGTTAACCATGGTGACCTGAAAAGAAACGCGTGCAGCCATCATTGCGTTGCATAAAAATGGCTTCACAGGCAAGGATATTGTGGCTACTAAGATTGCACCTCAATCAACAATTTAAAGGATCATCAAGAACTTCAAGGAAAGAGGTTCAATTCTTGTTAAGAAGGCTTCAGGGCGTCCAAGAAAGTCCAGTAAGCGCCAGGATCGTATCCTAAAGGGGATTCAGCTGCGGGATCGGAGAGCCACCAGTGCAGAGCTTGCTCAGGAATGGCCGCAGGCAGGTGTGAGCGCATCTGCACGCACAGTGAGGCGAAGACTTTGGGAAGATGGCCTGGTGTCAAGAAGGGCAGCAAAGAAGCCACTTCTCGCCAAAAAAAAAAAAAATCAGGGACAGATTGATCTTCTGCAGAAAGTATGGTGAATGGACTGCTGAGGACTGGGGCAAAGTCATATTCTCCGATTAAGCCTCTTTCCGATTGTTTGGGGCATCTGGAAAAAGGCTTGTCCGGAGAAGAAAATGTGAGCGCTACCATCAGTCCTGTGTCATGACAACAGTAAAGCATCCTGAGACTATTCATGTGTGGGGTTGCTTCTCATCCAAGGGAGTGGGCTCACTCACAATTTTGCCCCAAAACACAGCCATGAATAAAGAATGGTACCAAAACACCCTCCAATAGCAACTTCTTCCAACAATCCAACAACAGTTTGGTGAAGAACAATGCATATTCCAGCACAATGGAGCACCGTGCCATAAGGCAAAAGTGATAACTAAGTGGCTCGGGGACCAAAATGTTGACATTTTGGGTCCATGGCCTGGAAACTCCCCAGATCTTAATCCCATTGAGAACTTGTGGTCAATCCTCAAGAGGCGAGTGGACAAATAAAAACCCACTAATTCTGACAAAATCCAAGAAGTGATTATGAAAGAATGGGTTGCTATTAGTCAGGAATTGGCCCAGAAGTTTATTGAGAGCATGCCCAGTCGAATTGCAGAGGTCCTGAAAAAAAGGGCCAACACTGAATATTGCAAATACTGAATCTTTGCATAAATGTCATGTAATTGTCGTTAAAAGCCTTTGAAACGTATGAAGTGCGTGTAATTATATTTCACTACATCACAGAAACAACTGAAACAAAGATCTAAAAGCAGTTTAGCAGCAAACTTTGTGAAAACTAATATTTGTGTCATTCTCAAAACTTTTAACCACGACTGTACAATATACAAGGAAATCACAATTAGAGTATACAAGACTTGAACATAATGCAACAATCAGTGTATACTGACACATCTAAATAAAGATATGTGCTAGATGATATAAATGTGATTGTAGCAGCCAGTCGATATAAACTGGTTATGTATGCACCTCCGAACTGTTTTGAATAGCACCAGTAGTCATTACAAAAACTTATACTTATTGAGAGAGACATGTCTGTAGGCAGCCAGAAAGGTCCTCTACATCAACTTCTGATGCATTGTTCACCGGGCATTTTCTCTGGAAATGTTTCTTCCACATTTATGGTATCTAGCCAATATTCCTATTCAGGTTTGCCAGTACAAGCTGATTCTTTGCATTATACTCAGGTTTTCAATACTCCCCAATTATGGCTTCACTAACTCTGTACTTTCCTTTGTATATTTATGCAAGATTTGGATCGCATTTATCAAGCTTATCATGTTCTCCAGTATGTCCTTTTATCATGTACTATATGTTGCATGGGGATTGTGTATAGCTTGTACATATTCTTTGATACAATATTCATTTTGTGATTACCATATGTTTTTTTCTTGGTTTTATAATTATTGCCATTATAAACAGTAATGGATCCTTTATACTGCTCGATGTTCTGAAAGATTACGAATGCTCGTTAGCGATAATCTCTTTGTAATGGTGCCGCTGATTACCTGATGAACAAGGGAATCGTTCATGCTGACAAATAAATAATCGTTTTCTGGTAGCAAATCTTACCGTCTAAACAGCACTCTACTTCCAGCAAACAATGATTTTGTATGGGATGAGCGATGGCATTAGCAATCACTCTGCCCCGTTCTGTGGAGGGGATCACTGCAAGTATAGGCAGTGGTCACCACTACTGATGTCCACACACTTGTTGGGAAGGAACGCTTTGTTCCCAACAATTATTTGCTACATTGGACCATGTAAAGGGGCCTTTAGATTGGAAGCTCTACTCTGATCCTTGTCTGTTTACATGTCTATCTAGGCCTGTGAAGAGAACAATAAAGCTGTCATTGTCAGCCATTCCAATTCTCCACCTGCTGTTCTAATGAGACTACCTAACAGATAAACTCTCAAAAATTAGTTAAAGGCAGGAAATAGTAAAAAAAAAGAAAAAAGAAAAATCAACACTCACCTTTTGAAAGTCTGTTCATCAGGGGTATAGTGGTAAGTGGTAGCAGTCGCTACCGGGCCAAGAATCCACAGGGTGCCCAAAAACTCCTCTGCCACAAAAAAAGACATCAGTATTACAGAAAATAGATGATTACACTCACCGGTAATTACTTTTCCATGAGTCCATGACAGCACCCTTGAGAGAGCCCGCCTCCAACCGGACAGGAAACAGGAACTTCAATTGGGAAGCTTTTTAAGGCAGGATCCAGCCTCTACTCCTCAGTCGTCTACAAGAAACATGTCCTGCAAAATATTCCTTTTTTCTTTTTTTCTTTTTTTTTTGTATATATATTTTTTTTTTTTTTGCTTTCTCTCTTTTTTTTTTCTTTTATATTATCAGGTTCCCATTACACTATATATTTATATAAATATAACTTTTTTTTTTTTTGGGGGGGAATAAAGACGGGTGCTGTCATGGACTCATGGAAAAGTAATTACCGGTGAGTGTAATCATCTATTTCCCTTACGCCATGACAGCACCCTTGAGAGATGACTAGACTAGTAATCCTTTAGGGAGGGATCACGGAACTCAGGACTTTCCTACCATAGGACAGTTGGCTCTTGCCATCCAGATCTAATCTGTAATGGCGGAAAAAGGTACAGGGAGACTTCCAAGTAGCCGCCCTACAGATCTGCTCTAAAGATGCTTCTGCTCTCTCTGCCCAAGAGGCGGAGACCACCCTAGTTGAATGAGCCCCAAAACCCAAAGGACAAGGAATGTCTTTAGATTTATAAGCCAGGGAAATAGCAGAGATGATCCATCTGGAAAGGGTTCTAGATGTAACCTTACTACCTTTGTTTCTACCGGAAAATTGAACAAACAGCCTAGAGGATTTTCTCCAAGGTTTCGTGACTTCCAAATATCTCAGAATACATCTTCTGACATCAAGACAATGCAAATCCCTCTCACTCGCATTCTTTGGATTCTGACAGAGGGAAGGAAGAACAATATCCTGAGACCTGTGGAAGAAAGAGACAACCTTGGGAAGGAAAGCCGGGACTGGTTTTAGTATAATTCTGTCTTCCAAAATCTTAGTGTAAGGGGGAGAGATAGACAGGGCTGAAATCTCACCCACCCTTCTAGCAGTGGTAATGGCCACTAAAAAAACTGTCTTGAGTGTAAGGATCCTAATTGGAAGGTTTTCCAGAGGCTCAAAAGGATTGAACATCATACTAGACAGAACCAGGTTCAGATCCCAGGGAGGGACAGCTTCCTGGGCACCTGATGCATCCGGCTAACAGCCCTAAAGAACCTCTTTATCCATGGATGATCGGCCAATGCGGAATCAAAATAGGCACTTAAAGCGGACACCTGAACCTTCAGAGTGCTAACTCTAAGCTTCATCTTAAAGCCATTCTGCAAAAAATCGAGAACTAAGGAAATAGGAGGAGAGGCCAACAGGTCCACAGGTCTACCGGCAAAAGAATTAAATTTCTTCCAGATTCTAGCGTAGATAGAGGAAGTAACATCCTTTCTACAAGAGAGGAGAGTATTAACTACATCTTTAGAAAGCCCTTTTTTCTCTAGTATGGACCTCTCAGAAGCCAGGCCGTGAGATGTAAACTGTTCACTTGCGGATGGTATACTGGGCCCTGGCTCAACAGATCCTCCCGGTCCGGAAGTATCCATGGGTCTGACACTGACAGCTTCCGGAGCCAGGTGAACCATGACCTCCTCGGCCAGAAAGGAGCAATCAGGATCACCGTGGCTTCGGACCGTCTCAATTTTTGAAGAACTCTCGGAATTAATTTTATCGGAGGGAAGGCGTATAATAATTGCCTGGCCACTGATGAGCGAAAGCGTCTATCGCTGTGGGACGATCCTCCGGATTTAGAGAGAAGAACCGTCGACATTTTCGATTTCTTTCTGCTGGCAAACAGATCTAACGTGGGTCTTCCCCAGAGCGTTTCTATCTGGAGAAAAACTGACTGATTGAGACACCATTCCCCTGATTTAGATGTCTCCTGCTCAGGTAATCTGCTGTTACATTTTCTGCCCCTTTTAGGTGTACAGCTTTTAACATGGGAATGGAGGGAATTATGATTTTGAAAATTTCTTCCGTTAAGGACATAAGTTCTCTTGATCTTGTTCCCCTTGTTTGTTGAGGTATGCGACAACCGTGGTGTTGTCTGAAAATATTTTTACTTTTTTCCTTTTATTTTTGGAAAGAAATTTTTTAAGGCTAGATAGACGGCTCTTAATTCCCTCATGTTCTGTGATTCGTTTCTTTCTTGTATGGACCAAGTCCCTGAGCTACTGCGTCTTGACAGAACGCCCCCAACCAGTCGGACTTGCGTCCGTTGTAACAGAGATGTCTTCCTGCAGATCCCATTGAAGACCCTGGGACAGGTTCTCCGGTTTCAGCCACCATTGGAGAGACTGGATGACTTCTGGGGGAGGTGAAGGCGACTTTCTAGTGGACGGAGGCTCCCTTGCCAAACATCCAGAATCTGCCACTGTAGTCTCCGGGAGTTCAACAATGCCCAGTTTACTGCTGGAATTGAAGCCGTCATCCTTCCTAGGACCGCCATGCCTTGTCGAATAGTCCTGTTGTCTGTTGTCATCAGAGAACGAATCTCTTCTTGAAGTCTGAGAATCTTTGGTTGGGGAAGTAGACATCGCTGATTTACAGAGTCCAGTATCAGACCTAAAAACATGCAAGATTTTGAGGGAACTAGGTTCGATTTTTTCCAATTTATTTCCCATCCCAGTTTTCCTAGAATTTCTAACACCAATCTGACCTGACAAGCCATGCTGGCGTCTGAGACTGTTACAATCAAAATGTCGTCTAGGTAGGGGACAGTTAAAATGTCCCTTTCCTTACATGCGCCATTACCTCTGCCATAATCTTGGTGAATAATCGGGGAGCCTGGGCCAACCCGAATGGAAGAGCCCTGTACTGAAAATGTAGAATGTCTGTTCCTGTAGAAACAGCAATCCTTAGGTACTTTTGAAAGTCTGGATGAATTGGGATGTGATAATACGCATCTCTTACGTCTAAGGTTGTCATCACACAGTTCGGGAACAAATATTTTATGGTGGACTGAACAGATTCCATCCTGAATTTTTGTATTTCAAATACTGATTCAGAAGTTTTAGGTTTATGATCATCCTGTAGGACTTGTCTGGTTTGGGAACCAGAAACAGGGACGAATAAAACCCTCTTCCCTTTCCGATTCTGGAACCTCTATCAGGACCTTCTTTTCTAGCAGAGAAAAAAGCTCCGTTTTTAATGCCAGATCCTTCTTGGAACCGGGTCTGAGAAAAGTGATTTTCATTCTTTCCGGAGGAGAGAGGCAAACTCGAGACGGAACCCATCTTTTATGATGCCTCGAATCCAAGGGCTTGCGGAAATATCTTCCCAAGCCTCTAGAAAATGAGAAAGCCTTCCTCCCACCGGAAAAAACCGTCATTGCTGAGTAGACTTCTGGCGACTGTTGGGCTGGGAATTAAATAAGAACCCTTTTTCCTTTCTAGACTTATTATCCCTCCAATATTTTCTCTTTTTCTGCTGAAAGTCTTCTCTACGGTTGCGCCGAAAAACTGTCTTTTCTTTTCTGGTTTAACTGAAGGAAACCCTTTTTGTCATCCGCAGCTTTTTCAAGCAGGTCATCTAAGACCGATCCAAATAAAAAGTCACCCTGGCAGGGAATGGCACATAATTTGTTTTTTGATCCAGTGTCTCCCGACCAGTTCTTCAACCAGATTGCCCTCCTGGCGGAATTAGATAAAGCTGCTGATTTTGCGCTAAGTCTAAGGGCATCGGCCGAGGCATCGGAAATGAAATCAACCGCCTTTAGAATTGTAGGAAATACCTCCAACAGTTGTTCTCTTGGGGTCTTATTTTCAATCTGCGATCCTAGGTCCTGTAACCAAAATTTAAGGGACCTAGCCGTAGAGGTGGCTGCAATATTTGGTTTAAATGCCTGTGTGGAGGCTTCCCACACGTTTTTGAGATAAAGTTCAGCCCTTCTGTCCATTGGGTCTTTTAAGACGCCCAAATCGTCAAAAGGCAAGGCCGATTTTTTAGCCATTTTTGCCACTGGAGCGTCAAGCTTAGGAGGCTTATCCCAAGAAGAACATTCCCCTTCCTCAAATGGATATTTCCTTTTCATATTTCTGGGGATAAATAACTTCTTATCAGGCTTCTTCCATTCTTTCTGGATCAAAGCCTTTAGATTCTCGTTTACAGGGAAAACTCTCGCCTTTTTATGCGCTAAGTCTCCAAACATAATCTGTTGAATAGTTTTCTGTTCTTTGGCCTCATCAACCTTCATGGTAGCTCTGATCGCTTTTAGTAAAGCATGTGTATCTTCATAAGAGAAAAGCGGCTTGCCAGCAGGCTCGTCCTCACATGAAGAGTCAGAGCTATCCAGGATCTCTCCTAACTCTGATTCACTACCAGGAGAACCTGAATCTGAGATGCGGCAAGAGCGTCTTTGCTTCCCTGAGGGGAGGAAGGAAGGAGCCTCTTGAATTCTTTCATAGAGTCCGCAATCTCCGATCTGACCATGGACTTAATACTTTGCTTTAGACTAGACGATTCTTCCTCCAGCATTTTATCAATACATTTCTGGCACAGTAATCTATTCCAGGACGGTGACAGCTTTTTCCTACAGGTAGCACATTCCTTCCCTTTCGTTTTAGCAGAAGCCTTTCTTGGACTCTTTTTAACACTCTAAAAAATAAGAGCACACAGAAAAAGCTCCTAATGAGAAATGAACGGATTAGAAAGAAATTGGGGTATAACCCCTTACCCCACCAGGAATACCGAACGTGTCTCATGGCTGTCCTGGTCCTCTGTGCGCTGCACCCCTTCTTCCATTGTCGGATTCAGGGAGAAGGATTCTCCATAGGCACTTCCACCCAGGCCCAGGAAAGGCTGGCTGGCACCCCTCCACCGGCGCACAAGAGGTTTTTAAAACCTGACGGTCGATCCTCCCTGTGGCAGGCCGCTGGCGTCCTGAGCGAGCCACTTCCGGTTTCATGCGTTCCACCGACCGGAAGTGGCCCGCGCGTCACTTCCGGTGCGCGCTTCAGGCCTGTTCAAAGGGCTTAGCTATACCGCCGCCCTGTAAGCCTGCGAGGAGAGGATCCCCCGCATCAGGACCCGGAACTCCCAGAAACTACCAGGAGTGTCCGAGTGACGCCCATACCTCCCGGTATGGACGGACTGCCGCTGCTCCCCAGGCCGGTCTCCAACCGAGACCAGGAGGACCGGAGGGGTGAAGATCCAGTCTGGCAGGCGGCTCCTCTGGGAGACTTACGCCGCACCAGGTAACCCCGCTGGCCATTCAAAAAACCATAATGGGGCCCTGCAGCCGATGCAGCTTCCCTGCAGAAGAATTCCTCCCATCCAGCAGGACAGGAAACAGGAACTGAGGAGTAGAGGCTGGATCCTGCCTTAAAAAGCTTCCCAATTGAAGTTCCTGTTTCCTGTCCGGTTGGAGGCGGGCTCTCTCAAGGGTGCTGTCATGGCGTAAGGGAAATACATTGTAGGTGGGGGAATCTTACAGATTTTGAAGTGAGGTTAGGCCTCTGCCCTTCATACTAGTCCAGAGACTCACGTCCCTACGATTTATGGTCCCTGTCAGAACAAAGTACTTTTTTGAAACACTGCTTCATGCTTGTTGCTATTCTATTTCTATGTTGAACAACCCATTTAAAGGGAATTTATTAGTCTTTTCTGTGCCATCACATTAGGTCATTAAAATGATCTCAATTCTCTAATATATACCTGTCAACCTAAAGTACTCTATTAATAAGCAAAAATGATAGGTTAGGGGCAGTTTTTGAGTCAAATCAATTCCCCATGACTGGTCATTCTGAGACTTTTGTCAGAATATTACACTGTTGTTTTTTTGTTGTTGTGTTGTTGTTTTTAATTGATGGACTATTGGAATATGTTTGAAGCAAATTACAATATATAAGAAAATGTATTATTAATATGAAACATGAATTTAACATTAGTTGGAAAAGTCATATTAAAGTAAAAAATCTGAAGATGTTCATCAATGTAGTATATGAATGTTTTTATATCTATTCTCCCTAAACGTTACAGCAAAAGATCTATTGATGAAATACTTTAGCTAAAATGTAAACATATCACTAAGCTTGCTTTTTTAATGTCAGGAAACAAATTGTTTCAATATAATAAAAAAAGTTTTAATCAAATTAGAGGATTTGTAAAAACACCCAGATTAACCACAGTTAGGTAGCAAACTGTTGAATTGTTATTTTACCTGCCTTGTGTGATTTAATTGCATTTTGTTGTCTGAATACATTTGGAAGCCTCTAGGACATAAACCACCATCTTAAACAGATTAGCTCTATTTTCTAAATTCCTATTTCACTCGATAAACCTTTTTTATGGCAATCAGTTCTCTAAGATATGCATTTAACCCCTTACTCTTATTTGTTTCACTTTTCTATCACACGGACTTGAAATATATCAGCCATAACTAAAATGGGTTGCAAACACTGAAATCATAATTTCCACTTTTTTAAAACCTTTATTTAAACCAATAAATTACCTGCTATACTATAGCATGGATTTAAAAAAAAAAAATTATCCATGAGGATGGAAGCAGTGCTTGTTTGCAAAAGTAAGAAATACAATTTATTTACCAATTACAGCAAAATGACAAACAAGCAAATAAGACTAAGGTCTATGGCAAAAAAAAAAAAAATTGGGATTCTGCTCCTGAAGGGACAGCTTGCTTTAAGGATTTAATAAGTTGTTAAGTCATTTTATAAAAATAATAGTCCATGTGTCCCTGCATGATCTGTTCATGTGCTATATTTAGTATAGTGTTAGTTACGTTAACTAGAAACATAACCTAAAACTGTGAAAAATAAGACAGACTAAAGAGACTCATTGACATTATATTGTTATATTGTAGAGATGAGTAAATTGAACCTATTAATTTATAACCCGTCCCAAATTTTTCAAGAATACTGCTTCTGTCTAACCTGAACTTTCATGATTCATTTCAGGTGACTCCGGTGACTCAGAGAGAGAAACCATCATGTAAAGCTCTTCTGGAGAAGAGACATGCAAATCAGTCTTCCTTCATAAAGGGAACCTGTCATCAACTTTATGCTGCCCATACTAACGGCAGAATAAAGTAGAGACAGGTGAGTTGATTTCAGTGGTCTGTCATTAAAAAGTTAAATGTAAGTGGTTGGCGAGAAGAAACATCACAATCATTGCAGACTGGGCCTGGAAAAGAGTCATGGCTACCTGAGAAGAGTCATAGTTATTCAGAAATTCCTGCTCTCCCTCCCCACCTGCTGATTGACAGTCTTCTACCTAGTTTTCTCCCTTTCTCTCTAGGAGAGAACTGCCAATCATCAGCAGATGGGTGGGGAGTGCAGGAGATTATGCATAACCATGACTCTTTTCAAGGCCTGCGCTGCAATGATTATGATGCTAATTCTTGGCAACCACTTACTTTTAGCTCATGAGTGACACACTGCTGAAGTCAGCATTTCTGTCACTATGTGATGCTGCCCACAGGTCAGCACAAAGTTGATGACAGGTTCTGTCAGGGATCAGAGAGGAAGGAAAGAGGGTGCACTCTGACTCCACCCTCAACCCCTGTCCCTGCCTACTTACACTACCCGCCCTAGGCGACGGGGCGTAACTGGGCGACGGTCCCTTACTTAACGTAAGTGCACAGAGGAAAGATAAGAAGGGTCAACAAGCCAAAGGTCAAAACCAGGAGAAGCGGGCCGTACAAATGGAACGAGCAAAAGCAAGGTCAACAGTCAAAGCCGAGGTCAATCCAGGAAAGCAAATACGTACAAAGGATGAGACGTAGTCGAGGTCAAAGAACGAGCCGAGGTCACAAGGTCAGGAGGTCAATCAGATAAGCAGCTGCAGACTAGAACCAAAGGACTAGGAAGCTCCAATAGACCAGTATCACAGGCAACCTGTGGCCAGCAGGTTGCCTGTATTTATAGTGGGGAGTGAGGGTCATGTGACGTGGCCAGCGTCACATGACCGACAGACAGATAAGTCAAGCACCGAGTGATCAACTCGGTGCTCAAGGCAGACCTAGGAGCAGGGAGCCTCCCAGCTAGCAAAGCTGCCCTGGGAACAAGGCTGAATACAGATCCTTGCTCCTGAAGTCAAGCAGCAGGTCTGCGGCTGATGGGAGACCGAGTGCACCTTCGGCGCCTCGTTACAGTACCCTCCCTTCTACGAGGGGCCACCAGACCCAAGTCCTTGGGTACAAATCTCTCAGGATGCTCATTATGAAACTTTTTGATGAGTCTCGGAGCGTGGATGTCAGTAGCTGGGACCCAAGACCTCTCCTCAGGTCCATAGTCCTTCCAGTGGACAAGGTACTGCCAGGAGTTTCGGACCTTTCTAACATCCACAATTCTGGAGATTACAAACTCATCTTTATTGTCAATTTGTATGGGAGGAGGAGCTGACTGCGACGGAACAATGGGTGGAACATATTTCTTAAGCAACAATTTATGGAAAACATTATGAATGCGAAAAGAGTCCGGCAATCTCAATCTAAAAGATACAGGATTAATAACGCCAATAATCTCATAGGGCCCAACAAACCGTGGTGCCAGTTTCCTAGAGGACACCTTCAGCGGTAGATTTCGAGTAGACAACCAGACCCTATCACCAAGCTCAAAATTAACCCCCTTAGAACGCTTCCTATTAGCCATCCGTTTTTGTTGTTCTTGGGCTTTTGCAGGTTCACTTGGACCCGTGCCCAAACTGTGCACAGTTCAGAAGTTACTCTATTGGCTTCAGGGTTAGAAGAAGGTATCAACGAGCTAGAGTTAAATCGAGGATGTATTCCAAGGTTACAAAAGAAAGGAGAAACCCCAGTAGAAGAATTCACACGGTTATTTATAGCAAATTCTGCCAGAGAAAGAAATTTTACCCACACATGTTGATTTTCAGAGATGTAGGATCTTAAAAATTGCTCAAGGGTCTGATTTAGTCGTTCCGTCTTGACCATTAGTCTCAGGGTGAAAAGCAGACGAGAAGGCCAAAGAAATCCCAATTCTCTGACAGAAGGCTCTCCAGAATTTAGAAACAAATTGAACGCCTCTGTCAGAAACAATATTTTCCGGGATCCCGTGAAGTCGTACAATGTGATCAATAAAAACAGTAGCTAGACTCTTAGCACTAGGAAGTTTACTCAGAGGAACAAAATGTACCATCTTACTAAATCTGTCAACCACTACCCAAACCACTGACTTACCCTCAGAAGACGGCAGGTCAGTAATAAAATCCATAGAAATATGCGACCAGGGCCTACTGGGAATGGGTAGTGGTTGTAACTCCCCAGCAGGACGTGTCCTAACAGTTTTAGATCTAGCGCACACTTCACAAGCAGACACATATGCATTGACGTCTCTTGACAAAGTAGGCCACCAGTATGCTCTGGAAACCAACTCACGAGTGCCTTCCATGCCAGGGTGACCACATAAAACAGAATCATGACACTCACCCAACAACTGGAGCCGAAAATGCGCGGGAACGAATAACTTATCTGAAGGTGTATGCGCAGGTGCCAGATGTTGAGCTGATTCAATATCAGAGGATAATGATGCCATGATGATATTGGCTGGAAGGATGGGTTCCAGAGGGGTATCGGAAGACTGAAAGGCAGAAAAACTTCTTGACAAGGCATCGGCCTTTACGTTCTTACTTCCTGGCCTGTAAGTAATGGAAAAATTAAATCGAGTAAAGAATAATGCCCATCTGGCTTGACGAGGGTTTAAACACTTAGCGGACTCAAGAAATAACAAATTCTTATGATCAGTAAGAACGGTAATTTTATGTTTTGCCCCCTCCAAAAAATGTCTCCATTCCTCAAATGCCCACTTAATAGCTAGCAGCTCACGGTTCCCAATATCATAATTCCTTTCTGTAGGAGAAAATTTTCTGGAGAAAAAGGCACAAGGTCTGAGGTTAGAGAAGTTAGAGGGTCCTTGAGACAATACTGCGCCCACTCCATCCTCAGAGGCATCTACCTCCACTATAAAAGGTTCCTCCAGATTTGGTTGAATTAAGACTGGGGCACTAGTGAAACTTCTTTTAAGATTCTCAAAGGCTTGAATGGCTTCCTCAGACCAATTGACTAGATCTGCCCCTTTTTGGTAAGATCTGTTAACGGTTTGGCGATAATGGAAAATTTTTTAATAAACTTACGATAATAATTGGAGAAACCCAAAAAGCGCTGTAAGGCTTTAAGGGATGATGGCCTCACCCATTCCTGGATTGCCAGTACCTTCCCAGCATCCATTTTGAAAGAATAAGGAGTGAGGACATACCCAAGATACAGGATCTCCTGTACTCCAAAAATGCATTTCTCAAGTTTAGCTGATAATAGGTTTACCCTTAAAATGTCTAGTACTAGTCTTATATGTCTCACATGCGAGTCCCAGGTGGGAGAAAAAAATCAGAATATCATCAAGATAGATGATTAAAAACTTCCCAATGAATTCCCTGAAAATGTCATTCATGAAATTTTGGAAGACAGCTGGGGCATTACTAAGCCCGAAAGGCATAACTAGGTATTCAAAATGTCCCTCAGGAGTGTTAAATGCAGTCTTCCATTCATCACCCTCCTTTATTCGGATCAAATTGTAAGCTCCCCTCAAGTCGAGTTTGGAAAACCAGGCAGCTCCTAAAACCTGATTGAACAGGTCGGGAATTAAAGGGAGGGAATATTGATTTTTAACAGTAATCATATTTAATTTACGGTAATCAATACAGGGTCTGAGTCCTCCATCCTTTTTTTAACAAAAAGAACCCCGCACCCATTGGAGATACCGAGGGCCTAATGTGCCCCTTATCCAAACTCTCTTTAATATATTCCCTCATTGAATTTCGTTCGGGACCAGATAGGTTATAAATTCTTCCTTTGGGATATCGGGACCCAGGTACTAATTCAATAGCACAATCATACGGTCTATGGGGCGGTAATTCTTTTAGCTCGGATGACGAAAACACATCAGCATAATCCCTAATATATGGCGGAAGGGTTTGGGATATAGTATGAACCCCTGCTAAAGCAACCGATAAACAGGACTTACACTGAGAACCCCATCTTTCTATCTCACCAGTAGCCCAATTAATAACCGGATTATGTAATTGGAGCCAGGGCATACCTAATACTACATTTACGGGTAGATTCTCAAGAATTAGGAATGAACATCTCTCAGTGTGACACACCCCTACAGAAAGAGATCTCCGGGGTACAAAACTTGACCGTACCACCCGCCAGGGGAGTGGAATCAATGGCTACAATGTTCACTGAGCGAGGAAGGGCTAAAATTGGAATTCCTATTTGGACAGCAAATTTACGGTCAATGAAATTAGATGCTGACCCGGAATCAATAAAGGCGTCACCAAAACCCCTGACTGTCCCCAGAGACACAGTAATAGGAACCAGCAGCTTTTTTCTTACCACCCCAGGGAGTAACTTGTCTGTTGAGCCCTCTGGTTTGGGTGGACCTCCGGAAGAAGGGATCTTAGGGCACTGTCGGACCCAGTGATCGGAGCCGCCACAGTAGAAGCACAGTCCACGATGACGGCGCTGTTCCTTCATTGTCATGCCCAGCTGCATGGGTTCATCAGAGAAGCCTTCAGATTTTGCTATCACCGGACCCATCTCCATCTTGGGAACCATCTGTGGAACAAGAAGGTGTTCTCGCTGTCGTTCCCTAACCCGTCTGTCTAGCCTAATGGCTAACGTCATGGTTTGTTCTAAGGTTTCGGGGTGGATAACACACTAGCATATCCTTGAGGGTGTCAGACAAACCGGACTTAAATTGACTTTTGAGGGCCGGTTCGTTCCACTCTGAGGAAACGCACCATTTACGGAATAAGGTACAGTACTCCTCAACCGGACGGTCACCCTGTCTGAGGAATTTCAGCTGGGTCTCTGCTACCATGGCACGGTCAGGTTCGTCATATAACACACCTAGCGCCTGAAAAAATGCTTCAACGGATTGGAGGCATTGCGAATCGGAAGGCAACGAGAATGCCCAATCCTGGGGGTCCCCCTGTAATAAGGAAATAATGATCCCCACCCTCTGTTGCTCAGATCCAGAGGAATAGGGACGTAGCGAAAATAAAGCTTACAGCTTTCCTTAAACGTCACAAAGCTTCTACGGTCTCCTGAAAATCGGTCAGGAAGCTTAACGTGGGGTTCCATACAGGCAGGTGCCACTTGGGCAGCGATGGGAGGCACAGGAAGATCCCTAGCAATCTCTTGTGCCTGTAATCTCTCCCCAATTCTTGAACTATTTGGGCCAGATTCTGCACGTGATCAGTCAGGCTCTGTAAGGGGTCCATGGTAAAAAAACTTTTCGGCCTGTGATTCTGTCAGGGATCAGAGAGGAAGGAAAGAGGGTGCACTCTGACTCCACCCTCAACCCCTGTCCCTGCCTACTTACACTACCCGCCCTAGGCGACGGGGCGTAACTGGGCGACGGTCCCTTACTTAACGTAAGTGCACAGAGGAAAGATAAGAAGGGTCAACAAGCCAAAGGTCAAAACCAGGAGAAGCGGGCCGTACAAATGGAACGAGCAAAAGCAAGGTCAACAGTCAAAGCCGAGGTCAATCCAGGAAAGCAAATACGTACAAAGGATGAGACGAAGTCGAGGTCAAACAACGAGCCGAGGTCACAAGGTCAGGAGGTCAATCAGATAAGCAGCTGCAGACTAGAACCAAAGGACTAGGAAGCTCCAATAGACCAGTATCACAGGCAACCTGTGGCCAGCAGGTTGCCTGTATTTATAGTGGGGAGTGAGGGTCATGTGACGTGGCCAGCGTCACATGACCGACAGACAGATAAGTCGAGCACCGAGTGATCAACTCGGTGCTCAAGGCAGACCTAGGAGCAGGGAGCCTCCCAGCTAGCAAAGCTGCCCTGGGAACAAGGCTGAACACAGATCCTTGCTCCTGAAGTCAAGCAGCAGGTCTGTGGCTGATGGGAGACCGAGTGCACCTTCGGCGCCTCGTTACAGGTTCCCTTTAAAAGAAAAGAAAACTGAGTGCCCCACCCAAACAAACAACTCTTTCCAGTTGATTAACATTTATCAGAGCATAGGCTTGCGGTTGTGTTTCTCATTACAGAGAGTGCCTACTATAGGCCAAGAAACACTTCTCTGGGTTTATAGAAAATATAGTACAAATTTATTATAAATGCACTGGTATTAGAAACACTTAGCTTTCTTTTCATTTTGGAAAGAAAACTAATTTTCATATCTTTGGGTTTGTGGGGAAGATATTTAAATGTGAGATGTGCTATTTTGCTAAAATGTTTTTTTTTTTTGTTTGTTTTTTAGTTAGTTACATCCTGGCTGTCTCTTATTAATGTAGAATCATTTTTTTTTATCAGATTTTTTTTTATTGGACAAATTTCAAGAAATTCAATCATCTCTATTATATTTTTGTAATACCAAAGTGTAATATGTTTGACCTTCAAAGCTCCATTCAGAGTTTTCATCTTACAAGTTTGATGTACGATATATGAGGGTTAGAGGTGCAAAGGAGACAGGAGAGCACACTATGCAGGATATGACTGATAGCGATTGTAGAAGTTGTATGCTAGGATATGCCATTAGTTTATGATTGTGGGGGTCAGACCTCTGGGAACTCCACTGACCCTTAAAATAAAAGGGCACAGCACTGGTTAAGCTCTGTGTTACTTTCACTGTTTTACCCTGCACAGCGGTGCCCTCACTTTATTATGATCTTAAACTACAGACCAGGATCACTGGCTTTGAAACGTTATGGCCATGTGTTAAATGAAAAATATATTTGTAATGTATTAGCCAGAAATCAAACTAAGAGTCCTCAGTCAGCACTTAATACCTTTTAATGGCTAACTGCAAAGAAGATGACAAATGGACAGCTTTTGAGATTACTTAGATCTCTTCATGGCATAACACAAATCTGAGGAGTCACATATTTATACACAATATGACAAAGGAATAGTGCAGGGAAGTGATGTAAAGCAGAACTATCAATATGAAAAGTGAACAGTTGTAGCAGAAAATATTGGAGCAGGTAATAGATAGTGTTGATCACGAATTTTCGAATTGCGAATTTTAATCGCGAATATCGGCACTTCGAGAATTCGCGAATATTTAGAATATCGCAATATATTCGCAATAGCGAATAAAATCCGCATAAATTTGCATAAAAATTCGCATACAATTTGCATAAAAAATCGCATAAACTGGCATTTGAAAGCTACCTTTTAAATACCAGTTTATGCAAATTTTTATGCAAATTTTTATGCAAATGTATGCAATTTTTTAATGCGAATTTTAGCAATCAAGAAAAAATGACGAGATTACGAATTTGCAAATTTTAGAATATATGGCGAATATTCACCTAAATATTCGCGAATTCGAATATTGCCCCAGCCGCTCATCACTAGTAATAGATAAGGAGCGTAAACGTTTTATTGTCCTCAGATTGAGATCCGGTCTACCATTGTGATGAATCCGACGGGTCAGGGCACATTTCTTGACAGTGCTGCTTGACTGTCATACTCAGTAACTGGTCTCTGCATAATGATGCTATGTTCGCTGCAAAATTGCTATTCCCAGTGTTTAAAGTAGAGGAGTTAATAGCAATGTCTATATTTTTTGCAGAACGGTTTGCTATTGGCTACTCTGCAGTCAACAGAGAATTACTAGGCAGATATCTGGGCAGGGAAAGTGACTGAGCATGAGTGTCCACCAGAACACAGCTCAGTAGATGGACAAGGGTTTGCTATAAACTTTTTTTTTTATTAAACAAATGAAGTCTATTGTATCCAAAGTGCATACATGCATACAAGTAATGTTTACTGTTATACTCTTTATACACCAGGTGGTGCCATACTGTGTAAGTACTGTAAATATCTTATCTCTTCACTGGATTTTTTAAAATGTTATTCTTATTAGATTAATATAATATGGTTTACAGGTATTATAGTTAACATCTATGTAAATAAAGAAGGACGTATATATATGTGTGTCTGTATGTATGTTCCGCAATCACTCAAAAACGCAACCATCGATTTCAACGAAACTTGGTATGTATATCACTTGCAACCTGGAAAGAAATCTTGTGGGGGTAATACTCCCCTACACAGCAGCTGCATGAAGTTTGTATGATCCAACTGTTTTTGCTACACACATATTGCTCTGTAACCCAAAAACTCATCGATCAATTTCTACTAAACTTGGTACACATATCACTTACTATCTGGGAAAGAATACTGTGGAGGTAACATGCCGGTACACAATGAGTTTCTGTCTGTCCTGACATCTGTCTGTCTGTTGGTCTGTCTGTTCTTTATGCATGACCAAACGACTGAACCGATCTTCACCAAATTTGGAACATAGGTCCATCAGGTGTCAGGGAAGGTTTTAGACCGGGTCCCAGCTCTCTAGGATGTACCATTCCTGAGATATTCCCAAAAAATTAGCCAATACAAGCCTGCAAGTCTTTCTCTTCATATTCCAACTGCCATACACACGGTCACATGTCCCTTATCAGCCAATAGAAGCTCGCAGGCCCTTAGTCTCCACATACACACAGTTTTACTCCAGGTTTCCATAACAACCCAGCCATTTTTCTTCACTGCTGTAGGTCAGTTGTAGGCTAGGGCTACACGACGACATGTGTCGCGCAACAATAAGTCGCATGACACATAGGGCCCAACTACACTGCTACATGTGTCGCCTGACATTGATGTCACACGACAATTTTTCTAATGATAGTCTATGGTGTTGCACTGCAACATGTGACATGCTGCGACTGCGACGCGACAGTTGCAGCATGTCACATGTCGCAGTGCGATGCCATAGCCTATCATTATGAAAATTGTTGAGACAAAATGTCGTACAACACACATGTTGTCGTATAGCCCTAGCATTAAAGGGGCAGGGCGCTGTGGAGGTCACTGTTAAAGGGCGGGCACTGTGGAGGTCACTGTAAAAGAGGTGTTCACTGTGAATGTTACTGTTAAGGGGGCAGGCCACTGTGGAGGTCACTGTTAAAGAGGCGGACACTGTGGAGGTCACTGTTAAGGGGGCAGGGGCCACTATTAAAGGGGCAACTGCTGTGGAGGTCACTGTTAAGGCAGCAGTGTACTGTGAGGTCACTATTAAGGGAGCGGAGTACTGTGGAGGTCACTGTTAAGGGGGCAAGCCCCTGAACAGGTCACTGTCAAGGGAGTGGGGTGCTGTGAAACTCACTTTCAAAGGGGCAGGCTGCTGTTAAGGTCAAAGTTAAGGGGATGGGCTGCTGTCGAGGACCCATTTTAAAGTGGCGGGGACTTTTGGGGGGTCAGTGTTAAGTGGTGGGGTGCTGTAGAGGTCACTGTTATGGGGGATACTGTCGATATCTTTTAACGACACACACAAACATTAAATTAAATAGATGAAATATGCCCGTGCGAAACCGGTTCCTTCTGCTAGTTAAAATATAAAAATGCAATAATTATAAATTTTTGGTATACACAAGTTCATAAGCACATAATCTGGAAAGGGGTTGTCCCATTACAACAACTTGTACTCTACTCACCAGATAAGGGATGTGTCTGATCATTGAGGTTCCATCCACCGGTGACTCTGCTAATTATGAGAATGGGGGCGCATGTTCCACCATTCAACTGGAGAAGTGCTCCACTCAAATGGGGGAACACAGGTCCCTGTTCTAATGGTCAGCAGGGCCCCTGCACTCAATCCTTTATTACAACTGGTTGTTGTAATGGGACAGCCATTTTAAGTTAAAGGGAAGGGGAAAGTGGCAAATAACTAATAACATTGGTGACAATAACAATTCTATATGAATAAAGACTATGGGGGTCATTTATTGAACAGAAATATGCCTAAATTAGGCGTATTTCTGGTACAGATTGCAGCGTAAAGGTCCTTTGCACTGCAATCTATGACTTCTCCCTGCTCATGCCAGCTCTAAAAAAGTGGGTGTGGTGTGGGCGGGGAAGGGGATGGGTCAGAAAACCGCCTCATTCACCATTTCCTACGTCTGGTTTAGTCATAGAAAATGGGCTAAATGTAAGACAGCAAGGAAGCGGTCTTACATTTAGAAGCCGCAGTGGATTCGGCAAAGATATAAAGAGCCCTGCCCCTATGAATAGAGAATTCAATGCAACACGTAACATTCATGAGGAATATTGATTCAAGTAAACTGTAGAGCCTCATCAAATATGTTTACTTAGACACTCCATAAGGTGAATCTACCATTTTTCTGAAATTGTGGTAACTTGTTGATGAGAAAGGCTATAATCCTTTTGTCAAGACATGCTTCACTAATAAAACAGATTATTTCAAACAAACATGGTGGATTTGTCATGATTCAGCAGCGTCCAGTTCATAGGGAAACCAGGAATTCTGCCAGGCACTCACTGACGTCGGAGCCCCAGGCCAATAAGGAAGCGATCTGGGGCTCACAAACATCAGGACATGCGGGTGGCGGCTCTACTCGGTGTACCAGCACACCGGAGAGAGCTGCCTCTTATCTGGCATTTTATAAGTGCTGTTGAATTTTCTTGTCCTCTGGGTCCCCCTACTGTTCTGTGTGATTATTTAGGACTCCCCTGGCTTTGGATTTCTGGATTGGACTTTGTGAATACGGTTTTGGTTTTGTCGTTTGCCTCAAGCGTACTTGTACTGTATGTCAGTTTAGGGCTGCACTATCCCTGGTTGCGTCTGACATTATTCGTTATCCTGACAGGGTTGGGTACTGGATCATTTTTTTAACAGAATGTAAATGGAAAACTATTTTCATTTTTTATGATTTATAAAAAGAATGAGATATAATGATGGAGCAGCCACAATTATTTGCAGTCTAAGGAGGTTATTTTCCTTGTTGAAGACTAGAAATGTCCATAGGTTATAGTATTGTTGTAATTTTTGTTTTGTATAGTTGCATTCATCAGTATTTCTAACTCCACATTGACCTTAAGGTCCCATATACATTAGTGTATTGATGCCTGAACCTGCTGAGACTGGAGGGTTTGGCCGACTTTCCTCTGACAGATGATCTCGGGGAATAGAAAGATTGGGCTAAATCATTATTTTGCCGCTATCCTTTTGTTCTCTTGGGACATGTCTGGTAGCAGGTTTCTCCCCTCTCCCTATAAAATACATAGACATGTTCAGCCAAGCCAAACAAGTATGTGTATGGGGGAGCTGATAGGGAGTACGGAGAAATAGCTGTCTAATATTCGGTTGAGAGAGCTGTTCAGTCAACAGCTATTGAATAGGTTTGCCCAGCTTTAGTCTTGATGTTATGGAAGACATGTAAAAGATGGTTACTTAGTCCCTCAGAAGTCCTGTAGCACAGGTTTTGTGCATAACGAGCATCTTAGGCATGTTCAATAGATCTACTAAGCTAGTCCTTTGGGAATATTTTTTGCATTTGTATGTCCCCAATTTTTCCATACGTTAAAGGAAATGTTGTTAAAGGAAATGTCAAATCTCAGAGACTGGTTGGTCTGTAGTGATGAGCGGAAGGGGCTATATTCGAATTTGCGATATTTCCCGAATATTTGGGTGAATATTCATCATATATTCGTGAATTTGTGACCTTTGCTACATTTTCCAAGCTGCTAGATAGTGCTGATAGAGACCGGGGGAAAGCTAATGGGACTGGGGAGGAATGGAAGGAGGGACTAGAACAGTTCAGAAGGAAAGGTGTAGGGTCAAAAATATACATAAACTTCTTAATTGTATGTACACTAATGCCAGAAGCCTGACTAATAAAACTGGTGAACTGGAATTAGTGATACGTGAGGAGGACTATGACATAGTGGGAATAACTGAGACATGGCTGGATGATAGCTATGACTGGGCAGTTAATGTACAGGGTTACAATCAGTTTAGAAAGGATCGCACAAAAACGGAGATGGGGAGGGGTCTGCATTTATGTAAAGTCCTGTCTAAAGCCCACAGTCCGAGAAGATATAAGTGAGGGACATGAACATGTGGAGTCACTGTGGGTAGAAATACATTGAGGCAAAAACAATAATAAAATACTAATAGGAGTTTATTATAAACCACCTAATATACCAATCCACAGAAAATCTACTACTAAACGAGATAGATGAGGCGGAAAATCATAATGAAGTCGTTATTATAGGAGACTTCAACTACCCATATATAGACTGGGAAACTAAAACCTGTATATCTCATAAAGGAAACAGGTTCTTGGCAATAACCAAAGACAATTACCTTTCCCAACTGGTTCAGGACCCGACTAGAGGGACAGCCACACTGGACTTAGTATTAACTAATAGACCTGACAGAACAACAGATGTGCAGGTTGAGGGACACCTGGGAAATAGTGACCATAACGAAATAACTTTCCAATTGTCATTCAAAAGAGTGTTTCTTCAGGGAGGAACAAAAATACCAAAAAAAACTAAATTTAGCCAACCAAGAGAGGCAATTGGTCTAACTAACTGGGGCAAAGTACTCAAAAATAAAAATATAGCCACAAAATGGGATATTTTTAAAAGCATCCTAAAATCTAATTGAGAGAGGTACATACCTTATGGGAATAGAACTGCAAAGAAAACAATAAATGACAAAAAGAAAGCATTTAAATCACTAAAACAGGAGGGTAGCGAGGAAGCACTGAAAAACTATAAGGAAAAGAACAGAATATGTAAAAAACAAATAAAAGCAGCAAAACTAGAGACCGAGAGATTAATTGCCAAAGATAGAAAAACTAACCCTAAAATGTTCTTCAGTTATATAAATGGTGAAAAAAAAAATCTGAAGGTGTCGGCCCTATACATAGTAATGAGGGGGGAGTTGCAGAGAGTGTGTCACCAACCTGCCTGTCCGAGCTCCAGCGCTGCAGTATGGGGTTCGGACACTGCAGCGTGGTGCCAGATGCGCTGTCAGGCCATGCCCCTTGGTGACTTGACCCGTCATAGGCCATGCCCCACTCGATGGACGTGCCTCTGATGATGTCACACCTGAGTCACACCCCCCAGTGACATCAGCGCTCAGGTGATTAGCACTCAATTTAAGGCAGCTACTAGCAACCATACGTTGCCAGTTATAGGTTTTTTCTTGCTGTGCTCTGCTGCCTTTGTGTGAATTGGACTGTTGCTTTTGGACTTGACCTTGGCTATTCCTTGACCTCTCCCTCTGTTCAGCGAATCTGTACTTGCTTCCATTCCGTTATTGACCCTTGACTTGTAATTGCTACCTTCTTCCACTTAGTGATTGTGTTTGGTGTTGATCTCATGATTTGACTGTTTCTGGCATGACTTCCCCTTGGTGTTTGTTTGTCTGTCCAGTGTGTGAATAGGTACCTGCAGTTTTTATCGCGGGCGCTTGGTTTGAATCTCTGCACTTATCAGTATAGGGACCGTCGACTAGTTGTGAAATTGTCGCCTAGGACTACTTCTGAAAGTAGGCAGGGTCGGTAGGCTGGGTTCTAGTTAGTGCTCAGTGTGTGAGTGCATGTCCCTGCCTACGGTCGTGACGAGGAGAAAGCAAAGCTATTAAATATTTCTTTCTCCACTGTATTCACTGAGGAAAATAAATTGTCAGATGAAATGCAGAATGTAAAAGTAAATTCCCCATTAAAAGTGTGCTGTCTTACCCAGGAAGAAGTACAGCGGCATCTTAAAAAGATTAAAATAGACAAATCGCCAGGACCAGATGGCAAACACCCCGGTACCCTAAGAGAATTAAGTAATGCAATAACCAGACCCTTATTTCTGATACTTAAGGACTCTATACTGACAGGGAGTGTTCCACATTATTGCTGCATAGCAAATGTGGTGCCAATATTCAAAAAGCGCCCAAAAACAGAGCCCGGAAACTATAGGCTTGTTAGTTTAACCTCTGTTGTGTGTAGACTGTTTGAAGGTTTTCTAAGATATGCTATTGAGTACCTCAATGAAAATAAGCAAATAAAGACATATCCGCATGGCTTCATGAGGGATCGGTCATGTCAAACTAATTTAATCGCTTTCTATGAGGAGGTAAGTTCTAGACTTGACAGCGGCGAATCAATGGATGTCGAATATCTGGACTTCTCCAAAGCATTTGACACGTTACCACATGACAGGTTAGTATATAAAAAGAATGCGTGGAAATGGGGTAAAATGTCTGTATGTGGCTCAGTAATAGAAAACAGAGGGTGGTTATTAATGGTACACACTCAGATTGGGTCACTGTCAATAGTGGGGTACCTTAGGGGTCAGTATTGGGCCCTATTCTCTTCAATATATTTAAAAAGATCTTGTAGAAGGCTTGCACAGTAAAATATCAATTTTTGCAGATGACACTAAACTGTGTAAAGTAATTAACACAGAAGAGGACAGTATACTGCTACAGAGGGATCTGGATAGATTGGAGGCTTGGGCAGAGAAATGGCAGATGAGGTTTAACACTGACAAATGTAAGGTTCTGTACATGGGAAGAAATAATGCAAGTGACCCATACATACTAAATGGTAAAACACTCGGTACTCGGTAACACTGACATGGAAAAGGATCTAGGAATGTTAGTGAACAGCAAACTAAGCTGTAGAAACCAGTGCCAGGCAGCTGCTGCCAAGGCCAATAAGATGATGGGTTGCATCAAAAGGGGCATAGATGCCCGTGATGAGAACATAGTTCTACAACTTTACAAATCACTGGTCAGACCACACAAGGAGTACTGTGTTCACTTCTGGGCACCTGTGAACAAGGCAGACATAGCAGACCTGGAGAGGGTTCAGAGGAGGGCAACTAAAGTAATAACTGGAATGGGGGAACTATAGTACCCTGAAAGATTATCAAAATTAGGGTATTCACTTTAGAAAAAAGAAACTATTCAGCTCTGAGTTCACTAAAAGAGTTCAAGAGGGGCCTGGATGTATTTCTGGAGTGTAATAATATTACAAGCTATAGCTACTAGAGATGGGTCGTTGATCCAGGGAGTTATACTGATTGCTTGATTGGAGTCGGGAAGGAATTTTTTTCCCCTTAAGTGGGGAAAATTGGCTTCTACCTCACAGTTTTTTTTTTACTTCCTCTGGATCCACTATCAGGATAACAAGCTGAATTGGATGAACAGCAGACCAGCAGGGGGTGGCCATTTCTTTCAAAGATCTGAACAACACCATTAAGATGGTACAACATTGCATGCTATGCTATCATTGATTTTAGCACATTCAACCTGTATATTTGCTTGGTTAAGATGTTATCAGTATCTAATCCTATGGAGATCAGGTAATTTGTCATTTGGAATGTTGATTCCACAATCCTGATAGATAAGCTTAAAGGTATCCTCCCTGGACTATTTGTGTTCCTATGATCTTTTGGGACTTCCATTTTATTTGCAGCACTGCCCTGCCAAATGTAATTCTGTCCTCATTATCAGTAAAACAAATCACACAAGTGGTCAGTCACTGCCTCCCACAAGATCAGCTTATGTCCTACTTCAAAGAATATCACCAGCTATCTGATTAGCTACAGGTTATTATGTCACTGCCAACTGCTAAGCCGGACACAGTTAGACAAACAGGATATGAAGGTTGATAAGGAAAGTACTGAGACTGTAGTGAAATACATATTAGATGTTGCTATACAAAAAGCCCATGTCCAGGTAGCCCTTTACAGTACATCTGCAGGGAAATATCACTAAATATGAATTTTTCACAGCGTGCACCCAATGGTTTAGGATCTAATTACATGGACAGATTATTAGGCCAATTTCACACAAATGTTCGTTCAGGTTAAGTACCCTGTGTAAATGTGCCACACATAACTTTCCTAAAAAAGCAAACAGTCATTTATCAAGTGATCTAATCATTTTTGTGGCACAAAAAGTTTGCTGGCAGCACATGTGTAACTGAATATGCTGCCAACAATGAAACGGTACAGCAATTTACGATCGTAGTAAAGATCGTTCATACCCATATAGAAGAGATGACTACTACATGTAAATGTAACTGAATGGGCAGACAATGAAAGGCTCACTCCCGATCATTGCTTTCTGTATCGGCCCATGTAAATGAACCCTTAGCTTTGTAGAACGGAGACATTTTTAAAATAAAATAAAATTACTCAAAAATAAATAATGCAGTGCCTATTTAGGAAAATCCATAAGATTTTAGTTAAACAAAAGATTAACCTAAATTTTAAGCATCACAAACTGTGTCTTATAATAGTATCCTGACAATTAGTGTTGGGTTGTTGTTGGTTAGGGCGAGCTGCAGCAGAAGCAAAAGATAGTGTAGGGACAGGAATTGTTTTATTTTTTTTAGGCAGGGTTTAGTATTGAAAGGTGTTAGAGACCCAAGATTCCTAATGTTTTTGAGGGTCACCAGCAGGCCATCAATCATAATGTTTCAAGGGTGTGTATGATTCCCTCCTTTATGTGTAATAAAGGGTGTATTGGAGTGCCGGTTCCTTGTAATTTTTGGCAGCCCTTTCACTTAGTGCATAGGCTTTTTGAGTGTAGGAGTCGCACTACATGAACAATTGTACCACAATGTGAATGAGGCCCTCCTTTCTGTGATATACAGCTTGTATCGGAGTGCCTCATCCTTGAAAATTTTGGCAGCACTTGCACTTTATATAGTAACATAGTACATAAGGCCGAAAAAATACATTTGTCCATCCAATTCCGTCTGTCATCCTGCAAGTTGATCCAGGGGAAGGCAAAAAAAAAACTCTGAGGTAGAAGCCAATTTTCACCACTTGAGGGGAATAAAAACTTCCTTCCCGACTCCAATCAGGCAATCAGAATAACTCCCAGGGAGTTATAACCTGAAAACTAGTAGCTATAACCAGTAATATTATTATACTCCAGAAATGCATCCAGGCCCCTCTTGAATTCCTTTATTGTACTCACCATCACCACCTCCTAAGGCAGAGAGTTCCATAGTCTTACTGCTCTTACCATAAAGAATCCTCTCTATGTTTGTGTACAAACCTTCTTTCCTCCAGACACAGAGGATGCTCCCTCATCACAGTCACAGTTCTGGGGATAAATAGATGATGGGATAGATTTCTGTACTGACCCCTGATATATTTATACATAGTAATTAGATCTTCCCTCAGTCATCTTTTTTCTAAAGTGAATAACCCTAATTTTGATCATCTTTCAGGGTACTGTAGTTGCCCCATTCCAGTTATTACTTTAGTTGCCCTCCTCTGAACCCTCTCCAGCTCTGTTATATCTGCCGTGTTCACAGGAGCCCAGAACTGTACACAGTACTCCATGTGTGGTCTGACTAGTGATTTGTAAAGTGGTAGGACTATGTTCTCATCACAGGCATCTATGCCCCTTTTGATGCAACCCATTATCTTATTGGCCTTGGCAGCAGCTGCCTGACACTGGTTTTTGAAGCTTAGTTTGCTGTTTATTAAAATTCCTAGATCCTTTTCCATGTCAGTGTTACAGAGTGTTTTACCATCTAGTATGTACGGGTGACTTGCATTATTCCTTCCCATGTGCATAACTTTACATTTGTCAGTGTTAAACCTCATCTGCCATTTCTCTGCCCAAGCCTCCAATCCAATGTTAGGGAAATACTGGCCAGCACTCGCCCGTATGCACGTTTGCGCGGGATAGGACCAACTCCACGTTTGATGTATGAAGAATCCCAGCAAAACGTGTCTTAATGCTCATAAGGATTTTATTTGCAAAATAAACAATATGTCCTATGTTCCAGGACGCGTTTCGGCTATTCAGCCTTTTTCAGCAGGTAAATATCCACAGTTATACACAAATATATATAGTATGCCAGTGCCTGGGATTGGGGGACCTCCCAGTGACATCAGACGCCCACAAAAGGGGCGGTACAACCACAATCAGGTATATTCAGGTGTATTCAGAACAAGACAAGAGAATTATGCATGTGTGATGAATGAATAGATACATAGATACCATTTCAGTAGTGAACTTCTTCAATGAGTAGTGAATGTCTAGAAATTAAAATAAAAAATACATTAAATATAATATCCAAAAAACAGATTAAGGCACCGGAAAGCAAGAACAGAAACCAGTTCAACCTTAAATATGCATAATCTCATAATCCCTGTTTAGACCCCATGGGTGTAAGGAATCCAGGGTATGGATCCAATAGGCCTCCCGTCGTAATAACAATTTTTTGATGTCACCCCCTCTTCTAGGTCTCATAATGCGTTCGATTACTTGAAATTTTAATTGAGCAATGGAGTGGTTGTTTTTTTCAAAGTGTGCGGGGATGGGTAACATTAAATTTTTTGTCCTGATGGTCGACTTGTGTTTGCCAATACGGTCTCTAATAGTCTGCATGGTTTTCCCAATGTATAGTAGCCCACATGGGCCTTTTATTAAATATATTACATTTGTGGAATCGCAGGTGAAAAAACCATCCACCAAGTATGACTGTCCAGTATATGGGTGATAATTATTCGGTCCCTTAATGATCTTTGAACACTGGAAACAGTGCAGGCAGGGAAAGGTACCCTCCCGCTGTGTGGCAAGAACTCTCTGTTTCAAGGCGCTTTTGGCACTTTCCAGGTCAGCTCGGACTAGTTTGTCTCTATAACTAGGATTCTTCTTATTACAAATAAGTGGGGGGCTTTTGAATTAATCAATCTGGGGATATGCCTTGCCTAGTAGATGCCAGTGTTTCTTCACAATTTTATCTAGTTTTCTGGTTGAAAGGATGGTACTTATGGACCAGTGCCACTCTTGGGCCCTTCTCTTTATCAAATGTGTGGGGCCTGTCTAATCCAACCAGGGTCTCCCTTAGAACTGGTGAGGGATATCACACTTTCTTCAAACCGTAGGGTCACTTCATTGATCCTGAGATCCTGTGTCACAGGATCTGAGACAATCCATCTCACCCTCTGGTACTGGGACTTAGGGATAGCCCTTTTCAGAGAGGGTGGATGGGCACTGAAACAATGGAGGATACTATTCCTGTCTGTCTCCTTACGGAACAAGTCTGTGGAGAGGTTACTATTAGGATCTTTGATAACCCTTGTATCAAGGAAACTCACTGTATGGTCATCACTGGTTAGTGTAAATTGAAGGCCGGTGCTTGTTTGGTTCAGATGTGAGAGGAAGGATGATAGGATCCCATGTGGCCCCGCCCATATGCAAAAAATGTCATCGATAAATCTTTTCCACAGTATTACGTGGTTGCGGTACCAATCAGTGTTGTATACAAATGTATCCTCAAATTTTGACATATACGCATTTGCATAGGGCGGGGTCACATTCGACCCCATCACGGTCCCGCGCTTCTGTAGGTAATTGGCATTCTCAAACATAAAATAGTTTTCATATAGAACATGGTTAAGCAGTTGTATAAAAAAATTCACATTCAATGGTGCTATAATTACTTGTTTCCAGAAACGACCTAATGGCCTGTATGCCTCCACTGAGGTCAATGGAGGTATAGAGGCCCATGTGGGTTACTATACATTGGGGAAACCATGCAGACTATTAGAGACCGTATTGGCAAACACAAGTCGACCATCAGGACAAAAAATTTAATGTTACCCATCCCCGCACACTTTGAAAAAAACAACCACTCCATTGCTCAATTAAAATTTCAAGTAATCGAACGCATTATGAGACCTAGAAGAGGGGGTGACATCAAAAAATTGTTATTACGACGGGAGGCCTATTGGATCCATACCCTGGATACCTTACACCCAAGGGGTCTAAACAGGGATTATGAGATTATGCATATTAAAGGTTGAACTGGTTTCTGTTCTTGCTTTCCGGTGCCTTAATCTGTTATTTGGATATTATATTTAATTTATTTTTTATTTTCATTTCTAGACATTCACTACTCATTGAAGAAGTTCACTACTGAAATGGTATCTATGTATCTATTCATTCATCACACATGCATAATTCCCTTGTCTTGTTCTGAATACACCTGAATATACCTGATTGTGGTTGTACCGCCCCTTTGTGGGCGTCTGATGTCACTGGGAGGTCCTCCAATCCCAGGCACTGGCATACTATATATATTTGTGTATAACTGTGGATATTTACCTGCTGAAAAAGGCTGAATAGCCAAAACGCGTCCTGAAACATAGGACATATTGTTTATTTTGCAAATAAAATCCTTATGAGCATCAAGCCTCCAATCTATCCAGATCCCTCTGTAGCAGAAAACTGTCCTCTTCAGTGTTAATTACTTTACACAGTTTAGTGTAATCTGCAAAAATTGATATTTTACTGTGCAAGCCTTCTATAAGATCATCAATAAATATATTGAAAAGAACTGGTCCCAGTACTCACCCCTGAAGTACCCCACTAGTGACAGTGACCCAATCTGAGTGGGTACCGTTAATAACCACCCTCTGTTTTCACTGAGCCAGTTACTTACCCACATACAGACATTTTCTCCCAGTCCGAGCATTCTCATTTTATATACTAACCTTTTATGTGGTACTGTGTCAAATGCTTTGGAGAAGTCCAGATATACGACATCCATTGATTCGCCGCTGTCAAGTCTACAACTTACCTCCTCATAGAAACTGAATAAATTAGTTTGGCATGAACGATCCCTCATGAAGCCATGCTGATATGGCGTTATTTGCTTATTTCCGTTGAGATCCTCTAAGTTAGCATCTCTTAGAAATCCTTTAAACAGTTTACCAACAACAGATGTTAAACTTACCAGCCTATAATTTCCAGGCTCTGTTTATGGACCCTTTTTGAATATTGGCACCACATTTGCTACGCGCCAATCCTGTGGAACATTCCCTGTCAGTATGGAGTCCGCAAATACAAATTAGATTTCAAAAAAGTTGGGACACTATACAAATTGTGAATAAAAACTGAATGCAATGATGTGGAGGGGCCAACTTCTAATATTTTATTCAGAATAGAACATAAATCACGGAACAAAAGTTTAAACTGAGAAAATGTACCATTTTAAGGGAAAAATATGTTGATTCAGAATTTCATGGTGTCAACAAATCCCCAAAAAGTTGGGACAAGGCCATTTTCACCACTGTGTGGCATCTCCCCTTCTTCTTACAACACTCAACAGACGTCTGGAGACTGAGGAGACCAGTTTCTCAAGTTTAGAAATGGGAATGCTCTCCCATTCTTGTCTAATACAGGCCTCTAACTGTTCAATCGTCTTGGGCCTTCTTTGTTGCACCTTCCTCTTTATGATGCGCCAAATGTTCTCTATAGGTGAAAGATCTGGAATGCAGACTGGCCATTTCAGTACCCGGATCCTTCTCCTACGCAGCCATAATGTTGTGATTGATGCAGAATGTGGTCTGGCATTATCTTGTTGAAAAATGCAGGGTCTTCCCTGAAAGAGATGACGTCTGGATGGGAGCATATGTTGTTCTAGAACCTGAATATATTTTTCTGCATTGATGGTGCCTTTCCAGACATGCAAGCTGCCCATGCCACACGCACTCATGCAACCCCATACCATTAGAGATGCAGGCTTCTGAACTAAGCGTTGATAATAACTTGGGTTGTCCTTGTCCTCTTTGGTCCGGATGACATGGCGTCCCAGATTTCCAAAAAGAACTTCGAATCGTGACTTGTCTGACCACAGAACAGTCTTCCATTTTGCCACACTCCATTTTAAATGATCCCTGGCCCAGTGAAAACGCCTGAGCTTGTGGATCTTGCTTAGAAATGGCTTCCTCTTTGCACTGTAGAGTTTCAGCTGACAACGGCGGATGGCACGGTGGATTGTGTTCACTGACAATGGTTTCTGGAAGTATTCCTGAGCCCATTCTGTGATTTCCTTTACAGTAGCATTCCTGCTTGTGGTGCAGTGTCGTTTAAGGGCCCGGAGATCACGGGCATCCAGTATGGTTTTACGGTCTTGACCCTTACGCACAGAGATTGTTCCAGATTCTCTGAATCTTCGGATGATGTTATGCACAGTTGATGATGATAGATGCAAAGTCTTTGCAATTTTTCGCTGGGTAACACCTTTCTGATATTGCTCCACTATCTTTCTGCGCAACATTGTGCGAATTGGTGATCCTCTACCCATCTTGGCTTCTGAGAGACACTGCCACTCTGAGAAGCTCTTTTTATACCCAATAATGTTGCCAATTGACCTAATTAGTGTTAATTGGTCTTCCAGCTCTTGGTTTTGCTCAAATTTACTTTTTCCAGCCTCTTATTGCTACTTGTCCCAACTTTTTGGGTATTTGTTGACTCCGTGAAATTTTGAATAAACATATTTTTCCTTTAAAATGATACATTTACTTTGATTAAACGTTTGATCTGTCATCTAAGTTCTATTACAAATAAAATATTGACATTTGCCATCTCCACATCATTGCATTCAGTTTTTATTCACAATTTGTTTAGTGTCCCAACTTTTTTGGAATCCGGTTTGTATCAGAAATAAAGGTCTGGCTATGACATTACTTAATTCCCTTAGGATAAGGGGGTGTATGCCATCTGGTCCTGGCCTTTTGTCTATTTTAATCTTTTTAAGTCGCGGTTGTACTTCTTCCTGGGTCAATCAGGACACTTTTAATGGGGAATTTATTTTTACATTCAGCATTTCATCTGACAGTTTATTTTCCTAAGTGAATACATTGGAGAAAAAAATATTTAACAGCTTTGCTTTCTCCTCGTCACTCCCTGCAACTCCCCTCTCAAGGGCCGACACCTTCAGAGTTATAATTTTTAACAATTATATAATTGAAGAACATTTAAGGGTTGGTTTTACTTTTCTTGGCAATTAATCTCTCGGTCTCTAGTTTGGCCGCTTTTATTTGGTTTTTACATGTTCTATTTCCTTATAGTTTTTCAGTGCTTCCTCGCTACCCTCCTGTTTTAGTGATTGATATGCTTTCTTTTTGTCATTTATTGCTTTCTTCACAGTTCTATATATCCACATTGGTTTCTTTTTGTTCCTTAACCTTTTATTCACATACGGTATGTACCTCTCACAATGAGATTTTCGGGCGCTTTTAAAGATATCCCATTTTGTGGCTGTATTTTTATTTTTGAGGACTTTTTCACAGTTTCTTAGTTCGCTAAAGTTTGGTATTTTTGTTTCTCCCTGTAGAAACGCTTTTTTGAATGATAATTGGAAGGTTATTACTTTATGGTCACTATTTCCCTATAGAGATGTCGCGAACATAAAATTTTCCGTTCGCGAACAGCGAACGCAAACTTCCGTGAATTTTCGCGAACGGGCGAGCCGGGCAAACCGCCATAGACTTCAATAGGCAGGCGAATTTTAAAACCCACAGGGACTCTTTCTGTCCACAATAGTGATGGAAAAGTTATTTCAAGGGGACTAACACCTGGACTGTGGCATGCCGGAGGGGGATCCATGGCAAAACTCCCATGGAAAATTACGTAGTTAACGCAGAGTCGGGTTTTAATCCATATAGGGCATAAATCACCTAACATTCCTAAATTGTTTGGAATAACGTGCTTTAAAACATCCAGTGTGTGTATACGATCAGGTATGATGTTGGATCGATCGGGTAGTGTAAGGGTTACGCCCGCATCACAGTGACAGACCAAACTCTGACAGACCAAACTCCCCGTTTAATGCACCGCATACAACCGCAAACAGTCCGATTGTACAACTGCAAACTCCCCATTTGCACAAAGTTGGATACCAACCTAGCCAGGTCCCGTCCCTTGTCCTCACTGACGTCATTAAAGGTCTCTTCGTCCACCCAGCCACGTACAACACCAAGGGTCCCCGAAAGGTGACAACAAGCCCACTGGGACGCCTGCTGTGGTTGGTCTTCCTCCTCCTCAAAGCCACCTTCCTCCTCTGACTCCTCTTCTTCAGACTCCTCTCTCTGCGTTGCCAAAGGTCCAGCAATTGACGACGACAAGGCTGCTTCTGGTGGTGATGGTTACCACAACTCTTCCTCTTCATGCTTATCTACGGCCTGATCCAGCACTCTTCGCAGGGCATGCTCCAGAAAAAACGCATATGGGATGAGGTCTATGATGTTGCCTTGGGTTTGACTGACCAGGTTTGTCACCTCCGCAAAAGTACACATGAGCCTACAGCCATTGTGCATGAGCGTTCAGTAACGCGGCCAAAAAATTCCCATCTCCGCAGAGGCTGTCCTCTTTTTTTTAAATTAAAAAAATCTGTTCTAACCAGTTTAATCTCTGTTTTGTCCCCTATCAGGGGCTGGTGTATGGAATAGATTTTAGGAACCGGGAGAGGGAAAAAGATGGTTGGTCGGTCCTCTTCCTTCCAATTTAGGGCACTGTGCATGCGCTGTGCAATGTACTGTGACACCATATATGAGTGGTGTGTTAAGTAGTACTATTCCTGTCAGTTTAATCCCTGTTATGTCCCCTATCAGGGGACGTGTATTGAATAGATTTTAGGAACCGAAGATGGAAAAAGATGGTTAGTCGGTCCTCTTCCTTCCAATTTGAGGCACCGCGCGTGCACCGTGCAATGTACTGTGACACCCTATATGAGCGGTGTGTTAAGTAGTACTATTCTTATCAGTTTAATCCCTGTTACGTCCCCTATCAGGGGACATGTATCTAAAATAGATTTTAGGAACCGGGAGATGGAAAAATATGGTTGGTCGGTCCTCTTCCTTCCAATTTGGCGCACTGCGCGTGCGCCGTGCAATGTATTGTGACACGCTATATGAGTGGTGTATACTAATTCTTATCAGTTTAATCCCTGTTACATTCCCTATAAGGGGACATGCATCAAATAGATTTTAGACAACCGCAAATAGTTGTCAATAGTTGACACACTCATGACATAAATTTTATTCCTCTATGCGTCAATGCAAACATTAGGAGTGTTGAATTCCAACGTGTCGGGCTGTCGCAAATCAAGCCCCTCACTGTCATGCTGTTTCGCCGCTGAATATCAGAAAAGTGCACCATGGCCGTGTAGGAACGCCTGAAATGGCCACACACCTTCCTGGCCTGCTTGAGGACGTCCTGTAAGCCTGGGTACTTACACACAAAGCGTTGTACAATCAGATTCAACACATGTGCCATGCACGGCACATGTGTCAACTTGCCAAAATTCAATGCCGCCAACAGATTGCTTCCGTTGTCACACACCACTTTGCCGATCTCCAGTTGGTGCAGGGTCAGCTACTGATCCACCTGTGCGTTCAGGGCGGACAGGAGTGCTGGTCCGGTGTGACTCTCTGCTTTCAGGCAAGTCAAACCCAAGACGGCGTGACACTGTCGTATCCGGGATGTGGAATAGCCTCTGGGGAGCTGGGGGGGTGCAGTTGATGTGGAGCGAGACGCAGCAGCAGAAGAGGACTCAGCCGAGGAGGTTAGCGAAGAGGATGGAGTAGGAGGAGTAGAGGAGGTGGCAGCAGGCCTGCCTGCAAGTCGTGGCGGTGTCACCAACTCCGCTGCAGAGCCACGCATTCTATGCTTGGCAGCTGTCAGCAGGTTTACCCAATGTGCAGTGTACGTGATATACCTGCCCTGAACGGGCTTTGCAGACCAGGTATCAGTGGTCATATGGACCCTTGCCCCAACACTGTGTGCCAGACATGCCATGACTTCCATTTCCACAATAGAGTACAGGTTGGGGATTGCCTTTTGTGAAAAAATTTTTGGGCCGGGTACCTTCCACTGCGGTGTCCCAAGAGCTACAAATTTTTTGAAGGTCTCAGACTCCACCAGCTTGTATAGTAAAAGCTGGCGGCCTAAGAGTTCCGACAAGCCAGCTGTCAGACGCCGGGCAAGGGGGTGACTCTGTGACATTGGCTTCTTACGCTCAAACATTTCCTTGACAGACACCTGACTGTGGGCAGATGAGCAGGAACTGCTGAAGGTGAGAGGCGGAGTGGCGGGTGGTTGAGAGGGGGCAAGGAGGACAGCAGTGGTTGACGTGGCTAAAGATGCTGGACCAGGAGGAGGATGGTGGCTTTGAGTTTGTGTGCTGCTTGTACGCATGTGTTGATCCCATAGGCGTTAGTGATGTGAGATCATGTGCCATCGCAAAGCAGTTGTACCTAGGTGGGTGTTGGACTTCCCATGACTCAGTTTCTTTTGGCACAGGTTGAAAATGGCATCACTGTTATCAGAGGCAGCCACACAAAAAAAATGCCACACTGCTGAGCTTTGCAATGATGGCATTCTGGTGGTGGCAACAGCATGCGCTGATTGGCGTGCTGTCTGGCTGACCCCAGGTGCAGATACATGCTGTCTGACTGTGCCACTAGCTCCTTGCGATGACCTCCCCCTGCTTCCAACTCGTCTCCTCCTCCTCTCTGTCTCCCCATCTGAACTTTCCCCCTGTTCTTCTACTCTTCGAGCGGGCACCCACGTGATATCCTCGGACACAATGTCATCATCAGCCGCTTCACTTGTATCTGACAACTCGGCAAAGAAAGCAGCAGCGGGTACAACATCATCATCATCACACCATATGTACATGTGTGTAATGCTGCCTGACTGAGACATATCTCTGTTATCTACATCCTCTGGCAATAATGGTTGCGCATAAATCATTTCTTCTAACTGATTGAGAGGTGCCCGAAGCTGAGCTGGAGGAGGATGGAGCGTCAAGGTTCCGACTGGAAGCTGTAGAAGATTGGGTGTCCTGTGTAAACCACAGTCATTTAATTTTTACCCTTTAATATAATTGCAGTTGCCTGCCAGTGTGTGTAAGGCCCACACAGACTGTACTGTGCCCACTGCCAGTGCCCACCACTCATATCGGGTGGCACAGTACCTTGCAGATAAAAAAGTCATTTAATTTTTTCCCTTTAATATGCTGCACAAACTGATATTCCGTATTTGTGTTTCCATTTTTACTCCCATCTTTTTCTTTTTCCACTTTTTATTTTAATAGTTTGGCTAATTTGAGAAACGGCAGTGCTAATTATGTTTTTTATTGTTTGTTTTTATTTTTATTATTTGGAATGGGAGGAAGTAATGTAAATTTTTAGATTTTTGTTTAGTTGTTATTGGCAGGCTTTTACTTAGCCCTAGGTGTCTGCTGTGAAAAAAACTGAAACCTAGCAGCTATGGTGCCTGCTCTGCTCCGGAGCGGGCTCCATGTTTAAAATGTTGGCATCTACCATACCGACAGCGGAAGACCTGAATACTGCTACATGTTTATGTTGAGATGTTTATAGGTGGATAATAACAGCATTGCTGCCATATCTGCAACTGCAATGTGTATATGTGTTTCTATAAAACCTTCTTTAACTCATTTATATACAGTATATGAAGCTGAATAGGACATAGTGACTTGTGAAGTTTTCTGATGTAATGCACGCTGGCTGCTTCTCGAAAGGCAAATTCTGGCCACATTTCTAAAGAATTTGCAAATAAGCTCATGGGCCTCAAACTAGACAAAACCTTAATAACATAAACCTCACTGAAATCCTTTAGGTTACTTTTAATGAGCACATATCAAAACAAAGTCTTTTGAGATGTATTTCTAATTTTTGAATGATGATCGTAAGCAACTCTGAAGCCAAAAAATTTAAGTTCTTTCAAGTATTCAGAAGACAAGAGGGTTAAAAAGGCTAACAGTTTAATCTGGTTAAAGGTAACAGACTTTCTGCACATTTACAGTTGACATAGAACTTAATGAATAAAATGGAATTTGCATGACACAGTGAAGGCTCAACAAAAAAACACCACCCCTTTGAGAAGGCCACTCTTTTATGAAGGCCAGATTTTCTTAGATGGAGTTGCAGTTCCATCATACACTTGATGTACTAGTCATCTTTTTTTCAAGTGGACACCACTACTCTCAGTGTAATTTAGGATGGCCATCTCAAAGATGTTTCACTATTTTAGAGTTTACTTTGTACTACTATATGTTTAAAATAAGGCAATTCCTTTCACTTCATCTTATAATGTCAATTAGAGATGAACGCATTTTTCAAAAACTTGATTCTCCGGTTCGCCAAATATTTTGGGAAAAATCGCGTTAAAAACGGCTATTTCCTGGCTTCAGAGAGCCTTTATAGTGGTGTAGAACACTGTTCCTTGCAGTAACAGGCATAGGGAGTCTGCTCTGGTAGTGAAATAATACTGTGAGTCTATATGACATACCGATGACAGGCGTCGCTCTTAGAATCACTGCACACTTCATTTATTTGGGCAGTCACGGGGCCAAAACTGACCAAATGACTCAAGTGTGAACTCAGCCTTACAGTTCAATGTTAGCGTCAAGAAGAAGCGCACTCCTTTTACACCATCATCAGCTGATTCCACATAGATGTCTACAGAACCTGTTCTATTAAACACTTATGCAAGTAGAGCCCCCTGACAGAGTAGAGAGGGTGTCAGCAGTAAGTTTGTGTTGACGTCACTGATTAATTTGCCCTTCCTCTGATCCGTCAGAACAATAACCTCCAAAAAACTGATCCTGTCTGTTGAGCATCCGCCTTCATTCGGTCAGCATTTGGTCAGTAATCCATCAGTATTGCTAATGCCCAAAAAATCAGGAGTGGATCCAAAACAGAGATTGGAATATTTGCATGTCTTCAGTGAATGGAATATTTGCATGTCTTCAGTGTTTTGCACCCACTTCTGCTTTTGCCTACCAAATCATAAGTCAACTGTGACGGGACCATACAGGCCTTACAGCTGCTACACAAACAGGATCCGTTGTGCGTCTCATTTTTCCTTCCTTCTGACAGATCAGAAGAGGGGTCAAATAAATGATGATGTCAGCCAGGACAAAAGGCAAAATAGTGGACCAGTCATAAAGTCGGGAGTGTGGAAACAGCATGAGAAATCCACAGAGGGGCCCTATGACATAGTGGTGATGTGGAAGCAGCATGAGGAGGCCACAGAGTGGCACAATGACAGTGTGGAGGTGGCATCAGCAGCATCAGGAGGAGGCCACAGAGTGGCAGAATGACAGTGTTGAGGTGGCGGCAGCATGAGGAGACTGCAGAATGGCAAGGTGACATAGTGTGGTGGTGGAATCAGCATGAGGAGGCCACAGAGTGGCACAATGACAGTGTGGAGGTGTCAACAGCAGCATCGGGAGGTCAGAGAGTGGCACAATGACAAAGTCGGGAGGTGGCGGCAGCAGCATCAGGAGGAGGCCACAGAGTGGCACAATGACAATGTTAAGGTGGCGGCAGCATCAGGAGGCAACAGAGTGGCAGAATAACAGAGTGTGGAGGTGGCGGCAGCAGCAGCATAAGGAGGACGCAGAGTGGCACAATGACAAAGTCTGGAGGTGGCAGCAACAGCATCAGGGGGAGGCCACAGAGTGGCACAATGACAGTGTGGAGGTGGTGGCAGCATCAGGAGACCACAAAGTGGCAAGGTGACATAGTGTGGAGGTGGTGGCAGCATGAGGAGGCCATAGAGTGGCACAATGACAGTGTGGAGGTGGCAGCAGTATCAGAAGGCCACAAAGTAGAACAATGACAGAGTGTGGAGGTGGTGGAAGCAGCATCAGGAGGAGGCCACAGGTTGGCACAATGACAGTGTGGAGGTGACAGCAGCATCAGGAGACCACAAAGGGGCAAGGTAACATAGTGTGAAGGTAGCAGCAGCATCAAGAGGCCACAGAGTGGCACAATGACAGAGTGTGAAGGTGGCAGCAGCAGCATCAAGACGAGGCCACAGAGGGGCACAATGACAGTATGGAGGTGGCGGCAGCGTCAGGAGACCACAAAGTGGCACGGTGACACAGTGTGGAGGTGGCAGCAGCATGAGGAGGCCACATAGTGGCAAGGTGACATAGTGTGGAGGTGGGTGGCAATACCAGTAGCCACTGAAGGTGGTGGGTAAAAGAATGAGCACTTGGCATCAGATGTGTGGCATCAAGCGGGTGGCAGCATCAGAATATTTGCTGAGGCAGGTAGCCAGAAGAAACCAGTCTCTTTTGTCAAAGTGTTGTTGTGGCACTATGGATGATCTAGTCTGATGCATCAGGCACTGGTGGGTGGAAATCCTGGCTGATCCCCTCCTGATTAATTTTGACAAAGGTCAGTCTCTCCACATTTTGGGAGAACAGGCAAGTTTTTCTTGGGGTAACTATGGACCCTGCCGCACTAAACACCCGATCTGATGCCACACTACTGGATGGGCATGTGCGCTTTTCCAGGGCAAACTATGCCAGTTGCAGCCACAAATTTAGTTTGGCTGTCCAGCAGTCCAGCGGATCTTCAATGTGGGCTGGCAGGGTACTGTCCACGTATGTCACCACCTGCTGGTTCAGGTCCTGCTCCAGGTCTAGCTGCTGCTGCTGGTGAGTAGTTTTTTCACTAGGTGGGTAAAGAAAGCTGCTCATCAGCGACTCTAGACTCAGGCTGCTGATAGAGCTGCTACTGCTCCTGCCTCCCCATCCCTCCCCAGCAGCCATGGCAGTAGAACGTGAGCGCAGAGGGCCCCCCCTGTCAGACCTGCGAGAGGATGGACGATGGCGCAGAGAGGCAGCAGCCAACTGACTACATAGAATGTCTCTATAGTAGTTCAGTTTGTCTTCCCTCTCAGCGGGTGTAAAAAATGCCCCCATTTTGGACCAGTAGTGAGGGTCCAACAAGGTGGAGAGCTAGAAGTCATCCCTCTGCTAATTGGTGACAATTTGGCTATCACTATGCAAGCAAGTGAGCATGCATCAGGCCATTTGTGCAAGTGGCTCGGAGGGACTCCATGTCTCCATCTCCACTGCATACTGCCACGGTGTGTCTGGATCCTCTGCCTCCTCTTCCTCCTCACCATGTAGCCACTCTGGGTGCTCCTGCTCCTCCTCTCCTGTCACCTGTGTAGAAAAACCCCCATTTCACTATACATTGCTTGTCCTCCAATGTTCTCCTCCTCCTCCAGTTCAGCCCTCACATGGCTCATGTGGCAATGAAATCTAGGAGCCACGTCTCTAGTCCCCTGACTAGCCAGATTTACCAGCATCTGTTCCAGGAAATTAAGCAGTGGAATGACGTTGTTCAATCTGTAGTCCTGGTGACTGACAAATAACGTGGCCTCCTCAAAGGGCCTAAGCAAACAGCAGGTGTCACGCATGAGCTGCCACTGGTTGACATCGAGGTTACACAGGGGAGTACTCCTGTCCACTTGGATCATCAAGAAATCGTTTATGGCCTTTCTCTGTTCATATAGTCAGTCCAACGTATGGATGGTGGAATTCCAACGGGTGGAAACATTGCATATAAGCCGATGTTGGGGGTGTCGTTCAGTGGCTGCAGGTCAAGGAGGGTGTGCTTTGCAGTGTACGACGTGCTGAGGTGCGTGCAAAGTTTCCTGGACATTTTTAGGATGTCTTGCAGATGAGTGGAAGACTTTAGAAACCACTTGACAACCAGATTGAGCACATGTGCCATGCATGGCGCATGGCTAAGCCCTCCTTGAGGCAGCACCGACACCATGCTTTTCCCGTTGCCAGTCACAATGGTTCCGATTTTGAGTTGTCGCGGAAAAAGCCAGGATTCAATTTTTTGATGAAGGACACGGAGCAGTTCCTCCCCTGTGTGACTCCGTTCGCCAAGGCAAACGAGCTACAGAAAAGCATGACACTGCCGTGCCCTGCACATGTGGTATGCTTGAGGGGCACTGTTAATTGTCCCTGCAGTGGAGGCTGAGGACACGGTGGAGGATGAGGAGGTAGAGACGTATATTGTCACAAGACCAACGGTGTGACAATGTGGAGGCGGGAGCCAAGTTGCTGGTGTGGTTGCGCAGGAACCACATTCACCCAGTGGGCCGTATTGTCCCTGACTGTAGTTACAGCTCCACATGTCGGCTCTACCGTGCACTTTGGCAGACACCGACGGGCTCAAGGACTGGCCCACCTTCTGTTCTACATTTGTGTGTAGGGCTAGTTCTACCTTTTTGGCAAAGAACTGATGGCTTGGGACTCTCCACCTCGACTCGGCACAAGCAATCCATTCTCTGAAAGAAGCACTTGGAAAGGGAGGGACTTCAGCACCAGCAACTTGGACATGAGCACGTTTAGCATCTGCGCCGTTGGACGAGTGCACGCATACTGTTGTCTCTTGGCAATTGCTACGGTGATCGATTGCTGATGGAATGACTGACAAGGAGTAGGAGGAGCAGGAGCATGAGGACCAGCAGATGATGGGAAGGATAGACAGCACTTTTTGGGTGAGTTGATGGAGCCTTGACTGCCTGAAACCGGGTGCATTCCACTGGGTAATGCAGCGGTTGCAGCGGCAGGCTGGACCACTACATCGGAGCCACGGTTGTCAGAGGCCTCTTTATGGTGACGCTTCATATGTTGACGCAGGGCCGTGGTGCCAACATTGGTACCCTTGCCGTGCTTCACCTTCTCCCCACAGATTCTACATATGGCCATGTTCACCTCCTCCGATGGCTTAACAAAAAATTGCCACACCGGTGAGTAGGTGATCTCACCCCTAACACTATGCACCGACTGACTGCTACCGCCTCTGCCTCCATAAACCCGTGCTCCCGACCTCTCACTGCTGCCACCCTGCTGACTCCCGGCCATGCTAGCGACTTGCTGGCTCCGCTGCTGGCTCATGGGAAAGCTGCCATCCTCTTCTCCCCTTCGTCACCCGGCTCCCAAGTGCAATCAGCTACATCATCATCGAGTACTGCACTTCACTGATGTCCTCCTCATTGTTCTCTGGGTCAGAAGCCTGATCGCGCGCAATACCAGCTCCCACGCCACTCTCCTCATCACTACTTTCCCGCTTAGTGGAGGAAGCAGCAGATGTCTCCTCCAGATCTTGGCTGGGCAGTAGCTGCTGACTGTCCTCTCGTAGCTCGTCCACGCATTAAAGTGGAGCCGAGCAAAGGGAATATAATACTTCTCGCGCTCAGGGAACTGTAAATGACAGGACAGGTGGGGGCACAGGGCCTGCTCCTGGGCCATGCCACCTAAGCGTCGTGTAAGAGGAACCCACCGACTCTTGGCTGGGGGTGTCTGATGTCACGAAGTGGATGACCAAGTCAATCATTTAAGTACCACTGTGTCGCTGGTCAAGACACGACCACCAGATAACATCGGAGCTCAGGCTTCTCGCTGCGACCCCTGCTGCCATGCCCTCTTACTCTGCTGCAACCTCTGCCTGCACCAGGAACATTTAGGCCTCTGCTACTCCCCTGTGCAGGAACTGGCACTTCTCTGTCTAACATACTGTTTGATCAAATAATCAAATGTTAGATCAAATATTTTTTCTTTCACCACTAATACACGGCAAACAGGGAGTTAGAATATATCACTGCACCGCAGAACGGCAATTTGGTCCTAATTTTTTTATACTTTTACACAACACAAAAGACTTTTAAACAGATAAGTGCAACTCTGAACAGCAAATATATATATTTTTTGCCACTAATACACAGCAAACTGGGCTTTTTAATATATCACTGCACCGTAGAACGCCAATTAGGCCCTAATTTTTTTCTACTTTTACACAACACAAATGGCTTTTCAACAGAAAAGTGCAATGATAAATGGCGAATATATTTTTATTTCACCACTAATACATGGCAAACTGGGCTTTTGAATATATCACTGCACCGCAGAATGGAATTAGGCCCTAATTTTTTTCCACTTTTCCACAACACAAAAGGTTTTTAACAGATAAGTGCAACAATAAACAGCGAATATACTTTTATTTCGCCACTAATACAGGGCAAACTGGGCTTTTGAATAGATAACTACACCGCAGAACGGCAATTAGGCTCCAATTTTTTTCCACTTTTCCACAACACAAAAGGCTTTTCAACAGATAAGTGCAACAATGAACGGTGAATATATTTTTGTTTAGCCACTAATACACGGCAAGCTGGGCTTTTAAATATATCACTGCACCACAGAACGGCAATTAGGCCCTAATTTTTTTCCACTTTTACACAACACAAAAGGCTTTTCAACAGATAAGTGCAACACAGAACTGCGAAAATATTTTTATTTTGCCACTAATATACGGCAAAAAGGGCTTTACAACATATAACTGCACCGCACAAGGGCAAATAAGACATAATGTAGAAATATTTCCTTGTTAAAAACCCTATTAATAGCTGTATCAAGCAGCGCTTGCACCCTAATAACGAAAATAGTTTGTTAGAATGACAGAGCTGTATAATGGCAATTTGGATCCCCAGTCAGTGCAACAAGGTGTAATATGATTGTTCCTATGACCGAGTTTGTAACCTCCACTACTGAACCCTGTTCTAGTGCTGTGGAACGATTCCTCCCGATTCTTTCTCAGCACTTACAAATAGTTTTTTCACCACAATCCAGTCTTTCCTATCATTGTCCCTAGTGCCTGCAGACACGTCTCTCCCTACACTAAGTACACTGGTAAATGGCAAAATATAAAATCGCTGCCGCTATTTATAGGGCTGTGACATCACAGGGCTGGCTGTTGATTGGCTGCATGCATGGCATTATGGGTAATCCCGCCTTCCCAGAGCTCCTTTCTCCATGTCCTCACATGTGAAGCAGCCATTTTAGCCACTTGAGGAAATTCGGCTTCTGTGCGAGTCAAATTTTTCCTGAAATTCGGAACGAATTCCACTTTCTCAACTTCGATTCGCTTATCTCTAATGTCAATCATATATGACATATAATCAATACATACCTGTTATTTGTCTCTATAAGGCTACAGTGGTGCTTGATAGTTACTGCATACGTTTGACTTAAAACTATATCAAATTTTCCTAAATGTAGATAAACATAACCGACTCAAACCACTGAGTCAACATTATTAGACTTGCTCTTTTATTTCATCCAATATCACGATTTAAAATTACCCCTCTGTGAGTGGCAAAAGTATGTGTATCTTTGCTTTCAGTATCTGGTGTGACCTGCCCCCAACCGCCCCTTGTACAGCAATAACTGCAAGTAAACAATCCCATTAATTGTTGATTAGTCCTGCACATCAGCTTGGAGGAATATGTTGTTGGGTTTCCTCCCAAGAACTGTTCACTTTAAGTCCTTCCACAACAATTCTTTTGGATTTAGATAAGGACTTTGGTTTGGCAATTCAAAATTATATAATACAATTTCCTCATGTAATCACAATATAAGCAATCAAACTCCAGCAGCTCCTTCTAAAGAAATACCCAAAAAGAAAAGTCAACCCATCAACCATTGTCTGCTTTTTAAATTTCAAGAACAAAAATGTCTTGATTTTCATAAGCGCAGGAGCAGTTTGCATTTTGTTTAGTTTCCTAACATACTCTTTATGTAAGTCTTTACAGAGACAGCTGCCCCAGCACTGTTTACTGTAGGCTATAGTTTAACTGTTGGGTTCATTTTGCAAAACAGTGTGCAGCATCCTGCTGGCTGCAGGGGATGCCAGGGAAGCAGAAGCAATTCTGTGAAACCATGAAAAAAGGACCATAGAAATGTTATAATTTATTCAGCAACTGAATATAGAGAGGATTGAAACCATTTGTGTTATATACTGTTTTATTTTTTCTAATCTAGTTGTTAGTCATGTATTGCCTAGTTCTCATAGTGAAAATGTTGTCACCTTATGGCACAAATGCCCATCCATGTGCTACAGAATTATATTATCAAGTACATCAAGTGACTGCACCTTAAAAATGGAAAGCTCGGCAGGTATTTCTATACAGAACTTAAGACACACTTAAAGGGGTTGTCTATGCTATTTTATTATTTTACTACTTTGCATTTATTAATGCAATCTGCCCCTGACAACATAATGAAAGCACTTCCACTCATTTTCCAGCGCATTGCAATGCAACTCTGCCACTCCTTGCTCTCCCTGGGAAGCAGCCAGTGGCATTTTTTTTTTGGCTACATTCAGTGTCATTCCAAATACGGCTGCAGCCAATCACTGGAAACACTGGTGTATGGCCCAAGCAGGGGTGGACCTAGTCTTTCTGCTGCCTGAGGCAAAAGTTGAAACAGTGCTCAACACCTCCAGCCCTGTTTAAGGCATACTGTGATACAGTTGAATATAGAGAAATTTTCCCACAGCCTTGCCACTGCCCCCACTTGTCTCCAGGTCTTGATGCCTGAGGCAATCACCTCACCTGGCCTCATTGGTGGTGCACCCCTGGGCCCAAGACTGCTGAGGCCAGTGATTGACTGTAGAGGGCGTATGGGAAATCAAAGCTGCAGTCACAACAAAAGTCACTGGCTGCCAGCCGGGGAAAGGAAGGAGAAGCAGTACAGGAAGGGAGCAGACTGGACAGGTAAGTGGTAGTGCTTTTATTATTTTATCAAGTCTCAAGTTGTATGCATTATTTAACAAAATTATTTGAATAAAACCTTTAACCGGCAAGGCTACCACTGCATTCTCCAGTTATATGCCTTTCTATCACTGTTTATCTTGGGGGGGCTATCATTGTGCTTCAACACTTGTCAAAAATGAGAGTGATGGAGTGCTGTATCACATGACTTGGACATCACAGACCTTAAAGAGTTTCCCCGGCAATGTATCAAAATGGCCTCTGACAACCCATCCTGCACTGTGACTAGAATGTTTGCCTTTATTTCTATAGCTGCTGAGACTTGCTATACTGTGTTCCAGTGTGGAGCTTAAGTCTCAGCCTGACAGCAAATGTCATGCATAATGCACACACTCTGCTCAACAACAGATATTAATGATGAGCATCCTGACAGGAAAGGGGAGCAGTACTACATCTCTCCTCCCCGTTTCTGTCAGGCTACTCTAAACCTATTGTAGAACAGATTTCCTGCTGTTCAATAGGTAGTAATTAGAGATGTTGAAGTTGACAAGTGGAATTCGTTCGGAATTTCAGGAAAAGTTCGATTTGCACCGAATCCGAATTTCCTCACGCTTCGTGGTAACGAATCACATTTGTTCCTAAAATAGCTGCTGCACATGTGAGGACATAGAGCAAAGAGATCACCCATAATGCCATGCATGCAGCCAATCAGCAGCCAACCAGCCCTGTGATGTCACAGCCCTATAAATGACCTCAGCCATCTTGGATTCTGCCATTTTCCAGTGTACTTAGTGCAGGGAGAGACGTCAGCAGGCGCTAGGGACACTGCTGGGAAAGACTCCATTTTGCCTAAAAAAAACAATTTACAAGTAGAGTTGAGCAAACCCGAACTATAAAGTTCGAGTTAGTACCGAACTTTACGATTTTTCGCTCCCGAACATTTCCGTAAAAGTTCGGGTTCGGGGTCGTTGTTCAGGGATTTCTTCCCGCTTTTTGAAAGGCTGCAGCCAGTCAGCATGCGTTTCACTACTTTTCTCTAAGAAGCAATTATTGGCTGAGTGCTGCATATGACCCAGCCTCTATATAAGCTAGAGTCACATAGTGCCGCAAGTCACTCTGTTGATCTTAGTGTAGGCACAGGTTGCTGCCGGTGCTCTCAGGGAGAGATTAGGAAAGAAATCTGTTGAACTTGGTGGTGTGAAATCTTCAAGCTACAGCAATTATTGAGGGAGGGTGCTACTGCTATCCTACATTTTTGTACCCAGCCCTGAGCCCAGTGATACTGCAAAATATTTTTTTTTAATCCATCTGTTACTGAGGTGGGGTCGGCGACCATTTTAGCAACTGCATGTGACCTGCATGTATGCCAGCCTGCCAAGGACATCAGTCTAAGGCCTCATGCACACGACCGTTGTTTGTTTCCACGTCCATTCCGTCCGCAAATTTGCGTCCGCCCAAAAAAACGGATAACGGCTGATCTGTTTTTATGGCAGATCCATTGTAATAATGCCTATCCTTGTCTGCAAACGTGAAAAAAATAGCACATGCTTTATTTTTTTGACGGAATGTAAACACGGACCACGGATGCGGAACAAAAACGGTTGACCATCCTTATTTTTTGATGGACCCTCTGAAATGAATGGGGAAGCATCCTATATGTGAAAAAAAACACAACGGACGCGGAAAAAAACAACGGTCGTGTGCATGAGGCATAATCCTTTTTTTGTAGCTCAGTGAAGATAAAATTCATTTTTTCTGGCTGGCAGGTCAAGTCCCCTACATTACCTATTTTATAATTTAGGGATGACACAGTGCATTTCTGTAGTTGGGGGCAAAAACCTGTATTGTGGTGCTACAGAGAGCACTTGTGCTTACAACGCACAAACACGTATTTTAAAATTCAGCAGTGACATACTGCATTCCTGTATTTTGGGGAAATAAACCCATATTGTTGGTCCACACAGCAGTTTTGCATACAACGTACAAATACTTATTTTAAATTTCAGCAGTCAAATACTGCATTTGTGTATTTTGGGGAAAAAAACGGTATTGTTAGTTCCCAGAGCAGTGTTGCATACACCGCACAAATACCTATTTTACATTTCTGCAGTGACATACTGCATTCCTGTATTTTGGGCAAATAAACAGTTATTGTTGGTCCACAGACCAGTTTTGCATACAACGCACAAATACCTATTTTAAATTTTAGCTGTGAAATTCTGCATTGGTGTATTTTGGGGAAATAAACCGGTATTGTTGGTCCACAGACCAGTTTTGCATACAACGTACAAATACCTATTTTAAATTTAATCAGTAACATACTGCATTTGTGTATTTTGGGGAAATAAACCAGTATTTTTGTTCCACAGAGCACTTTTGCATAGAACGCTGAAAAACCTATTTTATAATTTAGCAGTGACATACTGCATTTCTGTAGTTTGTTGCAATAAACACTGGTTTTGTGCTACATGGCAGATCTGAGGACTACCCTGTATTTTAGTCATTTTAAGTAACCTTTTGAACTCTGCATTTACATAGTTGGTTGCAAACACACTGGTTTTGTGGTAGATAGCAGGTTTGCAGTGTACGCTGCATTTCTGACAGTCAAATTAAACCGTTAACTTCTGCTTTTACATTGTTGGTTTGAAAAATCTAATTTTTGGTGATAGTGAAGTAATTGTATTGAATTGCTCCGTTACACTGTTGTGCGAAATTTATTCTGTTTGATCTAACAGTGTGTCAGACAGAGAAGTGCCAAGCCATGCACAGGGGAGTGGCAGAGGCCTAAATGTTTTTGGCGCAGGCACAGGTCGCAGGAGAGTAAGGGGGAGTGGCAGCAGGAGTTGCAGTGAGAGGCCTGAGCTCCCGGTGTCATCTAGAGGTTGTGTCTTGACCAGCAACCCGGCAGTTCTTGAATGATTGACCCAGTCATCCACTTCGTCCTAAGTGACATAAGACACCCCCCGCCAAAAGTCGGTAGGTTCGTCAGACACAACCCTTAGTTGGCATGGCCAGGGAGCAGGCCCTGTGCCCTCACCTGTCCTCAACCTGCCTCTGCCCTTTTCTGTTCCCTCAGCCAGAGAAGTATTATATGCTGTGGGCTAAGCCCCAGTATACAGCGAGGACGAGCTACTTGAGGACAATCAGCAGCTACTGGCCAGCCATGATGTGGAGGAGACATCCGCTGCTTCCTCAGCTAAGCGGGCAAATAGTGATGAGGAGAGTGGCGTGGGAGCTGGTGTTGTGAGCGATGAGGCTCCTGACCCAGAGACAGTAGAAGAGGACATCAGTGACGTGCATTTTATAATGATGATGTATCTGATCGCACTTGGGAGCCGGGTGACGAAGGGGCTTGATCATCATCAGGAGAAGAGGGTGGCAGCTTGCCCGTGAGGCAGCGGCAGAGCCAGCAAGTGGCCGGGAGTCAGCAGGTTGAAAGCAGTGGGAGGTCAGTAGCCAAACGTGTCCAGGGTAGACCATCCGCTTCGCAGGATCCTACCTACCCGGAAAGTAGTGGCGCACGAGTTCACTGAAGCAGCAGCGGTTGCAGTCAGTGTGTAATGTTGAAGATAAAATCACCTACTCGGCGTTGTGGCAGTTTTTTGTTAAGCCGCCGGAGGAGGTCAACATGGCCATATGTAAAATCTGTGGGCAGAAGGTGAAGCGTGGCCTGGGTGCCAATGTTGGCAACACAGCCCTGCGTCAACATATGCAGCATCACCATAAAGTGGCCTGGGAGAACCGTGGCTCTGATGTGGTGGTCTAGCTTGCCGCAGCAACCGCTGCATCACCCAGTGGCACCCACCCGGTTTTAGGCAGTCAAGGCTCCACCACCTCAGCCGAAGGGAGCTGTCTGTCCTTCCTATCATCTGCTGGTCCTGATGCTCCTGCTTTTCCTCCTCCTACTCCTCGTCAGTCATTCCATAAACAATCGATCACCGAAGCGATTGCCAAGAGACAACAGTATGCGTACACTTATCCAACGGCGCAGAAGCTGAATGTGCTCCTGTCCAAGTTGCTGGTGCTGCAGTCCCTCCCTTTCCAAGTGGTGGACTCTGCACCTTTCAGAGTAATGATGGCTTGTGCCGAGCCGATGTGGAGAGTCCCAAGCCTGTCGGTGTCTGCCAAAGTGCAGGGCAGTGCCAATGTGTGGAGTTGTATCTACTGTCAGGGACAATAAATGTCCTTTACGGCCCACTGGGTGAATGTGGTTCCTGCACAGCCACACCATCAACTTGGCCAGGTGACGCCGATTCAGCCTCCACGTTGTCATGCCGTTGGTCCTGTGACAATGTCCGCCTCTGCCTCCTCATCCTCCACCGTGTCCACAGCCTCCACTGCAGGGACAATTCACAGTGTCCCTCCAGCATACCATGTGCAGGGCATGGCTGTATCACGCTGTTCTGCACCTCATTCGCCTGGGCGAACGGAGTCACACAGGGGAGGAACTGCTCCATGTACTTCATCAAGAAATCGAATCCTGGCTTTCTCCACGACAACTCAAAATCAGAACCATGGTGACCAACAATGGGAAGAACATGGTGTCGGCTCTGCGTCAAGGAGGGCTGAGCCATGCGCCCTGCATGGCACACATGTAATATCTAGTTGTCAAGCGGTTCCTGAAGTCTTCCACCCATCTGCAAGACATCCTAAAAATGGCCAGGAAACTCGTACACCGCAAAGCACACCCCCCTTAAGCTGCAGCGGCAGAACAGCATCCCCCAACATAAGCTGATATACAACGTATTCACCCATTGGACTTCCGCCCTCCATATGTTGGACCGACTATATGAACAGAGAAAGGCCATAAACGATTTCTTGATGATCCAAGCGGACAGCAGTACTCCTCTGTGTAAATTCGATATCAGCAAGTGGCAGCTCATGCGTGACACCTGCCGTTTGCTCAGGCCCTTTAAGATGCTGGTAAATCTGGCTAGTCAGGAGACTGGAGGCGTGGCGCCTAGATCTCATGGCCACATGAGCCCTGTGGGGGCTAAACTAGAGGAGGAGGACATTAGAACACAAGTAATGTGTAGCGAAATGGGTGCTTTTTACACACAGATGACAGGAGAGGAAGAGCAGGAGCAGCTAGAGGAGCTACAGGATGATGAGAAGGATGAGGCAGAGGACCCAGTCACACCATGGCAGTATGCAGTGGAGATGGAGGCAGGAAGTCCCTCCGAGTCACTTGCACAAATGGCTCGATGCATGCTCACTTGCTTGTCTATCCTTATGTCCATTCCGCAAAGGATAGAACAGGCCCTATACTTGTCCACAAAATGCGGACCGCTGACCCATTTAAGTTAACAAAAAATGTGGATGGCCCACGGAAAGCTTCTGTATTGTGCAGATCTGCAGTTTGCCTGTGTCTAAGTGTAAAAGTTCCAGATATTTGATATGAGCCATGTTTTTTGTTTGCCATTATAATTATTGCCTATCTACCTTATTGTTTGCTTTTAATACGATATAGGCATTTCCATAGTTCTATTTAATTACAAACTTGATCATGATAAATGATTGTGCTCATTATTTAAGCTACAGTATCAAACCGCACGTTTCATGTCATTTAATTAAACCACTTTCTGCCTTACAGAACAAGTCTATTACCCGCAGAAGAGATTGCCCTTAGTTGTCATTGCGTGCACTTATTTGTAATTGTTGAGCTCATGGTATTGATAAATTTGATATGCTCCTTGAGTACAACTTTCAATGCTCTAGTAGCTCATTCTGTATATTTTTTTGACAAGACTGCCATATCCTATATATTAACTGCAAATTATAATTCACACCACTGATGCTGAAAACATCTCCATCTGTTACCAGCTTTAATAAGTGGTACATTTACAAAGCAGATATTCCACATAAGCATGTACATCAATAAAGTGTTTAATACTTTATAGGCCTAATAAAATTCTGTGTATTTTTCAGGACACTGTAGGGCTCATATTATTTGTTTCTTCATTTTCCATTCAAAGGGGGAAATTTATCGTAAACTGTAATTTTATGCCAATCTATGTATCTCCTGTGATGCCAGGGGATGCGCTTAATTTATGATGAGGAGCAAGCCTTGCTGTTGTTGGGTTGATGCAAGGGTTGCCAACTTTCCAGAAACTTCTGGATAATCCGGTAAAAAAAATTTACTTTTTTGCTGTGTATGTGAAAAAAAAAATAGATGTGTCTGTGATTTTTTTTTAGGCTGGTGGTCCTTTGCTAGATTTGCTCACAGTCATCATTCATTACATCTTTTTGATTTGTCCGTAAAAAATGTTGGCTGTCCACGATTTTGGGATAAGTTGCTCAGAAAAAAAAATTCTGGTTGGTAACCCTGGCTGATGCCCGTGCCCTCTCCCTTGCCATGCGCTCTTCTCAGGAACGTGGAGAAGGGGGCGTCAAAATGCCAATTGTGCTAGATTTAGGTGCAATGGCATTTAAAAATTCACAAATAAGAGGTTTGCAGTTTTTTTTGTTGCCAGAAAACTGGTGTGGGAGGAATGATAAATTATGTGACTTACATCTTCACCTCTGTATAGTAATGTGGGAGACCGACTATAAACCTAGGGAGACTAAGTGACCTAAGTCTAAACTGAGTCTTGGGGTGCAATAGTAATCAAAGGTATTTTGCAGTGGCATAATATTGATGACCTATTCTCAGGATGGCATCCCCACTGATCGATGTTTGAAGGGGTCTTGGCACTTGTCTTGGCACTAGGGGTCCTCTAGAATATGTACCTGCACCATCTCCCTTGTAGGGGCGATACAGTGCAATTACAAGTGACCTGCACTAGAATCAACCTGTCAGTATATTCATGTTCCTCTGCCCACAGGCAGCATGAATTACTGATATTAAAAATAAAAGTTTTTTTTTTAAACACTGCTGCCTTTCAGTTTAAGTTGTTTGTAATATGGGAGCCTGTCAGCATTCCATTATTCCCTTGGTTCAGGCAGCATGAATGTACTAATGGGTTCCCTTTGATGTACTATTCAATAAACTGTACAATCTGCTTCTATTAATAGGACAGTAAATCAAACACTTAAAAATATATATTTACATGCTACATCAACAAAAGAACATTAAACCCTTTCTGAGTAACGACAGACGGAACAATGACCATAGCGGGATTTCTAGCTTTTTTTTACTTTTGTAGCTATCAACCCTAGTCTGCTGTACCTGTTGAAGAAAATAATGCCCACCTGCTCTATTCCAGCTCTCTGGCTGTTGGGTCATCACTATTGGGTCATGTGCCTCTAGGGGACATGTCAGTAAGTGGCTGTAGTGGTGTATGTGATCCTGTCCGCCCTGAAGTCTACAGGACAGGGACGAGAACAACCCCTTTAATGGTTCATGTCCCATTAAAACAGATTCAGTTTATTCAAACATCTTTTAGTGCTCGTTAATAGACTACAGATTTATAATATCAGATGAAGGTAATTCTCCAAATGTCTGAAGTGTCATCAAGGCTAAGCTAAATTAATCCATCTGTACTTCTAATGCCCCATACTACAAATTCTGGTAGGGGGTTATCCCCCTTACATATTTTATGTACTCTAGTCTAGATGCATCTCTCTGTATTTTAGGGGATACAATTCCACCGAAGGAAGTACATAAAATGCTCACCTTTTATTAGCCTTTTAAACTCCCCAATTAATACTATTTATGAGTTCTAATGGCCCAAAAGAGTACCAAGTAATCTTTTCCATCGGCATTATCGATTGGTGGAGAGTTGGAAGCTCCACACACACACATTAGACTGTTAGTGGAACCCATCGATCACAGAGGTTTCAGCTGACAGCACAATTATATGTATGGGGGCCTTTAGGAAAGGGCCAGCAATCCTTAGGGAGACAAATAGAATTATTGGTAGTACATATCATAGGGAATTGAAGACCAGATCTACTGCTGTAAAAACTTATCTCATAGATTAAATATTTACAGAATATGGACTTTAATATACAGTTGCAAAAAAGTATGTGAACTCTTTGGAATGATATAGATTTACGATAGATTTACAATAGACAATTACAGTCTGCTTAAGCTAATAACACACAAGTAATTAAATGTTACTATGTTTTTATTGAACACAGCATGTAAACAATAATAACACACAAGTAATTAAATGTTACTATGTTTTTATTGAACACAGCATGTAAACATTCACAGTGCAGGTGGAAAAAGTATGTGAACCCCTAGACTAATGACATCTCCAAGAGCTAATTGGAGTGAGGTGTCAGCCAACTGGAGTCCAATCAATGAGATGAGATTGGAGGTGTTGGTTACAGTTGCCCTGCCCTATAAAAAACACACACCAGTTCTGGGTTTGATTTTCCCAAGAAGCATTGCCTGATGTGAATAATGCCTCGCACAAGAGAGCTCTCAGAAGACCTACGATTAAGAAATGTTGACTCGCATAAAGCTGGAAAGGGTTATAAAAGTATCTCCAAAAGTCTTGCTGTTCATCAGTCCACGGTAAGACAAATTGTCTATAAATGGAGAAAGTTCAGCACTGCTGCTACTCTCCCTAGAAGTGGCCGTCCTGTAAAGATGACTGCAAGAGCACAGCGCAGACTGCTCAATGAGGTGAAGAAGAAACTAGAGTGTCAGCTAAAGACTTACAAAAGTCTCTGGCATATGATAACATCCCTGTTAGCAAATCTACGATACGTAAAACACTAAACAAGAATGGATTTCATGGGAGGATACCACAGAGGAAGCCACTGCTGTCCAAAAAAAATATTGCTACACATTTACAGTTTGCACAAGAGCACCTGGATGTTCCACAGCAATACTGGCAAAATATTCTGTGGACAGATGAAACTAAAGTTGAGTTGTTTGGAAGAAACACACAACACTATGTGTGGAGAAAATGAGGTACAGCACACCAACATCACCTCATCCCAACTGTGAAGTATGGTGGTGGGGGCATCATGGTTTGGGGCTGCATTGCTGCATCAGGGCCTGGACAGATTGCTATCATCAAAGGAAAAATTAATTCTTAAGTTTATCAAGACATTTTGCGGAGAACTTAAGGCCATCTGTCCACCAGCTAAAACTCAACAGAAGATGGGATTTGCAACAGGACAACGACCCAAAGCATAGAAGTAAATCAACAACAGAATGGCTAAACAGAAGAAAATACGCCTTCTGGTTGGCCCAGTCAGAGTCCTGACCTCAACCCAATTGAGATGCTGTGGCATGACCTCAAGAAAGCGATTCACACCAGACATCCCAAGAATATTGCTAAACTGAAATAGTTCTGTAAAGAGGAATTGTCAAGAATTACTCCTGACCGTTGTGCACATCTGATCTGCAACTACAGGAAACGTTTGGTTGAAGTTGTTGCCGCCAAAGGAGGTTCAACCAGTTATTAAATCCAAGGCTTCACATACTTTCACCACTTGCACTGTGAATGTTTACATGGTGTGTTCAATAAAAACATGGTAACATTTAATTCATTGTGTGTTATTAGTTTAAGCAGACTGTGATTGTCTATTGTTGTGACTTAGATAAAGATCAGATCACATTTTATGACCAATTTGTGCAGAAATCCATATCATTCCAAAGGGTTCACTTTTTCTTGCAAATGTACAGTATGTTTAACTGGGGTTTTCTGGACATTTTATATTGATGGATTATCCTCAATAGAGATGAGCAAAGTTATCAAAAATGTGTCTGCTTTGCCTAAGTTTACAAAGAAATTTGTTTCGAATCGCATTCCATTGTATGTAGCGGGTGCAATGATGGGGAAGGGCAATCCCGCCACCCACCATCATTGAACCCCTCAGATGCCGCGATCAACACTGATATTGAGGCCTTTCAGTGATTAATCAGGAGTTAAAAACAAAGAAATACATACTCACCTCATTCATTTGCTCGCAGAGTGGCCATCTTGATTGAAGAATCGTGCCAAATCACGCGCACGCTGATGTGATGACATGTCCACTTCATCCTGCTGGCCAGGCATGCTGACGTCATCACTGAAGAAAATGGAAAATGGAAATGGATAAGGTGAGTATGTGTTTTTGTTACAATAAAGTGCAAGAAAATTTAGCTTCGTGATGAAGAGAATTTTTTCTAAAATTTGGATTAAAGTCCACTTCGATTCGTTAACTTCGATTCACTCAACAATATTCCTTAGGATAGGCCATCAATATCTGATTGATGGGATCAAACACTCTGTACCCACACCAGTCAGTTGTTCTGCTTCCAATGGCATAAATGTGACCAACAGTATAGTAATCAGTTTGCTCCATTACACACAGTGGACCAAGTAGATGTTCCGATGCTGATCTACTGCTGATAAGCAGGGGTTCGGAGTGATGGCCTATACGGAGGCCAACAATGTAAAAGGACTGGAAAAACTCTTTAAATGTTGATATACTCTAGGAGTGTAGAGAATGGTTACATTTTCATATGTAGAGATTCTTATATAATAATTTTGGCTGAAATACCCACAGCTCTGCCATCTTCCCACATATGCCAAATGTGCTTCTCAAGCTGGCTGCTGTGTTCATTTAGGATGACTTCAGAAATGCAATTCTCTTCTTTAAGGCGAATGTGCCTTAAAGGAGAACACAAGGTTTAGTGTATTTATAAGATTCTAAATGGAAGACTCAATACACAGACAACAACTAATTGTCTTTTGATTTTACCACTAGGATCAGATGTGATTCTTTGCTTTAGGGTGTCCTGAGTATCAAGGTGTACCACTACAATGAGAAGGAGGAGCTTCAACAGCAAAAGTCCACCAAAGTCTAACTGCTGATTAATGGGTCTTCATTTCTTGTGATGTTAGATGTAAAGGTCTTTTTATTAAATATTCTAATAAAAAGTTATGCTTAATGAGATAATATTTGCAAATGCATGCTTCAGATGTGTATTAGATTTAGACAGAAATGTTGTGCATATTGCCCTTCTCGCTCTGTTATTTCGTTAAATTTATATTTTCTCGCTATAACAGTGTTAAAGGTGCTGTCTGCTGGCAAGCTCAGCTGTTTCCGTAAGCACAGACACCTAGAGCCAGTGCTTAAAGGGGTTATTACATGAATAATGTAAAAAATGAAAATCATGCATAATCTAGTATCTATAGGACAACCTCTTTACAACAAAGCTAGAACCAGCCCTGTACCTCATATAAATACAGAGATCTCCCCATTCATTACTCCAGTTGTTCTGTTAGATTTATATTAAATTGTCAGCTCAAGAGGGATGTCCTTTCTCGGGGGGTATGTCCTTTCTATTGCAACTGGTGGAAGTTGAAAGATGGAACTGAGAACATGCTTCCGTCTCAGTGAGCAGGACAAAGAAATTTGAAAAACAGCAAACAGAAATGTGGAACTCTTTCGCCTCCATTACACTAGGGGGAACTTTTGAAGGAACAAAAGATACAACCCCTGGAAGTTCTCCCTGCCTCTCTCAGACAATCTCCTTCCCTCATTCCATATCAACATAATTTCCAAATGGTCTGCCGCAGTGCCTTGAGGAAATACGAACTATAACGACCATTAACCTCTTTCGAAAAAATCATAGCATCTCCCATTCTGAAACACAGGAAAGTCTCTACTTTATATGCGCTGCTGGGAGGTCAGCGGAGAGACGCTAAGCCACCCTTCTTGGTGGAATGGGAGAAAGAATTAGGCTTGGTGTTAACTGATAAAGAGACAAGAAGAATATTAGCAACATCTCACGGCTTTTCATCTTGCATTCGCATTCAGGAAGGACACTACAAGCTACTCTCTAGATGGTAAAGAACTCCCGAGTTCCTGTATAGGAGAGGGTTATCTGACTCTGCATACTGCTGGAGATGTAGGGGCGATGTGGGATCACTATCACATATTTGGTGGAATTGCCCCGTGATATGCCCCTTTTGGGACAGAGTACAGGATGTTATACAGAAACTTACATGCCCGGATTTTCAGATCTTGTTAGATATGATAGTTCTGGCAAGACCTAACAAGTTATATACACCCTTCAAAAAAGATATTACTACACACCTATAAGCCGCCACAAGATCATTAATAACTTTGCATTGGCTGGATGTGTCGTCGCCCTGCCCCAAAGCCCCCCTTCCCCCTCCCCCCCCTCCGAGAATGGATTTGGAAGGTTAATCAGATTTGCCAATTCGAGAAAATGTCAAGCTGGATCAGTAGATCCCATAATAGGTTTCTCAAAGTGTGGAAGCCCTGGCGCGACATTGTCTGCTTTCTCTGAGTCTAAAGGGGATACCCCTCCCTCGCTCCGACTGACCCACCTCCTATGTGAGCCTGGGGGACAACCTTTTTGATGCGCCCATATATCAGAGGTGCCACCCTTCCCCCTTTCCCTCCCCCTATCTCCTTATGTTTTATGGTCATTTGGAAATGTGCCTATCATTACTAGATTCTTTGCTATTGTGGAATGTTATATAGCAATTTACTGAGCTGACTTATTGTAATTTGGAAATGTATGTGTTCTTATTTCTGCCTCTTCACTATAAAACTGAAGATAAAGAATAAAAAAAAGAAAGAAAGAAAAACAGTAAACAGCAGGTGGCACTATACAGATAACTCAGTGGCTATAGAACATTTTTTATTACATTCAATTACAAAAGAATTCAGATTCAGTTGCTGGTTTGAAAACTGTTAAATATTTTTTGTGGGACAACCCCTTTAATCTCATCTTGCCTCGGAAACGGTGAGATGGAACAATTCCTTTAAGTTGAGCTCTCCCTGGTTGGATTTCAAAGTTCACAGTTCAGCTGTCTCTCATAGTTTGAGTGTCTAACACAAAGTGAGGTAAAGAGCTTGTAACACTATTGCTGTCCTTTTCTCTGTTTATTTACTGTGTTATTGAAGGCAAGCTATAGGCTTGTCTAACACTATAGGCTGCAGAAAAGTGATGAGAATGCCACTGTCCACTAAAGAAATGTTTTATCTATACACATGTACTGCATAATGCTATTACTTATTTATGCAATTATATTATCACAGGTACACATATAGGAGCATTTTTTTTACTCACATTTTACTCACAGTCTCATCATTTTACAGTCATTATTACTGCTTGCTGTCCCCGATGGAGCTCACAGTCTAAGTTCCCTATCAGTATGGAGTACATGGAAGAAACCCACACAAAAACATGCAGCACTGCAAGGCACCTGTGCTAACCACTGAGCCAGACATATCAGACAGATATGCCAAAAAGTCCAATAGATTTAGTAACCTCTGTGACCAGCACCTATTTTTAAAATGTGACCCTGTTCTCTGACCGTGTCCTACCAAGATGTGGTGGTCAGAACTACAGAAACAGCTATGAGTGGACTGGAAACTTGAAGTGGCATTGGAAAAAATACTAAAAGTGGCTCCATGTTGTAGACGGGTTCAGAAGGAGGGACAACACAAGAAGGTGGGCCCTGCAATACTGTAGTGGGGCACAAAATACCACCCCAGCAGAAATAAACTCCACAGCGCAGCACAGAATACTGCTGTTATCACCACAGTGTTCAACCATATCATCATCCAGAGGACAGTGATACAGTTGAGTTAAGGAGGGCTCTGGCGGCTGTTGGCCACAGGAGTACCTGATGCTGCTAGCATAAATTAAAAGGGTTTTCCGACAGTTTAATACTGATGACCTATCCTCAGGATAGGTCATCAGTATCTGGTCGGTGGGGGTCTGACACCTGGGACCCCCACCAATCAGCTGTTTGAGAAGGCAGTGGCGCTCGCAGTAGCACCACAGCCTTCTCTCAGCTATTCCTAGGCCAATGATGACACATTCATCGGTCACATAGCCTAGGTGGAGCTAAGCCCCATTTAAGTGAATGGGGCTGAGCGTGATACCAAGCACAGCAGCTATCAAATGTACAGCACTGTGCTTGGTGAGCACAGAGAAGGCCACCAGTGCCTTCTCAAAAAGCTGATCGGCAAATGTCCTGGGTGTCCGACACCCACTGATCTGATACTGATGACATATCTTGAGGATAGGTCATCAGTATTAGAGCTTTGGAATAGACTTTTAATGCTTAGAGCATCAGATTGTTATGTACCTGGTCAGTGGCTGTGAGGAGGGCTCGGTTAGTCACCTGGGCATTGGCCCACCGAGAAATTTTCCTGTAGAGTCTATGGCCAATCCAACTCTGAGCAATCTGTGCAAAGCTGTCTTTATAATTCCAATACAAGTGAAAGGGCAGTGTAACCCAGTGAGCTATGCTGTTTTTGCATCTCTCAAGGGTCACAGGGTAAAATTGCATGGGTGTTTCCATACATCCATACACCTCTTGTCACCAGATTTAGGTCCAGGCAGAGTTGAGGCCAATAGGTTATCAGTTATCAGAAATGTATGGGATATCCTGTAGATATGCTATTGTGAACAAAATCATACATACTCCATTTTGTTTCTGTCTCCTCACAGCAGGCTCTTCCCCTGTTTAATTCTTCTACTTAATTATTTTCATGCTAATTCTTGCATTGTTTTTCCTAATCTTTAGAATAGAATGTTCTAAACTCAAGGCCGAATGTCCGGTCTTAACTTCTGTGAGAAACTTTAAAATAATTTCACTCCTTTTTGGCCTAAAGCCATTATGATATGCTGTTGGTATATATACACGCATGTTGAAATTAAACTGAAGGTCATTTTATGGAGCACACACCTCCCTGTTGTCTCTGTGATTATTTATTTTGTAACGTCTCTATTCATTCCTATGAGACTGACATTGAGGCTCCTATTGGAATACATAGAGAAACTGACTTCCTCTCCACACCTAAGATGCTGTGTCAGTTGGAAAGTCAGATCGCTGGTGACATGACACAGGTGAGAAGCAGAAGGGAGGTATAACTCACAAATACAGCCACTGGTAAGAAAATTACATTCACTACAGATTACATCATGTACCTTCTAACAGGTCAGAGAATACAATTTTTGGCGGGAGTTCTTCTTTAAGCCCTTAGACAGCCACCAGCGAAAATTTCCACAACTGAATCCTGGGGGATAGGCTAGGTTACTAAAAAGATTTGATAGAGGACTGTGTGAAAAAATGAGGGCATGTCTCTATGCCAACTTGTCCCATTGAGCCAGTGCTCTAGAGAGAACAGGAGATAATATCGGAAACCTAGCGCCAAATTTACACCACAAGAGGTGGCCAGTCTGGCCGGTCTTACCCCCTGAGACAACAGAACGCTGAGGCCAGTTGTGTTGGATGCTAATATTTGGTGAGATTGGAAACCTCCAGAAGGGCAAGTGGTATGGAGAGGTCTCTGGGAGATCTAATGACACTTTCTCTGCCAAATAAACTCTAAAAACTTATTCTAGAGATGCCTTAAAACCCTAGCATGAACTGGGATGGGAAGTATTTGAAATAGGTAAATGAGTTAAGGCAACCAGGTAATTTTACCGCATGAATCGAGCCTAACCAGTACAGGTTGTAGAATGACCACTGGATATGGTCCTGTTTCTGCATATAAGGGGAAAAATAAACCTTAAATAAAGTGTCAAATGTTCTGGGAATATGCACTACCAAGTAGAGGTGGCAAGTCAGTTGGCAATGAAAATCAAAGTTTAGTTTTAAGATCTTCAATACCAGATCAAGTAAATTAAAGTTTAAGGCAAGTATATTTAAAGTGATGCACCTAAATACCTAACAATCTACCAAACAGATCAAGGAGGAAAAATAAGTTAGGGAGAGATGTAAAAGGAGAGTATACAAATGTAAATATTCAAAAAGCACCTGGGCACTCTCAAATAACCGGGAATTGTTAGAATTTATTAATCGAGTCCCAAATAAAATCCATGCAATAAAACATCTACTATGTCGGACAGTGAATATACATCATAAATATCACACAAGAAGCGTCCAAGTCCTAAAATACTATGGAATCCACATTCAGAACACTTAATATAAATTAATATAAAGTTATAAGAATAAATAAGTAGCCAGTATCACCAGTCTTTATATAGCAGCAGATAATCAATTGTGCTGGTCCTTATACGTGAGGAACCAATTGAATGTCCACTGCAGGGGATTCAACAGGTAAAATAATCCCTTGTGCTATATTTGCACTCTTTGTGACTAATTATTATTGCCCACAGAGCAATAACATAGAGTTCTTTCAATTATTGCTTAGTCTCTTATTTATAGAATAATCACTCAACTCCCAAGTGGTTGGTCACATACACTGCATAGCAAGCGGCGTCCCACTCCTATAACCAATCCTTAGGAAGAGGTCATACATTACCCCGAAATGCATTTGGTCATCCCCCAAGAAGAGAATATTTAAAAGAAGAAAAACTGCTACAAGAGGACATTGTTTTAAATTAGAGGGGCAAAGGTTTAAAAGTAATATCAGGAAGTATTACTTTACTGAGAGAGTAGTGGACGCATGGAATAGCCTTCCTGCAGAAGTGGTAGCTGCAAATACAGTGAAGGAGTTTAAGCATGCATGGGATAGGCATAAGGCCATCCTTCATATAAGATAGGGCCAGGGGCTATTCATAGTATTCAGTATATTGGGCAGACTAGATGGGCCAAATGGTTCTTATCTGCCGACACATTCTATGTTTCTATGTAAGTTCATCTACCTTTTTCTAAGTTGTGCACACTTATCTAGGGGAACGCATAATAGAATTATACTGAAGTACCGTGGGCTACAACTATGTAGAGGCTCCGTCTGCCGGGCGAAACACGACATTACCTTGTGGGACCGGACACAACACGGACAACCACATGGAACCAGCAGCGTGATTAGCTCAGATAGGAACAGCCTGGTACATGTATATGCCTGGTACATGTATATGCTCCGTACCTAACAGGGGCAACAAGCTGCAAGGCAGAAGACCTCCCCCGGTAAGACTGTGGCTTTTTTTTTATCATAGAGACCTGCTTTGGAAAATGCCGGCATTTGTCACAGTAAGCACCAGCGGGACACCGCTGGTTTGGTTATAGGAGCGGGACGCCGCTTGCTATACAGTGTATGTGACCAACCACTTCTAATGGGAGATGAGTGATTATTTTATAAATAAGAGACTAAGCAATAATTGAAAGATCTCTATGTTATTGCTCTGTGGGCAATAATAATTCGGCACAAAGAGTGCAAATATAGCACAAGGGATTATCTTACCTGTTGAATACCCTGCAGTGGACATTCAATTGGTTCCTGACGTATAAGGACGGGCACATTTGATTATCTGCTGCTATATAAAGACTGGTGATACTGGCTACTTATTTATTCTTATACCTTTATATTAATTTATATTAAGTGTTCTGAATGTGGATTCCATAGTATTTTAGGACTTGGACGCTTCTTGTGTGATATTTATGATGTATATTCACTGTCCGACATAGTAGATGTTTTTATTGCATGGATTTTATTTGGGACTCGATTAATAAATTCTAACAATTCCCGGTTTGAGAGTGCCCAGTTGCTTTTTGAATATTTACATTTAAGTGGATTGGGTGAATCTATCAACTGAAAGCACCTTGATTTGCATACTCAGTGCCCTTGTTGCGACACTTCTCTCATTATTTTTACAAATGAAAGAATTTTGTCTGTGACTAAAGCACACACTTCTGTTTCTGACCTCCTACGTGAAAGCCTAGGCTCGAGCAGGGATGGCAAAGGACAACCCTGCCCTGTTCCCCGCCTAATGTTTAACATGTCAGGTTCGTATCTTCTGATACGGACTTGCACCATCAGAAAAGAGTAGACAAATCGAAGAATAGAGATAAAAGAGCTTTCAAATTCCATGTCCTCTTGAATGTTTAAAAAGGTAGCCACATGAGATAGAATCAAAAGCTTTCTGTAGATCTAAACTCAGTAAAAGACCCTTCCATGTCTGAAATTTTTAATTATCTCAGACCACCCCTTTAATAGTTTAAAGCTAGTCCTAGGACCAAGGACATAATGTGGATCATAATGTTTAAATAAACGTGTACTGCCTTAAAACAATAAAATATACGTTTTATATTAAATTTAATGTACAAGAAAGTTTTTCATAGTTTTCTAGTTATAAAAAGGAAATAAATGTTACACTGCTCCAGCACTTAGCAGCTGGAGCACAGAATATTGCAAGGCGTTTTATAATTCCCTTCCAGGAATACAGGATAATAGAAGGGGGAAAGTTGGCAACCAATGACATGGTGTAAAACTGAATGTCATTATTGAGATCATTCCTGAGAGCACCTTAATGTCTGTGCTGAGCAGCTGACATGGACAGAATACTGAACAATAAGTTGTAGACCTATAGCATTTTATTCCCAATTGCTTACAGAGTGTAATCTTGTAAATACAGGTCTCATACTTAATGTATCTTGTAAACAATTGTTACATTTGTCTGTACCACAGAGTTTTTGTCATATTTTTACAATGCATCCTTATAAACAGCAAACTGAGAAGCATTGTCGGTTCGGGCACCTTTCTATCATAGACACAATTTCTTTTTCAACATTTTGAGCCAAAGCATAGTACTGTGCAAAAGTTTTAAGAAGGTGTAGAAAAAAATACTGCAAAGTAAGAATGCTTTTAAAAATAAAAGTGTAAATAGTTTATTTTTATCAATTAACAAAATACAAACTGCCAACATTGTGATGGCTAGATGACTGGGTTATTACATCTCCAAAATGGCAGATCTAACGAGGTGTTCCTAGTAGACAGTGGTTAACACTTATCATACTGGTCGAAGTAAGGACTAGTGTAAGGGTTATATGCGCCCAAGTCATACTATTAATGTTTGTGGGGAATGAAGACTTAGCCCGCCTGGTTCAGTTCCACAGAAAATATACAGTATGGTGAAAAAGTTTTAGACAGGTGTGGAAAAAAAGCTGCAAAGTAAGAATGCTTTCAAAAATAGAAGTTTTAATAGTTTATTTTTATCAATTAACATAATGCAAAGTCAATGAACAAAAGAGAAATCTAAATCAAATCAATATTTGGGGTGACCACTCTGCCTTCAAAACAGGAACATTTCTTCTAGTTACATTTGCACACTGTTTTGAAGGAACTCAACAGGGAGGTTTTTCCAACCATTTACAACAGATCTTCTGTGAATGTAAGCTTGCTCAAATCCTTCTGTCTCTTCTGTTTATTCTGCAACACAAAAACAATGTCGAACAGCCAATGTCATTACGAACTGTCTTCTGTGCAAAGCAGAACAAATAGTCCTGAAAGTGATGATATGGCCCTCACAGAGCCTTGAAGTCAACATCATCAAGTCTTTCAGGAATTACATGAAAAGGCAGAAGGATTTGAGAAAGCTTACATCCACAGAAGATCTGTGGCTAGTTCTGCAAGATGTTTAGAACAATCTCCCTTTCAAAACTGTGAGCAAGTGTACCTCGAAGTGAAGCTGTTTTACAGCCAAAATATTGCTCTCTTGTTCATTCAATTTACATTTTGTTAATTGATAAAAAAAATTAACACTTCTATTTTTGAAAGCATTCTTACTTTGCAGCATTTTTCCACACCTGCTTAAAACATTTTTCACAGTGCTGTATATCTTTGATGGAATTGGACCAAGCGGGCTAGCCTCCATGTATTTTTCCTCCAATTAGGTTTATTAATTCTTATACTGTACATATTTTAATATATGATCATGGCGACACGTGCAATGTATATCAATTATCATGATTATGATATTTATAATTATTGGCATCTTGTCAGTATCTTATTTATGCGATAATGTTGTTTGTTATTATGCCCTCTTTACGAATATAATCATGTGAATACACGGGATGCAATTATAGCTATTATAATCTTGTTAGTACCCAATTTATATGATAATGTTACTTGCTATTATGCCCCCTTTACGAATATAATCATGTGAACACACTGGACGTGATCCGACGCATACACTGTCCTGTCTCCATCTGGACATGCTCCGTCTTGCGTCATCACGTGCGCAGCACATGTGCACTGAGGTGGCGTGGAAGCACTGAAAGATGGAGATGGACATCATGGCGTGTTCGTCCCATCTCTGGTGTTGTTCGGGTGATTTCAGTTTGTGATCCCTCCTCCCCCTATATATATCCCAGTTTTATTGGTCTGGATGACCTCCTGACAAAGCCTTTTTTAAAGGTGAAACGCACGTCGAGGTGCCGGCGTTCGGGACAAGATTTCAGTAGTGGTGTATCATGTCGCAGGGTATGCTCTTTGGATATATGTAATTTTATCTTTGGGTATAACTGTCCACGATTAGGTTTGCTTTTGAACATGTGTGTTGATCTTTAGTCACAGTGCCACAGCATAGCTACGTATTTGTAGCTGTATTTCTATATTACATCTATTGCCCCATAATTTTTGGGATCAGTGACACTGTGTGTATGATACAACACACATGTTCATCATGTATTTTACACGTATGGGAGGCATCCTACTATATGGTGGAACCCTTTGAATATATGTCCTGATATAAATATCATAGGTCTGTTATTGAGAGATTGTATTATTGCGTGACTCAGGACACTTTCTAGATTAGATAGGCATGTTTCCCTGGACATAAATTACCCTATGTGTATGCCCGTTACTATGTTCCCTGCATCTATTCTCTATCGTGTCTCTTTCTTCCAGCTGACCCGTTATTTATATTTTCTTTGAATAATAAAGATGGTAATTTAAATTTTTTATAGATATGTGTCCCATTGGTTTTTTGGTGTTTGGGTTTGGATGTAATTGATCCATAGGCGTGACATATCATTTGATAAGATAAGGAGGTTTTTGTAGGGAATGAGGACTTATCCTGCCTGGTTCAGTTCCATAGAAAATATACAGTATGGTGAAAAAGTTTTAGGCAGGTGTGTAAAAAAAGCTGCAAAGTAAGAATGCTTTTAAAAATAGGAGTTTTAATAGTTTATTTTTATCAATTAACAAAATGCAAAGTCAGTGAACAAAAGAGAAAGCTAAATCAAATCAATATTTGGGGTAACCATCCTGCCTTCAAAAAGGCAACATTTCTTCTACTTACATTTGCACACAGTTTTTGAAGGAACTCAACAGGGAGGTTTTTCCAAGAAGTGAAGCTGTTTTACAGCTAAAAGATCGCTCTTTTGTTCATTCAATTTGCATTTTGTTAATTGATAAAAAAAATTAATTATTAACACTTCTATTTTTGAAAGCATTCTTACTTTGCAGCAATTTTTCACACCTGCTTAAAACTTTTTTCACAGTGCCAAATATCTTTGGTGGAATTGGACCAAGCGGGCTAGCCTTCATTCCCCACAAGCATTGATAATCTGCCTTGGGCACCCATGACCCTTACTTATCAGCTTTCCTCTGCTATCCCCTCACTCTTCTTATTTGACAGGACCTGGTTCCTACATAGTCATCTTGCCTGATCCTGCCAATTCAAGAAGGAGAGGGAAGGGCTGGCAGAGGAAGCAGGAGGAGCAAATGTGCACAGAATGGTGTAGGTTCACCTTTGGAACACTTAGGGTACTTTCACACTAGCGTTATTTTTTTCCGGCATTGAGTTCCATCCTAGGCGCTCAATACCGGAAAAGAACTGATCAGTTTTATCCTAATATATTCTGAATGGTGAGAAATCCATTCAGGATGCATCAGGATGTCTTCAATTCAGTCACGTTTTTCAGGCATGTTTTTTGGACGGAGAAAATACCACAGCATGCTTCCAAAATTCCGGAACACTTGCCGGAATGCCAGATACGGCAATAATTTACATTGAAATGTATTTGTGCTGGATCCGGCATTAAAAATACCGTATCGACGGATTCGCTCATGCGCAGACCTTTAAAAATGTAAAAAAAAAAAAAAACGGATTCGTTTTTCTGGATGACAACCGGAGAGACGGATACGTTATTGCAATGCATTTGTGAGATGATCCGTCTACAAATGCTGTCCGTTTGCATACAGATTGGCGGATCCTCACAACGCAAGTGTAAAAGTACCCTTAACTGTTAATTTCCATATGGATTAAAAGTACTTTTTCTCCAGAATGAAGCAAAGGATCACCAATCATTACATAAAGCTGAGCTAGCCTTACAAGACATTGGGGGGGGGGGGGATTTAACAAAACTGGTGTAAAAGATAAATGGCTTAGTTGCCCACAGCAACCAATGAGATTCCACCTTTCATTTTATTTTTCTCAAAGCTCCTTTGGAAAATGAAAGGTGGAATCTGGTTGCTATGGGCAACTAAGCCAGTTTTCCTTTATACCAATTTTGCTAAATCTCCATCATTGTGCCCGGTTGCCTGGTTTAATAGTGAATTTGGTGAGAGATCCCTTTATAGAAAATCTTCACACATACAGTACTAGAACCTACATTTTATTGCTGCTCTTTCATGCAGAATTCTATGCCTAATATCTGACTGATTTTATTGATAGTATACCTAACTATAAGAAATTCTCCTATATTTGAGACCTACCTTAGAGAATATGGAGCATGTCTCGTAAAACAGACTGAAAATTATGTAAAGTGGCCATAATGTGTTTGTTTTTGGCAATATTCAATAAAGGACAGTCTCATTATTGCTGGTACTGGACAAGCATCGAAAAGATTGTGTGGACTAATAGCAGCCATAAATTAGGGACTGTCAATATGAACATACAAGAAAAGAGCAATAGGAAGTTGAGTGAGTTAGATGGGGAGATAACTGTCCGCTCTCTACCCTGGCTCTACTATGAAAACAGATTGGCGATATTGATTTGCTCTTAGCACACTGTTCACACATACTTATCTATGACCAAAGATCAGCAGCATAACTCAAATAATGTCAGGCATTAGCCCACACAAAACCCCCAATCCACAAAATATATAAAAAAACACAACACTCCAACCATATATTTAAAAATTAAGTTCTATTCACATGTCAACCCAACAGTAGGTCTTTGTCCAGCCAAAAATAACAGTGTATCATGATGTATAGAAGGGAAATCATATCAAAACAATGTGATTTATAAACAAGAATAATTATATATTACATCTGCAAGATTAACACTATATATGTATGTGTGAGGTACTTTTTCACATATTCAAAAAGTTATGGATAGCAATCGGAATTATCTGCACACACATCTACAGTGCCTTGCAAAACTATTCACCTACTTGTTTTGATGCATTACAACCAGAAATAAAAAAAGGATTTTAATTAAGACTTTATATAATGGACCTGCCAAACTAGTCCAAGTTACTGCAGTGGAATGAAAAAACATACTTAACTATACCTTAAAAAAAAAAAAAACTGAAAAAACATTAGTGCATATGTATTCACTACCTTTGCTTAATAAGGTCTGGTACGACTAACTGAAGGGGTTGTCCGGGTTCAGAGCTAAACCAGGACATATCCCTGTTTTCAACCAGGCAGCCCCTGTGATATGAACATCAGAGCATTTCATTCTCAGACGCTCTCCTTTGCCCTGCGTTGAATCGTGCAGGGCAAAGGCATTTTTAGGAGATCTAGTGATGTACTGGGTTCTCCACAAGGACTGCCAGGCGGAGGCTTCCACCCAGCAGTGAGCCCAGTGATGTCACCAGCACTGATGGGCGGGCTTTCGCTGGCCAAGCATATAAAACGGCTAGTGCAGTGCTAAAGCCGGCCCATCAAGGCTAGTGACGTCACTGAATACACTGCTAGGCGGAAGCCTTCGTCTAGCAGTGTGTAGAGGTAAACAAAAAACCCTTATTCTGCGCGATCCAGCGCAGGGCAACTGGAGAGCATCGAGCATGAAATGTTCCGATACTCATATCACAGGGGCTGCTGGGGTTAAAATGTGGGTATGTCCGGGCTCAGCTCTGAACCTGGACAACCCCTTTAACTTCTGAAGTCACATCATTAATTGAAATCCCCCTGTGTAGAATGTGTCACATGATCTGTCACATGATGCAAGTACAAACACAGGTTCTGAGAGGCCCTGAGTCTAAAACTCTACAGAGCAACCAACATGAAGACCACGCTGCTCTCCAGACAGGTCTGAGATACAATTGAGGAGAAGTGTAGATCAAGGAGTGGGTTATAAAAAAAAAACTGATGTAGCCGAGCTAAAATTGACTCTGGTAACATATGGCACAGTGCTATCTTGGTTATCTCGCTTTACGCTTTAACCATCAAGTTTAGCTTGGCTGCATCTGTATGTCAATCTTCAATCATCGCATGTAGTATTATTAAATCCATTATAACAAAATGGAAAGAATATGGCAAAACTACAATCCTAACAAGAGAAGGCTGTCCACCGATACGTACAGACCGAGTAAGAAGGGCATAAATCAATGATTCACTAAAGACACCAATGACAACACTTAGCTTCAAAGATCCACAGCAGAGATGGAAGTATCTGTTTATACGAACACTGTAAGCTGCACATACCACAAAGTGGGGCTTTATGGAAGAGTGGCCAGAAGAAAGCCATAGCTTAAAGAAAAATATAAGAAAATACATTTGGGGTTTGCCAAACATCATGTGGCAGACTCCCCAAACATATGAAAGAAGGTTCTTTGGTCAGATGAAACCATAACGGGAAGCTGTCCTTTGAAAACTCAGACTAAGGCTATTTTCACATTAGCGGCAGGTGAGTCCGTCAGGCTATTCCGGCGGGTGAACAGCCTATCGGATCCGTTGTGCCGCATGTTTGCATGTGCGTCCGGGACTGCCGCTCCGTCCCCATTGACTATAATGGGGATGGGGGCAGAGTCCCAGTGGCAGCGCACGGCTAGGGGCCGCCGGACTAAACATATGACATTCCGTGCCTCCGCCTGAACTCCGCCCCCGCCCCCATTGCAGTCAATGGGGATGGAGCGGCAGTCCGGGGGCACACGTGAACAAGCGGCATGACGGATCCGAGAGGCTGTTCACCCACCGGAACAGCCTGACGGACTCTCCTGCCGCTAATGTGAAAATAGCCTAACTCCAATAATATACAGCGTTCTGTGCTTTTGAGTATAATTGATGCTAACTCTGTATATGTGGCCAGTGATATTGTAATGACCCATAACACATACATTAATCATTTATAAACTGATGATATGAAAGGCAGATGATCAATTCTTCATCAGAACTGTAGTGTGTCAAAGAATGGAAAACATAGATCTGTAATTTCAGATGTAAAGGACCCTTCAAAGGGTTTCTGAATCTTAAACTGCATAATGACTAATCACTGAGAAGTAATGTATTAACAAATTGTCAGGTGTTAACGTCAAATCAATTGAGCCGAATGTCAGAAGAGAATGTTTTATTTCAATGTCACCAGGTTTTAGCAGCAACTGTTATGAATCAAAATCCAGGATTTCCAAATGTTCTTCAATCTGCGGAACAAGTTTTCATCAATAACCATATTTGTGCATTTTTTCAAATAATGACAGATTTTCAAGCTGTGAATTGAAAAGGAATACTACTGCAATATTTTAATAAAAAGAGAAAAGTGTTATTTAACAATTCAGCTGATCCATTTTCTGACATTGAACTAGATATATTAAATGTTTAAAAGGAATATGTCATCAGACAATGATCTATTGTTTAAACCATTTTTTATGTTAAAAATTTTGTAAGAGTGTTTGGTGATTTTTTATTTTTATTTTCCATGTAGTATATTTTTCGCTCTATAAGACGCACCTAGGTTTTAGAGGGGCAAAATAAGAAAAATAAATGTTTTTTTATCAGACCTCAGATCAGACCCCCAAGCGTCATCAAACACCAGATCAGACCCCCAATCTTTATTAGACCTCAGATCAGACCCCCCACTCTTCATCAGACCTCAGATCAGATCCTCAATCTTCATTAGACCCCAAAATCAGACCAACGATCTTCATCAGATCCCCACTCTTTATCAGACCCCCAAATCAGACTCCCAATCTTCATCAGAGAAAAAATAAATAAAACAACTTACCTCTCCTATTCAAGATGGCGCCTCCTGGAGATCCAGGGAGTGGTTAGTAATACCAACGCTAGCATCACTACACTCACCATTCCCCGGTCCCACTGTACTAATGAGCGTTTCCATAATGGGAGAGTTCATTATTATTAGTTTTATAAGGAGCACTGCCATTTTCCCCTACTTTTGGGGGAAAACAGTGTATTATGAAACGAAAAATACGGTATCTTTTTTAAAATCCTAAAATAATGCAGTTTTCATCAGGCCAAAAATATTTTTCAGAGAAGCCACATGGGCCATAGACGCAATAGACAGGAGGAGACCTCATTACCGTCTATTGAGGAGTTTTCGAGCAATGCTCTGTGACCTGTGCAGAGGTCAGGAGGGAGTAGATAAGCTGTGATATCACTGATTATGAATGGAGGATCCTGTGATATCTATACATATGACATATCTGTTACTGTAATTTTGCCTGTGATGATAATGAGATGTCTACTAAAAGGTTACAGTTGCAGAACAGGAGGTCTGAACTCATGTATAATCTGTCTATTTATGCAATAAAACACCTTACCTATCATTTCATAAGCCCCTCACCAATGTTGTCAAATTTTCCAAATGAACCATCATTCCAATACAGGGATAATAGCACCATGTATTTTGGTCTGACTTTCTGATTAGAATTGCCCAATCAAGTGAATGGATCAGCAAGAAAAATGTACTGCATCCGAGTGTGGTCTGTTTCTTGCAGTCAAAACATAGATGATTTTTTACAAAACTTATTTGAATGACCTCTTACTTGTGGTATGGTCTGAGGCAGGTGAGCGAGAGAGGGAGAAGGCCAGCCTATGTTTCTCCATGACCTATCTGGCTGGAGTGTGCCCGGAGCCAGGAGCGGGGTAAGGCCTGGATATGTGGGCCACCCAATGGAGTTAAAGTAAGAAAAAGGGGGAAAAAGGGGGGGTGGGGCACGCGACGACCGTCCCCTAGAGAGAATGTCCAGGGTTAAATAGCAGCAGCCCCTCCCACAAATCCAGGCTGTGACCAGCCTTAATACTTGTGGTATGGTCTGAGGAAGGTGAGAGAGAGAGGGAGAAGGCCAGCCTATGTTTCCCCATGACCTATCTGGCTGGAGTGTGCCCGGAGCCAGGAGCGGGGTAAGGCCTGGATATGTGGGCAAAAATTGACTTTCACGACCAGTTAGGTGCAAGGAACTTAACAGTGCAAAGCCTGATAATTCACAAAGCTAAAAAACAGAACGCCCTAGAATCTTGACCTGAGGTTTGGTGATGCACCTAGATTAATGTGACGACCTCCCCGCCCCGTCCAGTGGATGACATGCGCTGGTACGTGGTGCCGGGAGGCTGAAGAGGCCACTCCCGTGCGGGGGGAATGACCGGTGGTGGCATCGGGATTGTGCCCTAACCCCACCACTAATGAGCGGATTTAGGAAATTAACTGAAAGGAGACGAAGGCCTGTCCTGCAGTGGTGGCGACAGGTCGTCTGAAACATACGCTGAAGCACCTTGGAGGGATCCCTGAGCATCTGAAGTGGGCACCCGCTATTTAATGACGGAAAGGACTTAACTTCTACGGGGGAACCCACCTGACAGATCTTGAAGATGGAACAAGCAGGGAAGTGTGAATGCCATGTCAAGCTAGATGCTGCTTGAGAATAATGGAGCAGGATCGTGTGCTACGAGTGAATTCCCCGGGCCTACGGAACCCAAGAGATCCTAAATACCTGGCAGCCTTTATGATAAAGCTAGTTTGGTGCCAAAAGGAGCACCATCCAGGGCTAGGGACAGCTCTTGAAACAGTTTGCCCGACATGGGCTGCCTATGCACTATTGGACCTGCACTGTTTTACCGGAGGTATCTAATGGTAGCTTGATGGACAAATTGACTGGGAAGATGAGTCCTCAAGCACCCGGTGATGTTTGATTCCGGCCAAATATAACTTGACCATATTATAAGAAAGGCGTATGGCCATGAGCAATGAATGCCATTGAGAAGTACCAACGTCCAGGTCACCCGCGGGTGGGTTAGCGTGAGCCGCTAGGGACCCTTGCACCAACTTCTTTGCAGATTCCATCAGCTGCACTAGTCCCTGAACGAGACGAGAGGTAAGAAACTGGAAAAGCATGAGGAAGAAGTAATACTTAAGTCCTACCTGAACCGACTGTCAACCCTGTCCAACTTTCTCTGACAGAACTGGAGACCTGGAAATGAATAAGGCATAGAACCCCAAACAGTGGTGCGACTGATCGTCGCAACTATTCCTTGAGTTACCTGGAAACACGAAACAAACAGGAATGATGGAGTGGAATGATCAGTGGGAACCTATGAAACCAAGCGTTTAGACCAGCATGTGAAACCAACTGACAGCCAATATTGAACTAAAATGCACCGAGACCTGGAAACACAAAGTAACGGGATGGAGCCTGCGGGAGACAGGCGGACAAACAGATGTGTATATGAGCGTGCCGGGAAGTGGAAGGAAAGGTGAATGAACTCATGCGAAATCGGAATCTGCCTGAGGACGAGCCTGAAACACGAAGACCAGTGACAACCGGGTGAAGACAACGGAAAATTCTGGGATTGGGATGGAGCCAAATGGGCTGGCAGGCGTGTGTCCTGAATGATGCGGGATACGATGCAAGACTGGTGACGAAGAGGCGACCTGAGTGATCCAGGCCACTATGCATGAATGAGACATGACCTGAGTGTTTCAGGAACAAGCGTCAAACTACACGAAGCATGACCAGAGTGGGACGGGCAATTATACATGAATGATGGGTGACCTGAGCGATTCAGGAACCAATATTACCCTGTGAAGAATGACCTGAGCGATTCGAACAATTATACATGGCCTGAGTGACTCAGGAACCGACGTTACACCGCAAGGAGGATAACCTAAGCGATTCAGGCAATTGTGGCACGGCCTGAGGGCTTCAGGAACCCCAAGAACACTGGGCGAACGAATGGAAGAGTGTAAGCTAGGTAAGTGAGAACGAGGAGAACGATAAGACATGACCCTACCCTGAGGATTCAGGTAGAGTACAGGCGCTGAATGATGGATGGCCTGAGGGAAGCAGGACTGAATAGGAGACGACCCAATACCGGGAGGATTTGAGGGACCGAAGAGTTGATCGTGATGAACAATAATATACAAGACCGACCTGAATTGACTAGAAAATAATGGGCCCATGTGCAAGATTGAAACAAGTGCACCATGTAAAACTAGACTGAAAGGAATGGATGAAGGAAACCTGAGTGATTCAGACTAACATGCATGACAAAAGAAGACCTGTCCAGCGGGATACTAACATGACCGGACATGCACGGAAGGAGACCTGAGCGAATCAGGCCACTGCGCATGGAAGGAACAGGACCTGAGGGATTTCAGGCAAGAGTGCAGAAATGAGAGACAACCTGAGCGACTCAGGCCATTACACAAACAGAAACATCAACAGAGCGATTCAGGCAAGTATACTTGAATGATACGTGAAACTGAGCGATTCAGCCAGCTATACATGGAAGATACATGGACCTGAGCGATTCAGGCAATTATACCTGAGCGATTCAGGCAGTTATACATGAATAATACATGAACCTGAGCGATTCAGGCAGTTATAGATGAATAATACATGAACCTGAGTGATTCAGGCAGCTATGCATGGATAATACATGAACCCGAGCGATTCAGCAACCATACATGAAAGATACATGATCCTGAGCGATTTAGGCAGTTATACATAGATAATATATGAACCTGAGCGATTCAGGCAACTATACATGAAAGATACATGATCCTGAGCGATTCAGGCAGTTATACCTTAATAATATATGAACCAGAGCGATTCAGGCAGTTATGCGTGAATTATACATGAACCTGAGTGATTTAGGCAGTTATAGATGAATAATACATGAACCTGAGCGATTTAGGCGGTTATGCATAGATAATACATGAACCCGAGCGATTCAGGCAACCATACATGGAAGATACATGATCCTGAGCAATTCAGGCAGTTAAATGGATAATACATGAACCTGAGCGATTCAGGCAACTATACATGACAGATATATGATCCTGAGCGATTCAGGCAGTTATACATGAATAATATATGAACCTGAGAGATTCAGGCAGTTATGTGTAAACTATACATGAACCTGAGCGATTCAGGCAAGTGCGCATGAACCTGAGCGATTCAGGCAAATATACATGAATGATACATGAATCTGAGCGATTCAGGCAGTTAAACATGAATGATACATGAACTTGAGTGATTCAGGCAGTTAAACGTGAGTGATACATGAACTTGAGTGATTCAGGCAGTTACACCTGAATAAAACATGAACCTGAGCGATTCAGGCAACTATGAGTGAAAGATACATGAACCTGAGCGATTCAGGCAGTTGTGCATGGATAATACATGAATCTGAGCGATTCAGGCAATTATACGTGAATGATACATGGACCTGAGCGATTCAGGCAGCTATATGTGAATGATACATGGACCTGAGCGATTCAGGCAGTTATGTGTCAATGATAAACGAACCTGAGTGATTCAGGCAACTACCCATGAATGGCGCATGAACCTGGGTGATCCAGGCAGTTGTACGTGAATGATGCATGGACCTAAGGGATTCAGGTAGTTGTATGTGAATAAAACATGAACCTGGGCGATTCAGGCAAGTGCACATAAATGATGTATGAACCTGAGCAATTCAGGCAGTTATACATGAACGATACATGGACCTGAGCGATTCAGGTAGTTATACGTGAATGATACATGGCCCTGACCGATTCAGGTAGTTACATGTGAATGGTACATGGACCTGAGCAATTCAAGCAGTAATATGTGAATGATAAATGAACCTGAGCAATTCAGGCAACTACACATGAATATTGCATGAACCTGGGTGATCCAGGCAATTATACGTGAATGGTACATGGACCTAAGCGATTCAGGCCGTTATATGTGAACAATACATTAACCTGAGTGAATCAAGCAAATGTACATAAATGATGTATGAACATGATCGATTGAGGCAGTTATATATGAATGATACATAAACCTGGGCCCTATACCTGGGTGATTCGGGCTATCTGTGTGACATAGGTATGGACCTGAGGGATTCAGGGGCATACCTGGCGGACCCGTGGACCTGGGCGATACAGAAAGCAAACATGAGGGGCATATACCCTGGGTGGTCCAAGCAGATGAACATAATTGGAACAAGAATTTTTTTTTTTGCAGATGTGGAGTTGGGAGGGATCCAACACTACCCCAGATGGCGGGGCCATCGGCGGATGCCGGGTCCAGACTTGGGCCGGCAAGGGGATGTCGGCTACCCCCAGTTCCCAGTAGCCACAAGCAAACCAGCGTGAGGCTGCTCCAAGATGTTGGAAAACACAGTTTAAACCAACAACCCCACAACTAAGCCTATCATACCTACTTGACCAAGAGAGCACTCTATATTATAATCAAACCAAGAGGCAGCAGAGCTGAGAGGGAGGTGAAGGATAATCCTGAAACAACCAGGTGCTTCCATAAACCAATGTTATCTCCGGCTCTGCTACATCTGGGACGCAGGAGCCGTGGAGCCGGGAGGAAGCGATCCCGACGCCAGCTCAAATGACAAAAATACCCTGGGGAAAGGCAAGCCGCGTAGGATGCGGTGGCAACGGCCTGCTGACACCCCCCATTGAGTTGAAACCAGAGGCAGCAGAGCTGAGCACGCGGACGGTGGCATGAGCAGCTTGGAGAGCTTGCCCGACGCGCCCAGCTCCGCTATCATAACACAACTGTGAGACTCCCCGCCAACGAACCGGAAAAGCGCCCCTCTTACCGTACGGGACACGACGGCCCCTTCCCCCGATGCAGCCGCCGAGTGCCGCGGCCCGTACGAGGCCCGCTGTCAGCTGCCGTACTGACAACGAGAGGCGGTCTGGGAGCCAGAGTGGGGAAACGCCATTGCCCTGGCCTGTCCCGGCAGGACAGTAGCCGGAAGTGACGTCATGCTTGGCCGGGAGATCTGAAGCACGCGACGACCGTCCCCTAGAGAGAATGCCCGGGGTTAAATAGCAGCAGCCCCTCCCACAAATCCAGGCTGTGACCAGCCTTAATACTAGTCTCCATCTGCCAGCTTGGTTGACTGTTTCTGTAATGTGCATACCCTGAGTTCTTTCCATTCAGTCCCCAACTCCCCACATGGATGCAGTGACTGCCTTACCAGGTTGGCAGGGTCCCCTGTCCTCCAACACGTGCAATCCCAAAATCACATATTTATGGTATATTTGGTGTATATGCCATACATTTCAGAGGTGGTGAATGGCTTTACAAAGGACCTGTTACTGACATTTTTGTTTTAGTAACTACTTGCATTCCCCATTTAATATCAACTCTGGGTCATCTATTCTTACAACTCCATGTTGCGTCATTCCTTTATTATTCCTGTCAGAAGATATAAATGAATTGCTTGCAGTTTGAAACAAAGGTCCAGACTCGTGTTGCCAGTTGGGGGAGTGTCCCTGCAAAGTCTGACATTGGCAGCAGTGATTTGATGGTATTTTGCCGGGACACACCCCAACTGGTAACACCCATCAGAACCTTTATTGTATCTTGCTAGTAATTCATTGATAACTTCTAGCAGGAATAATAAAGGAATGGCACACCATAGAGTCATAAGTAAAGATGCTCCAGAATTGTTATTACATGGAAATTGTATGTCAGAAGACATTTTTTTCTCCCTTTTTTCCCTATTGAGAAGTCTACAGAAAAATGGTTAAAAAAAAAAACATACAGCATATAGTGTTTTGAAAAAAAAAATACTATGAACCCAAGTTTTAAACCAAAAGGAGTAAAAAAGAAAATAGCACAAAAATACACAGTTTGAAGTACCTTTAATGTTTCTCTAATGCAGGGATCTGTAACCTTCTGCACTCCAGCTGTTGTGAAACTACAACTCTCAGCATGCAAACTTACTCTGCTGTTCTTGTAACTCCCACAAAAGTGAAAGGAGGATTCTGGGAGTTGTAGTTTCAGAACAGCTGTAGTGCTGGAGGTTGCTGATCCCTGCTCTAATGCCTTCCAGCTAACATCTGGTCACAACATTAAAAAAAAATATTGCAAAGCACCACAAATCCCTGATCTATCCTGAGGACCGGTCATCAGTTAACAAAATGCACAACCCCCTTTAAGCTCATTGGCAGCGATGTGGCTTTGACTTTAGAAGCATGTCTCAGCAATGCTAGAAAATCCCTGGTGTTCAAGGTGCACTACCTGCAGGTGCCAATACCTTGTGAGCCACATGCAGCTATCACAGCACTAGTTGGAGAACAGTTTTATAGGGTAAGTTGTAGGATTGCTAGCCATGACTAAAGTATACATTTCTAACTAATTTCTATGGGAAAAAAATTATGATTTCTATAGTAAAAGGTTTGGAGAAAAACATGTGTTGTAGTACAATAATGCAGCACTACATTCTAAAAAGCCTTCACATATTCAACGAATTCCGGAAAGTCGTTCCATTAATATATTAAAATAAACAAGACTTGTTGGACAGAAAATAGTGATTCCATCACATAAAATCATTGGTAAAGTCAGAGAAGGATCTGACTCAGTCCAATAAAATGTTAAACTGAAGAAATGTACTGTCTGAAATTTGAAAACTTCATCTCCCCAAAGTATAGCAAACGCAAGGGAAGAGAGGGGGCGGCTTTGAGGACTTCTGCCAGCAGTGTCTGCTTTTCTTTGCTCTCGGGGAGTTAACCTTTCCACTCCTGGCCTGTGGCAGATACAGATGGACTTTGTCAGACCTTGCTGCTAAGCTAAAACAGGTGTAGAGATAAAGACTTTTGTCCATTAAATATCTTTTGTTTTCAAACCATTCACTTTTCTGTCTCACACAAAACGTATAATAATATAATTTGTTCCATATTTGATATTTTGGAACACACTAACATACCCTGCGGTGAACGAAGTCATCATTTCCATATCCGGGTCATTTATACAGGTGATCCTTTGCATACAAAGCGTGTCTACATTGAAGGCAATCAGTTGAATAATTTTGTATCTTAATGTCATACTGTTCATTTTTAAGATATCTCAGTCATGGCATTATAAAGTTGTGTTCTAATTAACAAGTACATAAGTTATTCCAAATCACCAGTCTATGGAAGATCACCCTTTAAATGGAGTCCCCCATGAATTGACTTGTTTTGTGTTAAGTCTTTATTTCCTCTGTTTATTCATTTTCTTTTGTAGAATGGAAATCAAGTGTTTCTTTCCTCTTTTCATCTGCGCCACCAGCTCCCTTTGGACCACTCACGAGAAGAAAGCTTGTCAGAAACCCTGACACCTCCACAATACAAAAGTGCTTCTCAGCACCACCAGCTCAGGTGGGTTCAGCGTAAAAAATTGTACTATACTTGACACCGTTGCTGAGCTGCTTGACGTCTGTAGACGCACATTAAACAAAATGTTAAAAGGGATTAAGTAACCCATTTTACTGGCAGCTGAAAATAAGAACGGTGTAACTTTAGTATTTATTTGCAAACATTCTAAAAAGTGATACATTCTATGGACTGCTTTGCCTTAGAGCAGGGGTGCTCAACCTTTTTTGGTCAGGGGCCGCATTGTCACATCGCCCTTCAAGGGGCTGCACAAAAAAAGTTAAATCAGCGCTTTTTTGCTTTAGCCTATTGCACAGGCTAATGCAAAGTGACTGGGGAGGAATGATCACTACCACAGTCATTCCTCCCTCATTCACTTCTATCGATTATCGGTAGCACATTCCTGATTGCGCGGTGAGATGTGATGACCATAATTGTATAATTGATCGCTTGTTTATCGGCTGATCAGTGGCATGATTATACCGGCCAGATATCAGGAATGAGCGCTCCTACGAACACCTGTTCCCAGTAATTGTCTTGAATATCGTGCTGTGTAACAGGGCTTAGAGATTTCCTAGTAAAAAATTATTTTTAACACGTTCCTTCAGTATGGGCCTGAAACAGAAGATTTATACTTTCCTGCTCCTGCCGTCTCCATCTTCTGGTTCCGGCGCTGTTTACATCTGGCTGGCTGTGGGCATAGGCACTTGTACCTCTCTAGCCAATGACTGACCTCAGTGATGATGTGGCCACAAGCAGCGTTTCACCTCTAAAGCCAGTCATTTGCTAGAGAGGTGCTCCAGAAGATGGAGACAGCGAGGGTAGCACAGAGCAGGAAAGTAGGAATCTTCTGTGTCAGGGACCATGCTGCAGAAACTTGTTAAAAATCATTTTTACTGGGAAACCCCTTTAAGTGGTGACATTTCCTTTATTTTTTTTCTATATATTTCTGCTACAAAAAGACCTTTGGGGGACAATGACTTTTTTATTTTGCACATTTTCCTTTTTTTCCTTTTATTTCCATTTTATTTATTTAGTATTTTTTTTATCATCACTTTATTAATTTTTAAAATATATTTTTGCCACATAATATGATTATAATATTCCTTTTTATAGTTTTCTTTTACTTGTATTTTATTTATTTATTTTACATCTTTTTGCAAAAATTTTCTTTTCTTTTTTTTTTTATATTTTTGAAGCACTGTATGTCCCTCAAGAGGTCTTTAAAAGACCTCGGGGGGACACTGACCTTTTTTTTTTTTTTTTGCAGTTTCTTTCCTTTTATTTGTATTTTATTTATTGTGTTTTCAAAAAAAAAAATTACTTTTAATATATATATATATATATATATATATATTTGCCACATAATTTGTCCCCAAAAGGTCCATAAAAGACCTTTGGGGACACAGACTTTTTTTTTCACTATTTCCACTGTAACTGGAGCATCCAAAGGAGCCCCAGTTACAGAGAAAACCAGACTGCTGAGGGGGGCTTTGTACAGGGCAGAGCTGGTGAGGCTCTGCAGTCCTCTGCCCCTGACACCGGGCGATCACGTGATCGCCAGGTCTAAACTGCACAGCACGCCGATCACCTGTGGGAGAAGAAGGCAGAAGCGCTGATACACTGCTTCTGCCTTCTTTTCGGCTCCCTCACGATCAGCTGTGTTTCTGCCCAGCAGGACGGGGGACGCAAACCATGGCTCTGGGGGCCGCATTCGGGCCGTGGGCCGCAGGTTGTGAACCCCTGCCTTAGAGAAATAAAATCTAAGGCCTCATGCACATGGCTGTACTGTGTTTTGCACTCCGCAAATCACAATCTGAAAAACATGGATATCAGTCGTGTGTTTTCGCATTTTGTGGCATGGAAGATCTGACCCTCAATACAGCGTCATACGGACAAGAATAGGACATGTTGCGGCCCCACTGAAGTGCGCATGAGCCTTAACGCAAACAAGACTTTACCAGTATATCTAAAGGACAATTTTTCTTAAATTTAAAAAAAACTTGTCACTATGAAATGCAGTGCAGATTCCAGGCAGCATGTTATAGAGCAGGAGGAGCTGAGCAGATTGATAGGAACAGATTCAGTATAACTTGTGTTTCATTCATTTAAACCTCTGCTCTTTCTATGCTTTGGAGTCACATAGGTGGTCTTATCAGTGATTGACAGCTAATATGTATGACTAAACATCCAGAGACAGCTGTCAATCATTAAGTACAACCGCCCACGTGTCTCCTAAGCAGAGAAAGTGCAGAGGTTTAAATTAATAAAATACAAGTTGCACCACTGTTTAGATTTCCGTTCTTCTGTTCCGTCAGAAGAAGAGAGAGCGGAAAAAAAACAGGATCCTGTAAAAAAACGATACTGTTGCATTAGTTGTCATTCATTTGAGCCATTTCCGTCTGAGATCCGATCCATCTAAAAAAAATGGATCTCAGACAGAAATGGCTCAAACGGATGACAACTGATGCAATAGGATCATTTTTTTACTGGATCCTGTAAAACACGGATCCTATGCAATCCTATGCATAACTGATGCAACAGGGTCCGTTTCTTTACAGGATCCTGTTTTTTCTCTCTCTCTCTCTCTTTTTTTTTTTTGAATAATAATTTTTATTGGTATTTTATCAGTAGTACAAACAGATTAATTTATCAGCTGTTACATTCCATTAAACGGTACATTAATGCGTTGGTATTCAAAGCATAAGGGTTGGATGTACACAGAATCAATTCAACAAAAGTACATTTGCTGAGCACGAAAGAGATTCCTGTTTCACAACAATCGAATCATTAAATAAATCAATCAGTAAATAAACAGTTCAACAAAAAATAAAGTAAACTATCAAGCAGCAATAGGTTCCCAGGGGGTACTTTAAGTTAGGCATGGTAGTCTAAGATATAATAGGCTGGCTTAAGGGGAGTACAATGGGTGAGCTATCCAAGGGGCCCAAATTGCGTCTCGTTTTCGAGGATTAACAATGGTGTGTGGTAAGCGGGATTCATAGCAACAAGTGGTGTTGAGCAGGAATACAACCTCCTGAATGGGAGGGGGAGTCGCGGATTTCCAGTGGCGGGTAATTACTAGCTTAGCGCTCAAAAGAATGTGTCCCACCAGGCCTCTACAGGAGTTATCAACCTCGTCGATACCTAGAAATAAAAGAGCAAGGGATGGAGATGGGGGGACCATCTTGGCGGTAATTTGCGATACTAAGGCGAAAATTTCATTCCAATAAGATCGTAGCTTGGTGCAACCCCACAGGGTATGGTAAAGAGAACCCACGCTACCGCATTCTCTCCAGCAGCAAGTCTCTATCTCTTTTTCTGACGGACCAGCAGAACGGAAAGCCAAACAGTGTTGTGAATACACCCTTAGGGTACCGCCACACACAGTTTTTTAGACAAGGTTTTGAAGCAGATCTGCCTGTAGTATTTTCTGCCAAAGCCAGAAATGGATTCAAAAGGAATTGAAAATATAAAGGAAGGATTCGTACTTCTACTTCCTGGTAGATCTGCCTCAAAACCTCGTCCAAAAACATACCCTTATGCTGCATTTTTCCCCATAAAATAATACAGCAATCTGCTTAGCTTCTCCTGCTCCATAACGTGCTACCTGCAGAGTGCACTGCCTTTACATGGTGACAGGTTCCCTTTAATGAAAATTCTAATTATTTTCAAGTTGTGGGTAATAAAAACAAGAAACACAATACCACCAATGTTTTGATTTTGTAACCACTTTTTACTAATATCTCCTCCTTAGCTATTTTGGGACACTGACCATTTAGAGGGGTACCTCTATAATGCATAAATAAAGGTGAATTTAAAAGGACAGATAATCGGGTGGATTATTATGAATGAACGTTCTTGCGAATGCTTATTCCCAACAATCTGCCCATCTAAAGGTGCAGCTGATCATCTGATGAACAAGCAAAATGCTTGTTCATCGGGTAAAACTGTTGCCTGTGTAGGAACCTAAATTATCGTTTCTGGGCAGCAGATCATTCTAAACAGTGATCTGCTGCCCAGAAACAATGCAGCTATATGAGCACAAGCGATCGAAAAGTGATCATACTGTGAAGGTGATCGCTTCATGTAAATGCAGAGCTTCACCTCCACTGAACGAGCAGCCGACTATCGGGAAGGAACGCTTCCCATGTGAATATCTGCTGCTCATTGCACCATCCACCATTAATTACATTTATTGTACAGGGCACAGGGTGTGTTACCACTTTGTAATATACTGCTGATTCCAATACTGTCTCCAAGCTGTGATCATGGGAACAGAAGCTACAAGGACGCACCAGGGGAAATACCCTATGTGTAGACGTTCCGGTCACACTTAAACCCTGGATCTTTAGCCAAATGAGGAGATAAATGCTATTAAGATGTGCATTAGTTGGGGAGCTCCAAAACAGAATTCATTCTTATTCAAGGAATTAAATATGATGATCTAAATACATATGTATTATATAATTGTATAGTGACAGATTTTCTGGTTTAGGTTTTATTGTACAAAAATATGGCTGTCTTTGATGCAGCAGATGTAAGGTATTGTAGTTTTGTCTCAAGCAACAAATCTTTCCCATCAACTACAGAAAAGTATAATCAGCTGAGTTCAGCAAAGCAGGGATAAAGTCTAAAGCACGTCTAATATCAATAAATTCTATCCCAAATCCAGTATATTAACGATCTACGCACATGATATAAATTTCTCTAGTCTATCCAATTACTATAAGACAGTCTACTACAACTATAAAACATCAGATATGTTTTTAACACCAACATTGCTTTGATTTTCTGTCAATTCTTTGTTTCGTGGGTTAGCTGAGTTAAAGCTACACATATTCAGATAAGAGAAACCACATGGGGTAATGAAGCATACATGATAAAGTGATATTCATGTTTCCATGCAGAGATAGAAATGGACATACAGTATGATATAAGCTACAACCGACAGCTAGAGATGAAAACATGAGGTGTGCACTGCTATGTTGACCACTGTTTCAACTCCATTCATTTCACATCATGGTTCATCAAACTAAGGGCTTGTCAAAACTGATACATCTTTTCCTACAAGAGAACAGATGGTTATTAAATATGCTGCTATGTTGAACATTCTTAACAATTCAGCAGATATCAATACTTCTTGTTCTTATCACATTTTGTTTGATCCAAAAAATCTTCACCTCTTCTTAAACAGCAGACAACATGCCATCATTTATTAATATTTGGACACATGCGTATCTACTACTTAATATTCTTGTAATATAATTTTAAGTACAATGTCTGTAATCCAACCACACCATAGTTTACAATTGCCTGATGGATCCTGATTCATAATATTCTCCACATGTTTGTCTTCTCTATTTGCACATCAGAAGAATATATTACTAATGTTGATAACCATTTTTGTATAAAATATATATTGCTAAGCTGAGCAATATCATTGCAGGACTGACTTTTTTTGCTTCCCTCTACTCAACTGTTAATTACTTGTGAAATGCTTCATAGAGAGGGACATATGGTTCCAAGTGATGTATTTACTCTGTCCTCATGTATTGCTTAGTGGTGGGTCTAATTACTGATGTTTTACTATTTTAACTTGCAGATGATGAGGGAGTTTAGCAGTTGCGCAGGTTTGGTTTCCCTATCCTCTAAAGAAGGATGCTCAACCTGCGGCCCTCCAGCTGTTGTAAAACTACAACTCCCACCATGCCCTGCTGTAGGCTGATAGCTGTAGGCTGTCTGGGGATAATGGGAGTTGTAGTTTTGCAACAGCTGGAGGGCCACAGGTTGAGCATGCCTTGAGTTCTTGAGGAATTCAGACCTTAATAGTCTCACTAGTACAGTTGCAACATACTGCAGGGGAGCAGAGCAGAAAAAAGGATAGGAGTGACAGTAGCAAGAATGCCAGTCATAGTACTCACTCTGTCACTGCCCTGGAATGTGCGGTGATGGGATAAAGCCAGGTTTACAACAAAAAATCCTTTACTGAAGGATTAAGTTGAAGCACATTGGTTATAGTTTTCAGCATGCAATGGAATGGCTACTGTTACAAAAATGCACTTTTCACAATTCTTACAGGTAACATAAGCATCCAGGCATGTCCAGGCTTTGACAACAGCATCCAGGTTTGGAGTGCAACACTTTCTCTCTGCAATGCAACCTCAGGGCGGACTCTAAACATCAGACTATGTTCTGCACCTTTTTGATGTACTTACATTACTTTTCCACAAATATGCTGTAGAGCCAATAGGCGTTTTAATGCGTTTTGCATGCGCGTGGGAAAAATCGGCATGTTTGGTACCCAGACCCGAACCCGGACTTCATCACTGAAGTCCGGTTTCGGGTTGAGTATTCTGTAGATTTTATTATTTTCCCTTATAACATGGTTATAAGGAAAAATAATAACATTCTAAAGAATGATTTGTAAAATGAGGATTAAGGGGTTAAAAATAAAACATTAACTCACCTTAGCCACTTGATCGCGTAGTTGGCGATCTCTTCTCTCTTCAAGCATTAGCTGCCGTCTAAAGGACCTGTGATGATGTCACATCACATGGTCCAATCACATGGTCCGTGATGGACCATGTGATTGGTCCATCACGGATCGCCCATCATCCTCATCGCCCATCATCCTCAGTAAAGAGACAGTTCTTTGTTATCATTTAACTGGGCCTGGTTACTGTCTCCACCATTTGCCAGCCCTCATTCTACCTGACCTTCTGCTTTGCACCATGTCAAATATCCATCATCAAGGGCACCCCAACTACCAGCAGGCAGGAGCCCCAAGCGTCAGGGAGTTCCATTCACTGCTGCACAGCCCCAGAGAGCGCCAGAGTGAGAACAGCCACCATAAACCACTACTACTTCTATCAGTGCCATTACCACTCCCATCCTCCTAACAGCCCTGTGGGTTGCTACACTTGCTTTTGAGTCACAGAAAGAATTGAGAGAAGTGTCTTTAGGGCCGATTTCATGTTTTATAATTCTAAATAAACTCTTGTCGTGTTTGTCAACTTCCAGGCAATAAAGTAGCTTACCATACTTTCTAATCTCTCTTCACTGACAGGTTTCCTAATTATATATTAAAGGGGTTCTGCAGAAATTTTTAACTGATGATCTATCCTCTGTATAGATCATCAGCATCTGATCGGCAGGGGTCCGACACCCGGGATCCCTGCCGATCAGCTGTTTGAGAAGGCAGCAGCACTGGCAGTAGTGCTAAGGCCTTCTCGCTGTTTACCTCAGGCCCAGTGACGTCACGACTTGCATCACTGGCCTGGGTGGGACTAAGCTCTGTTCACTTCAATGAAGCTTAGCCCTGCCCAGCCAGTGATACTAGTCGTGACGTCATTTGGTCTGCGGTAACCAGCAAGAAGGCTGCGGCGCTACATCCAGTGCTGCTGCCTTCTCAGTTGATCGGCGGGGGTCCCGGGTGTCGGACCCCTGCCGATCAGATGCTGATGATCTATCCAGAGGATAGATAATGAGTTTGAAATTACTGCAGAACCCCTTTAAGCTTTGATTTTACTGCTATAGTGGGTGTAGACTGACCTCTAGGTTATCAAAGTTAAAACTCTCGGCCCCTGCTTCACTACTCACATCAGTATTTGTGCATTTCTCTAGCTATTTCTAGATTGTCCCATAGGACTCTAAGACAAAACAGAACAATACAGAAATAGTCTCACCCTGAATCAAAGAAAAAATATTTTCAATCATTATTTCTTAGTTATCTAGGTCACAATTCTAGACTAACACACTCTAGCTAAACCAATCAAATACAAACAGATGTATTGGTCGTGGTTTTTATTGAGCACACTAAGTAAATATTCACAGTCAGGGCCATATTAACCATTAAGCACACGCAGGCAGGTGCCTAGGGGCAGTGGCAGTAGAGAATCCCCCCACTCCTCTTCCCCCCTGCGAACAGGAAACCATATTCTCCCTGGAAGGAGTAGTTGGAGGAGTAGCTGTGGCACCCTGCAACAATACAACAACCGTGACTATGAACCAGGCCTTGATGGACCTGTGATGATGTCACCATCATATGATCAGTGCAGGATGCGGCACAGCTCAGCAAAAGAGGAGAAGGACCGGTAATGACACAATGCATTTAATGTGAGAGACAGTGAAATGCTGAGAGTTGTAGTTCTCTACACTTGTACCCCTCCCTGCCTGGAGGGAGTGATGTTATTTACATGGCACTGTATTTTAGTATGGGGCTGGAGGGATGGAGCTATGTTATTAGCATGGGACTGTATGTTAGAAGGGCTGAAGAGAGGGAGTGATGCGATTTACATGGGACTTTATGTTGATGGGGGCTGAAGGGAGTGATGAATTTACATGGGGCTGTATATTGGAGGCAGCTGGGAAAAGGAGTGATGTTATTTACATAGGACTATGGGGCTCATTTATTATCCAGAAACACGCCTATATTAGGCGTATTTCTGGCACCGATTACAGTACAACGGTTAGTTGAGCCGCATTCGGAAGGGGACAGGTTGGCAGGTCCGTCTCATTCATGATTTTCTACCCATGTTTTAAGCATAGAAAATGGTCTAAATTTAAGCCAGCTAGGAGGTGCTCAAGGGAGGGAAGTGATGTTATTTACATGAGAATGTATGTTGGAGGAGAAAGAGGGAGTGATGTTATTTACATGGGACTGTATGATGGAGGGGCTGAAGGGAGGAAGTGATGTTATTTACATGGGACTGCATGTTGGAGGGGACTGGAGAGAGTGATGTTATTTACATGGGACTGGATGTTGGAGGAGCTGATGGGAGGGCAACAATGTTATGAACAAGTGATTGTATTTTGGATACAGCTAGGGGAGAGTGATGTGGGACTGTGTGTTAGAGGGGACTGAAGGGTGTGGAGCAGGAGCAGACTGGGACCTTTAAGTGACCCTGGAAAAAATACTAAAAAAGTGACCCCATTTTGTAGTTGGGTTTAAATTAATGGAAGGCAGGGCTATCAATATTATATTGTGGAACATTATACCGCCCCAACAGAGCTTAATACCACAGTTCATCAACAATACTGCCAGAAGCACAGAATGCATCCCCAAAAACATCCACTGGCCGGTTGTGAGGAGGGCCCAGGTGGTCTCCTGGGCCTTAGCCCACCAGGAAATTTCCCTGTAAGAGCTATGGGCAATCCATCCATGGAGTGGAGTGATGTTTTTTTTTTTTTTTTACATAGGACTACTGTATATGTTGGGATCGAAGGGAGAGGAATTAAGTTATTTACATGGAACTGAATGTTACAGGGCCTGGAGAGAGGGTGTGATGTTTCTTACATGGGACGGTATGCTGAACGGAGGAAATTATGTTATTTACATGTGCCTGTATGTTGGAGGCTGGCGAATTATAATATCTGGGGCACTGCAGAGGGTCATTATAAATACTAGAAGCACTGCAGTGGGACATTATAAATACTGTGGGCATTGCAGGTGGGCATTTTAAATACTAGGGGGGTACGCCAAGTGGCATTTTAACTACAGGAGGGGTACTGGGGCTTCTACAGGAAGCATTAAAAATAATGTATGGGGCATTATAACTACAGGGGACACTACAGGGGGCTTTATTATTACTGAGGGCTCTATAGGAGTTCCTTATAAAAGATTATATTTCTACTGGGGGGTCTAAAAGGGTGCCTTATAAAGTGGCCTTAATACTACTGAGGACACTATAGAGGGCCTTATTACTACTGTGGGCATGATAGAGGGGGTTTATTTATACTGGGGCTATGTGGGCGCATTGTTACTACTGGAGGTTTTGTGATGGCATTATTATTATTGGGCTTAATATGGAGAGCACTTCTACTAATGAAGGCACTGCTGTGGAGCATTATCACTATTGGGGGCACTATAGGTAACACTAATATTAATGAAGGAACTCTGGGAGGGAATTACTATTGGTGGGACAGGGGTAAGGCATAAAGTGATTTAAAATGACAGTGATAATGCACAGTGATATCACAGTAGTGCGATAATGTACTTATCTGCAGATTAGATAATGCACACAATAATGTCATATTGATAACTAACTGAATTAAGTGACAGGAATCATGTACCCATGTCACAACAGTATGATAATACAGTGAGGTCACAGTACCTGAACAATGCACACTGCATCTCACTATAATGAGAAAAAGCACATAGTGATGTCACTGTACAGGGATAATGTACACGGTGATGTCATAGTACAGCAATAATCTGCACAGTGAAGCTACAGCACCAGCATTGCACAAACAGTGATGTCACAGTACAGGAAAAGGCACACAATGATGTCACAGTACAAGAATAATAGACACAATGAAATGATAGCACAGGAGTACAAATAAAGAGGATAACAATGTACTCTATTACATGTCACGTGCAAGTATAATGCATCAACAATATCACTGTACAGGGAAAATGCAAAAAGTAAGAGAATAAAAGTTCCTAGAAGAGGTCACCATGGGGCTCTATAGTACAAATTAGAATGGGCTTACAATCAGTCTTTCAAACCCCACGATAGTACCTTCATCAATAGTGATGACTAACTGTGCCTATTCTCTATGTGTGGTAATCACCCCCCTTAGTTGTTGGGCAGCTACTCTCAATGGTTCTGCAAATCATTTTAACAGAATATGTCCACTATAAGGACACTTGATTATAACCTGATAGGAGCCATGTTGGCAAATGGTTAAGGAACGGTCTGCGCCGATTTCCAAACTCAAAGGCATAATCCTACATGGAATTACTAGCAGTATTTGTTAACTCACTAAAATGGTTTCTTTCATACTTTGTACAGTTAAATAAACAGTATTTTTTTTTCTTCTGTTTCAAGGCTGTTAACCCCGGCCACGGTTAAGTTAAGCAGAAGACAATTTAAAAGGGCATACTGGCTTTGTTGTAATGTGCCTTGATGTTGGTGATGAGTGGAAGGCCAGGCTGCCTTTGCTGCCGCACCATGCATTCTTTACAAGACACAAAACTTTGAAGAGGCATGACAGAAAAAACTATTAGCAGATTAATGAGGATCCCCACAGTTCTGTCTTTTATGATAGCCAGCTTCTTATTCATCGGTCATTTTCACTGGACAAGTAAATCCGCAAAGGAAAATGTGAAAGGCTTTCTCCTTCAACTGCAAAGAAGTATTAGGTTCTTCATAAAAAGATCTGGCTGCATGCAACAATCAAAGTGCTATTCAACACCCCCCTTTCTCCCCCAACATCTCACAACATATTAGTGTTATCTACAGGAAAAATATTCTCACATACTGGATAAAATGGTCTCCACACAAATATGCAGCTTTTCCTCTTTATATTATTATCTTTAGAGATAAGACGTGGCATGCGGAATCAAAACAATTTCTTGATGTATAATGTGTTGCCTTTAAAAAAACAGCATATCTCACCGCTAATGATATTACATAGTAGTGTGAAATGTTGACCCGTGTAACAGTAACAGTAATGAATTTTTTGCACAATTATTTTTGCAGCATATAATTTTTCAACAGTTAAGACCTAATGGTTGTAACAATCATCTATCATCATGAAACATAGTAATGTTTGATAAGCATGGATTGTTTTTTTACGTAGCAAGTATTTTTGTTACATTACTATTCAGCTCCATATAATGGTTAGTTGTTTTTTTTTCATTTAAGCATACACATTCATAAAAAAAAAATTAATAAAAAAATGCATAAGATTGACATGATCTACATGAAGCTTGGAGTTTTGGCCATGGTCTCAACTTCATTAAAATTTCAATTTAGTTGCACTTGCACCTTAGAAGTCACTACTATATACCTGGTAGGGTCCCTTTTGCCTTCAGGAGTGCCTGAGGAATGGTTTTAATGTTGTGGATGCACTGCTTACAGATGCCACCCTGTTTAGGCTGTGGAGCAGCAAACTGGTCTTGCTAATTAGATGACAGTACTGCTCACAGCCTGTTCTACATTACACAGTCAGTCATGAGCGTGGTCCTCGAACTATTGCGACAGAATCTATGCCTTGTACCAAAGTTTGTTGACTTGGATGGTGACGTTATAGACCTCAACAATTGGGGAACAATCGTCCAGTGATATGCACCATGGTATGTTTAATTAACCCCTCTTTACGGCAGTCACAAAGGGCCTTAGGCTGGACCGCCTCCTTTTCATGGTGGCCCAATCTAAGCACTGCACGGGTCTCCCGTGCAGTAGAGAGCAGGGGCTTGGCTCTCACATTAGAGCCGTGCTCTTGCACTAAAAGCCCGCAGGCAAAGGTGCCCGCTACATGTAAGCGGTTACAGAGGGAGCTGACTCCCTCTGTCTCCCATCTGCACCCTGCAAATGAGATTGCGGGGTACTGATGTGTATAGGTCTCAAGCCTGACTCGAGTGTTCCTCAGCAGGCTGCACCTCTCTGGCATTGACATATAGAAATAGTGTATTGTATTTTAGAAATGATGAAAAGATCGCCTGTTATAGTCCCCTGTGCAACTATTAACTGCTTAAAAAAAATCTAAAGAAAAATGTATTAAATAAAAAAATTCCAATACAAATATATACTTCTTTTCCCATTGAAAAAAAGTTTTTCAATGAAAAAAAAAAAAAAATCTCCACCAAAGGTTTGGTATCATCCCATCCATAATGACCCACAGTACAAAAATATCATGTACATTATCCCATACAGTGAACTCATTAAAAAAAGCCAGAATTGCTGCTTTTTGCTTAGTCACCACCAAAAAAAAAACATAATAAAAAGCGATCAAAAAGTGTTATATACCCCAAAATGAGACCACTGAAAACTAAAAGTCGTTCCGCAAAAATCATGCCCTCACATACCTCTGTAGAATGAAAAATAAAAATGTTATAGAACTTGGAATGTGGCGATGCAAAAAGATTTTCTTTTTTTTTTAAAAGGGTTTTTTGTGCAGCAGTAGTAAAATGTAAAAAAAAAATGTGTATTTGGTATTGTGTTATTTAAAAATGCTGAAAAATGAACTCCACAAATTTTATAACATACAAACTCAATAGCAGTATTGTTGTTTTTTGCCACCCCCCCTCCCAGAAAGAGTTAATTAGTTAATACAATAAGTTCTGTGTTGCTCAAAATGGGACCATTAAAAACAACAACTTGTCCTGCAAAGAACAAGAGTCCATACAGCTACATAGACAGAAAAGTAAAAAAGTGCTTGGTCAGTAAGACCCAAAACAGGCTGGTCACTAAGGGTTAAAAAGGACCTTCCCCTCCTCTTCATTTTCCTAGCAGAAGCCATGGGGCGAAAACACTTGTTTGGATCTGAGGTGGAGGCTGCTGCATGTTTATCTCTTACCCTGGGTTCAGACCTGAGCGTATTTTAGCGCGTTTTTGCAAATAGGAAACGTCATACGCGCGTTCGTGATTCTGGAGACCAATAGAAAAAGGCATATCTACACTTTAACACGCGTTTTACGCGCGTTTTACGCACGTTCCCATTGAAGTCTATGGGAGGAAAAGCGCGACAAAAACGCCCAAAAAAACGCTCCTGAACGAGCTTATGCGTCGGGCGTTTTACAGCGCGTTTTTACGCGCTGTAAAACGCTCAAGTGTGAACCACTCCCATAGGGATGCATTGGTTTTCATCTGTTGAGCGTTTTACAGCGCGTTTGAATGCGCTGAAAAACGCTCAGGTGTGAACCTAGGATCAGGGCTCATGCACACGACCGTATGTATTTTGTTGTCCACAAAAAAAAAACGGATCAGCAAAAAATATGGAACAGACACGGAAAGAAAATACGTTCGTGTGCATGAGCCCTTATGAGTTGATAAAATGCTCAGCTCTCTGGGTTTTTTGGTTTGCCATTGGACTATAGTTTGTGATACCTAGACACCTGAGTGTTACAATTGGTGTTTTTCACTATTTATTGCTGGACTAAGGGACATCTGTGTGATATTTGTATATTTCAGAATTTTTTTGGATAATCTTAGGACCATATTTGAGTACCGGAGTTGTTTGTAGGCTATACACTTTGAGAGTCCGCAGCCTAATGACCTGACCTTGCCATCTATACATGTGTTTTATCAGTTAAGAACTATAGTGATATTAATACTTAGTCACTGTACTTTTTGGCTAAGAGAACACAGAGCACTGGTTTCAATAAAGAATTAGGTAAGTGTATTTGTTCTGCCATGGCCCTAAACAGAAAGCACTGGTTTTGATAAATCTTTCCCTACGTTTTTTTTAAACTTTTTTAAAGTTAGTCAAGTATAAGAAAAAGTATATAAATTTGGTATGGCTGTGATCACACTGACCTGCCAAACAAAAGGAACATATCAGTTTTGGTGCACAGTGAATGGTGTAAAAATGAAATCCAAAATAAAAATGGCAGAAATACAGAGCCCATTTTTCAATACGATATGGTAAATTAAATAGTGCCATTAAAAAATATAACTTGCTCAAGCACTCATATGGTTACATGAATGGAAAAGTAAAAGAGTTATGGCTCATGGAAGACTTGGAGAAAAGGACAAAAGCGAAAAATGAAAACAGTTTATTGTACAAAGGGGTTAAAGGATATGGTTCTTTACATGCTTTTGGGAGAAGGTGCTAGAGATTTCCTAATGAACGTGAAAAGCATGTATTCAAAGTAGCACATTTTCTTCTCCTTTGTATACCTGACAAGCGTAGACAAAGACACAAAACAATACATTCCATACAGGTTACCATTACGTACTACACTTCATTCCTCATGAATATACCAGAAGAACAACACATGTGGTGTCGCATATTAATAGATTTTGTCTGCATCTATTTCTGGTCAGCTTAACTCATTCATAACAGGAGGCTTTTGTGAATATATATATAGAGAGAGAGAAAGCTGAAAGTGCCAGTGTTTTTAGGATAGCCCCTCACATTACTTCATCTATCAGACTGAAGTTTGATTCAGTTGAGAGTGTTGTCCAAGTAGAAAAAGAGCTACCATAAGAGCAAGGCCGCTTTTTAGACGAGCGTATTGAAATCCGTCAGTATTCTGGCTTAGGATCCTGATGATATCACATCAGTATTGTCATCAGGATTGCTTCAGGATTTCATCAGGATTTACATGCGTATTTCTTCCTTCCTTCATTATTTAGGCACTGCACAGACTCTAATGTGCGTATTTGGAAACAAATCTGCACAAAACTCGGACATGCTGCGTATTTCAAACACTGATAGAAATTATACGCCCATGTGAATAGCTCTATTCATTAACATTAGCAGCGGATTCTGAAACATAAAATCCGGACTATATAGGCATTGCAAACATGCTAGTCTGAAAGCGGCCCAATACAGATAAATGTGACTTTTCTTTTGGGTTGAGGAGGGGGGTTCGGGGGTGGCTGTAAAAACAACAGAATTAGGCATCATGCACACGGCCATTGATCAGCCGTTCCGTGCATTGGGGACAGCAATTTGCGGTCCCCAATGCACGGGCAACATCCGTGCGGATTCCGCAGACGGATTCAGACCCATTCAACTTGAATGGGTCAGTGGTCCGTCCGTACTGCAAAAAAGTAGTGCATGCTGTTTTGGGTTAAGGAGGCATGGACAGAAACCTCACTGGAAGCACTCTGTGGTGCTTCTGTGGGGTTCCGTGCCTCCGTTCCAAACCTGACCTTACGGATTGTGGACCCATTTAAGTGAATGGGTCTGCATCCGTGATGCAGGGTACACCTGACTGGTGCCCGCATATTGTGGACCCACTGTTTGCGAGCCACAATATGGGCAGGGTCGGGCAACAGCCATGTGCATGAGACCTAATAGTATGTGTTTTTCTTTTTCCACTTTTCTTTAGGTGTTTTTCAGGCTTTCTTTCAAATAGTGGTGGAGATTTTTCAAGAATGGCGTACCCATACGCCAGTCTTGATTCCCCTGCACTGAAATGAGCTGTGACTAATTTATTAAGTGGTAGATGCCTCTTAATAAATTTATGCCATCTCTGCAATTCCTTGTGCCAGAAACTTAAGTCTACACCAACCAGGGGCCTGGAGCAGACTTCAGCTATAACTTGCACCGATTTCTGACGTAAGGTATGGCAAATCCAGCAGGCCGCACAAAGCACCACCTCTTTTTTTCACCCCTTTAGAAAAGTGGTGAAAAGCCTAGAAAGTCGCAACTTAGGGCGTGCTCCATAATGTGTGTCTTACCCTGGGTTCAGACCTGAGCGTTCCAAAAACGCGCGTTTTACGCGCGTTTTTGACGCGCGTTTTTTTGCGCGTTTTTGCAAATAGGAAACGCGCGTTCGTACGCGCGTTCTTGTGATTGCTACTGTGGTGTCAATCACAAAACGCGCGTCAAACGCCCCAAAAGAAGCTCAAGTACTTGTTTATGCGTTGGGCGTTTTACAGCTGCTTCAAACGCGCTGTAAACGCTCAAGTGTGAACCACTCCCATAGGGATGCATTGGTTTTAATCTGTTGAGCGTTTTACAGCGCGTTTGAACGCGCTGTAAAACGCTCAGGTGTGAACCCAGGGTTAGTGCTGAAAAGAGCTTGGTAAATGTCCCTCAGTGTACTTTCTACGTGGCCTTTTTTCCTCCTATAGAGTAGGTGTTGTGAAACTATTTGAAAAAGAAAAAAACACCACGCCCATACTGCTTTTTGAAAAGTAGCCAGAAAGACAAAACAGACATTTAATGACCAAAAACATCAGGAGCAAAAAAATGCTTATGCATCCTGTGTTTCATATTTCCCTTAGGGCTCATGCACACGACCGTATGTATTTTGCGGTCCGCAAAAAACAGATCTGCAAAAAATACAGATGACGTCCGTGTGCATTCCATATTTTGTGGAACAGAACAGCTAGCCCCTAATAGAGCAGTACTATCCTTGTCCATAATGCGGACAATAATAGGACATGTTCTAAATTTTTGCGGAACAGACATACGGACATACGGAACGGAATGCACACAGAGTAGCTTTGTTTTTTTGTGGGACCCATTGAAATGAATCTATCCGCACACGGTCCACACATGGAAAGAAAATGTTTGTGTGCAAGACCCCTTAGACATTCAGCTAACATCTGAAGCCAATGTTTTTACTGCAAAAAACTCACCAAAAAATCATGTGCAAAAATAAAAGGACACTAAAACTAAAATTCTGAAGAACGCCATCAAATACCTTTGTTCGGATACTTCGATTCACTTAATACTAATGCTGATTATGGGGTTCCATGGGTTGGACCTCCACAAGTTGCATAGGGAATGCACACAGATGTCATCTGTATATTTTGTGGATCCGTTTTTTTGCGGAACGCAAAATCCATACGGTCGTGTGCATGAGGCCTAAGTCAAATGTATAAAACTGCACTATGTATAAGTGTGGATATACAGTCTGCTATCAAAAGCCAAAAACTTGTGCCGTTAGAAAGGAACGAGGATACTGATTCTTTAATGAAACTGAACAAACCAAAAAACTCATCATGGTTTATTTAACAATTTAACCGTTCTGGGAAGAAATAAATGCATAACCACAGAAGAGGAAAATGCATATGAAAAATGAGGTTTATAAAACACATTAAATTACTTTTGCTGCTTTAATCATTCGTTTCTACAGGTTTGACAATACAGCTAATTATTTGCATAAAATGAAATGTGCTTGTTTAGCTAAACTGGAAAGGTAGCACAAAATGGAGCTGCGTAAGCAAATTGGGCCCCTGCTTAAAATGAATTAATATTGATGGAATCCCGCAATCCACTTGTCCCAAAGGACTGTGAAATTTCATACTAAATCTTTCAGGGTGTTGAATGTAGCGCGTTTCATACATTAGCGATGTAGGTTATGTATTAATCAATGTTTAACAATGTAATTACAGCGATTTTAGTATCACTGGAAAACAGATCGCTAAATGACCTGGACCTAGTGAAGCGTGTAGACAATGTCATGAATCCTTCCGCTCACCGCACGGGTCTATGGAAAAATCACACAGTAAAATAGTTTGGTTAATTTCAAGTATTTCAATTCAGCAGAGAAGTCATTTCATACTAATTTCAATCGGAATCAATCAAGGCATAGAATATCCAAATAAAGACAACTCGCCCTTGTGATTAGGCTTGCCTTTGACAGAACGCCCAGCAGTTTTCTTAAATCCTGGAAATGAGATTTTAATATGGAGTGTGGGAACTTCATGCAGATCCATTGTTTACAGCTACAAAGACCAGCAGTTTATTCTTCAAGTGAACACATTTGAGTTATTCCCTCTGAAGAGAATTATTAATGCAGTTTGTAGATACACTACCGAGTCTGCATCCAACAGTTTACTGAAGCAAAAGGAAGCAGCAAGAGGTAACAATGTAATTCTGGATACAGATTATAGGCAGATCGGCACAGCTAAGCTCTACAGGGCTAGTTAAATAGTTCACAGCAGCTAACTTTCTGCTCCAACTATGTTTTTCTAACCATCTGCTTTAGAAAGTCAACCAAACAGGTCTGGTCAGGGCAATTATGACTGTGACATACACTATATGGACAGAAGTATGAAGACACACCTGTAAACCTCTTATTGACCACCAAAACACCTTTTCAAGGTGGTCACTAAGGCGCATTAGGCTGGACCCGCCGCCTTTTTACGACTCCTGTGTAGCACAGAGTGGGGACTTGGCTCTCACACAAGAGCTGGGCTCCTGTTGTAACGTCCCGGACCAGCAGAAGCGCTGATCAAGGCCGTTTAACCCCCTCAGATGCTACAGTCAATAGCGCCACGTCATCTAAGAGGTTTAAGAGCTCCAGACTTCCTCAGTCTCCCATCACCACCCCACAAATGAAATTGCAGGGTGACAATGTCTTGGTATGGTAGCATAGGGCCTAGTAAAGGCCCAGGCCTGCCATCAGTGTATTTCTAGCAAGCTTTGCCTCTCTGGTGCAACCTGCTGGTAGATGTCAGTGTAGCACTGACAGCATAATACATTGCATTGCATAAGCAAAACAATGTATTAAAGAAGAGATCAAAAGATCGCCTATAAAAGTCCTTCTGTGTGACTAGTGAATAGTTAAAAAAAAAATTAAACACAGAGTTTTATTTAATAAAAAAAATTCCAAGTTAAAAATATAGCTTTTTTCCATCGCTAGAAAAAAAAAATTCAATAAAAAAATGCTGATAATCCCCACCTCCCCCCACATATTCAGTATCAGTGCGTTCTTAATGATCTCCACTATACAATTATCATGTCATTTTCCATACGGTAAAGAGCATAAAACAACAAAAGAAACAAGGCCTGAACTGCCGCTTTCTGCTTATTTGTCACAAAAAAGCCATATATACCCCAAAATTATATCAATGAAACGTACAAGTCATCCCACAAAGATCAAGCCATCAAACAGCTCCGTGGAAAAAAAAAAAAAAGTTATGGGCTGTGGTGATGCAAAAACATTTTCTTTTTTTGAGCAAAGTAGTAAAATGTCCAAAAATCTATGGAGGTCATTTATAACCAGATACACACCACTTTTGTGGCATATATCTGGTGCAGATTTGGTAGCACGCTGTGGTGCGGCAGAATCTGCAACTTATTCCCCGCTCACGCCAGGTCTAAAAACTGATTCAGGTGTAGAAAATGGTCTAAATGTAAGAAAATGGTCTAAAAGTTATGCAGAGGCCTGCACCTCTATATAACTTCGGCGATCCACCGCCAGGTATGGGGCTTATTAAGACCGGCGTCTAAACCGCCCGTCTTAATAAATGTGCCCCTGTGTATTTGGTATCACTGTAATCGTATTGAATTTATAACGTAAAAACTCAGTGTCAGTTTTGCTGTTTTTTCCCACCCCCCTCCCAGAAAGAGTAAGTTATCTGTACACCAATAAAGTGTCATTACTACAACTACAATTGCCCCACAAAAAAACAAGCCCTCATACGGTTATATCAACAGAAAAATTAAAAAGGGATAGCTTTAGGAATGCAACTTTGAAAAAAATGGGGAAAAAATGCTTGGTCACTAAGGCCCAAAACAGATTGGTTGATAGGGTGTTAATCATTGAATTTAGATGTTTCATTCTGTCCCATATCCACAGGTGTATAAAATCCAGCCCCTAGCCATGCAGTCTACTTTTACAAAAATTTGTGAAAGAATGGGTCATTCTAAAAAGCTGAATTGTAGTGTGGCACTGTAATAGTAAACCACCAATGCAACAAGTCCCTTCTTTCCTCCTAGATATTCCACCATCAACTATGAGTGGTATTACTGCAAAGTGGAAGCCTTTAGGAACCACAGCAACGCAGCCATAAAAGGGGGAATTTGTGAAGTTACAGAGCGGGGATTACTGAGTGCATTGTGCATAAAGGTCACCAACACTCTGCTGACTCAACCTTCCTCTGGCAATAATATCGGTACAAAAACTGGGTGCCGGGAGCCTCATGGCATAGGTTTTCATGGACCCAGCAACTGAATGTAAGTCGTACATCATCAAACACCAAGCACTGGATGGAGTGGTATAAAGTATGCCACCACTGGACACTGGAGCAGTGGAAACGTGTTCTGTGGAGTCATGAATCACACTTCTCTATCTGACAGACTGATGGATCAGTCTGGGTATGGTGAATGTCAGAAGAACTTTACCTGCCTGACTGCCCTGTGCCAACTATAAAGTTTGATGGAGGCAGACTAATGCTGTGCCTTTGTTTATCAGGAGTTGGCCTAAGCCCCTTAGTTTCAGTGAAGGGAAATATTAATGCTTTAGCATACAAAGACATTTAGGACAATTGTATGCTTTCAACTTTGAGGAAACAGTTTGGGGAAGGACCAATGTGGCTGTGCCCCAGAGGACAAAGTAAAGCCCATAAAGGCATGATTGGGTGAGTTTGTTGTCTAAGAACATGACTGGCCTGCACAGAGCCTTAACCTCAACCCTATCCACACCTTTGGGATGAAATAGAATTGAGATTGTGAGTCAGGCCATCTTGTCCAACATCAATGTCTGACCTCACAAAAGGTCCTCTTGATGACTGGCTTGCACAGAGCCTTGACCTCAACCCTATCCACACCTTTGGGATGAAATAGAATCGAGATTGTGAGCCAGACCCTCTTTTCCAACATCAATGTCTGACCTCACAAAAGGTTCTCTGAAGGAATAGGCAAGAGTTCCTACAGACAAACTCCAAAATCTTGTAGAAAGTCTTCCCAGAAGAGTGGACATTGTTTTAGCTGCAAAGGGAGGGCCCACTCCATATTAATGCATATGTATTTAGAATGGGATGTCAAGCTCCTGTAGATGTAATGTGTAGGCGGACCAGTACTTTTGTCTATATAGTATATATCTATATAAACACCGAAAAACCACTGTTGGTGGTTAAATGGAAGTAAAAACTGGGGCAGATTTTTTATTTTTTTTTATCCTGGATTGATGGGTAGAGATTCAGAACAATCATATAGTTGCTATGTCAGTTATCAACAATTGAGGGCACATAATGACTACTGAGGGCTCCTGCGGTTGGTAGGGCCCTTCTGCCAATACACCCACAATTAACATCTTGAAAATAAATTGTGATATTAAAATAATATTTTAGTTGTTATTGCTACAGAAACTCTCAATTTATCTTGCAGGAATAATTTACAACTCTAGTGGTCTAGGAGAGTGAAGGATTTATTACTAATATCCCTAGTGGTCGGGTTAATAGTACCATTTAATGATGTCATCCCTAGGGGGGTAGTGTAGTGAACAGATTAAAGAGGACCTTTCACCACCCCTGACATGTCTCTTTCAGTAAATATTTGTGTTCCACATGAAACAATAATTCCATAGCATCTTTTCTCCAAATTTTGTTGTTCCTCCTTTATTCCTCCTGGAAATTTTGTCAAAGGGAAGTGTTCCTACGCATTCAGAAATGATTGATGAATGTAAAAGTGTGTAGTGCTATACCCCCACCTGGTTGCACTTAGGGGCACATATATTAAGACCAGTGTTTTAGACACCGGTCTTAATAAAGCCCCATAGCTGGCCTGGCCATGTTATGAGGCGCCGGCCTCTCTATAACTTTGGCGCATCCAGTGCCAGTTCTAAGTGTAAGCCAGCTTCTTAGCTGTCTAATATTTAAACATTTTTCTACACCTAAAACAGGCGTAGAAAATGGTAAATGAAACAGGCCTTCCAGCTCACAATTTTAGACCTGGCATGAGCGGGGCAAAGTCGCAGATAGTGGCACAAATTACCGTTGCGCTGCCAACTGCGCTGAAATATGCCTAATTTAGACGCATTTCAGTATAATAAGTGACCCCCTTCCAATTTATGAATGTTTCTAGGAGTAATAATAAAGGAACAGCACAGAGGTATTCCAAATGAAGCTCCTGCATCATTATTCATGGGAAATACAAGTATTTAGCAAAACAGATATGTCAGGGTAACTGATAACTCCCCTCTGAATACATTTACTGAAGGCTTCAGGACTCCTTCCACATGCTCATCCATTTCTGAATGTAGGTTGCTGTAGCACAGATATACTGCTGCAGTGACCAGGTGGTTCATTGGTAAGTGGGCTTATGTGACTGTACTGTGTATATGTCCCTTAGGTTGTATATGGAAGAAATAGTTGATCCCTGGCCCTAGACTCAGTTGCTATGTGTGGGCTGGCCCAACCCCTCTGAGCTGAAAGCTGTAGGATATGAGAGTGTACAGCCAACAGCTGACATGTGAGCAGCAAAAGTACCTAGCAGTGTCTGATAAAGAAACAGAGGTAAACGAAAAGTGACTGAAAACCTGTGCCAGCCTATGAGAAAACTTCGCAGAAGGTTGGGGGTCATTACAAAATGGACAATGCATGGACAAAATGTCAGTAAATAGAAACACATGTATTGAGGCTGTGGGCTTCACTGCATTCGGTTGGGAAGACGCTTTAAGTATCCTGCCATACTACTCAGACAGACTGGTCATCTGTTAAAAGACAACACTCCACAGTTAGGCTTTGTAGTGCTACATTGAGAATGATATTTTATTAGGAGAGAAAATGTGCACCCCTTTGATAAATAAAACGGCCTCATCATTGCCTTGCATCGCTATCCTGTACTGCCACGTCATTGCCCCTTTCTGCAGTTTTTCAATGGAGCGCTGCCTTGCACCCCAAAACCCATTGACAACAAGAGCACCTCACCTTCCCCTAGGCAGAAGACCTCAACACGGAGGCCCCCGGAGAGGAAAGAACAGGTGTACCCCTCCCATTTCTGCACAACCCATGGTGGAGCACCAGAGGAGAACTGCTACCATGACTACTACAACTCCTATTCTCACCACCACTACCACTCTTCTCCTCTCCCCCTGTACATTCCTCTGCTTGCTGCGCTGCTTCATCAGCAATCAGTCAATCCCAATCTTAGCGTCTGGGATGATCTGTATAATCAATGAGTGTATGAGAAGGGTTGATAGAAGTAGAACACTGGCCTTATGGACAGAGTAAGCACCCAAACAGCTGAACAGGCTGCACAGGCTATACAATATGAAATATATCAATATATGATAAAAATTATATACTAACTATTTTTAAGCATCACTTCAATATTTTCATTAAAAAAGGTGGAGTTTTAGTCAACAAATGTAACTGTTATGTCCAATCTCAACAATATTCTTGGTTGCTCAAGAACCTGTCTTCTTGGTCTAGGGGGTCATGCACTTGACCAAAATAAGACTTTGTACAGCAGCAGTAAGTTGAGCGGAGATGTAAGACAGAGCCTCTCTGTGCTTCATCTACATTTTGTTTCATATAGAATCTGACATAAAATCTTATACTGCTCTATCAGAAGCTGTAATATGTAGGTGTTTTCTTCTCATAAGACTATTAATTCTAGGGCACAGTGTCTCAGAAATAGGACGCTATACAGTGTACCATGCTGCAACACACTGCAGTCCTAAGGCTCTGTAGTACGTTGTTGCTGGCACTCCAAGTGCAGCCGTACAGTGTCCTGTCGAGACATAACTATTATTTATTCATTCATTCACCCAGTACTGGGGCTAGGTATTCATTCCTGGTAGCAATAAGGCTGGAGTCAAACAGCTTTGTCTGTAGAACCACATACAAAATACACTACAAAGTTCCATAACTTTTTATTATCTCACCCAGTGACTAAGAATTATTTACATGAGGCCAGACAACAATTTCACCATATGTTGTAGATTTACAATCCCATCAGATAGAAGAAGGGGCAGTTGAAACAGAGTAACGCTACTTTTACACTTGCGTTTTTGCCTGATCCAGCAGGGATCAGCAAAAACGCTTCTGTCATGATAATACAACCTGCTGCATCCATTATGAAGGGATCTGGTTGTATTATCTTTAAAATAGCAATGACAGATCCGGCATTAAAACCGTTTTCTATTCTGTCCGAGAAAAAGGATCTGGCACCATTGACTTACATTGTGTGTCATGCCGTTGGGATCCATTTTGCTTCGCATCCCATGCTGGACAGAAAACCGCTACTTGCAGCAGTTTTCTGTCCGGTATGGGAATGCAACAAAACGAAACGGAATGCATTCTGGTATTGAGACCCTATGATGGATCTCAACACCGGTAAAGTAAAACACAAACGTAAAAGTAGCCTAACATGACTGCATGATCTGATAATACTAGTCTTGTTTGTAGTCTGTTACTATGGAGACACACAGGTCTGCCTAGAAGCTGCATACACAATACCACTAGAGATGAGCGAACTTTAAAAAATAGTCCGGCTTTCGGGTTGTGGTAATCGCCGCATCCCGTTATGGATTCCACTACCACGGACTATTCCGGCATATGGAATCCATAAGGGGCGGCTTCCACGAACCCGAACTGTTGAAAAGCCGAAGGACCTGGGGGGGATTTGATCCAGTGCTGAGCCACGCCCCCTGCACTGATCACATGACGGTGACGTCACCCCAGGTGTTCAACAGTTCGGGTTCGTGGAAGCCGCCCCTTATGGATTCCATATGCCGGGATAGTCCGTGGTAGTGGAATCCATAACGGGATGCGGCGATTACCACAACCCGAACGCCGAACTATTTTTTAAAGTTCGCTCATCTCTAAATACCACTTAATATCTTTTATTGAAGATCAAATACAAGCGAATGTACAGTAGGTCTGTAGACTCAGCGGTGGAAAGATGTTTGTTTTCCAGCAGTGTTTATCTCATTCCGGTTAAAAATGTTAAATGTCTTTTAGTGTACGCTCACACATCCAGGTTTCTTTGGAAGCCAAAACCAGGAGTGAATTCAAAAAAAGAGAAGTATCTGTCCTGAACACTTTCTCATCTTTTATGATCCAATCATGATTTTGGCTTCCAAAACCGCATCAAGAAACCTGACCATGTGGCCGTACCCTTATACTAGCATGTTGTTGTTTTGAGAACTCTTAATAACTCATTGATAACAATACATATATGAAATTGAAGGTAGCATTTCACCGCTTACTCAACCACATGATCTACTGCCACGTTAATGCTGTTGTCACCTCGTTCAGGTAGAAAGCGTACATTGCTGAGTGTTTGAAGCAGTTCCCACAATCTGGCATGTAATGCAATCAGCTCATTCAGCACCGGCACATCTGTAAGCATGTGGTTATACTTTCAAAGTGAAATAAAATCCTGAAATAAAGCAGTTAGTAGTAAAGTGGTTTTCCACTTAATGGATTTCTCAAATATGTCTTGCTTTTCCTATTTTTCAAAATGGAAGGTATAGAGAAAAATGCAGACAATAAAATTCATTCTGGTAATTCTCAGCATCTGCAAAACAAATGATGTAGTAGAAATAAATGCAAAGTCCTTGGCAAAACAAATAGCTAAATTCAGTGTTGCCAAGCAATGTACACTTCTCTGGATTCTCCTCTGTCTACATGAAAAGGAAATCTAATTCTAATCTAATTTAGTCATGGCTAGAAACTGTTTTGTTAACTAAAATGCAAAAAAGAAAAGTATTAAAGTTCAGAAGATGGGGATTAATAAAAAAAAAAGGAACAGACAATAGATTGGATAACGTATACTGTAGAATAATAATGGCTATAGACGGCAGATAAACAGATAATAAATAGATGACAGATATACAGACTATGAGGTGTTCACTAGTGATGAGCGCTGGGGGCAATATACAAATTTGTTATATTTCGCGAATATTCGTCATATATTTGTGAATTCGAGATTATTTTCTTGATTGCGAAAAATCGTCAATGTTATATTTGCGTAATATGCGCTAAATACAGGCGTGGGTCGCTATAGCTAAATTTTTCAAGCTGCTAGAAGTTTCCTGAGTCTGGAGAAAATGGTTGGCACGGCAGAACATCACAATAGCTTTATATGCAGATAGAGTGCTCCAATATATTCACGATTGCAAAATCGGCACTAATGATGCGAATATTTTGGCGCAATAAGTGCAACTTCACATTTTAACAGTTCTGACCACATATTAGTGATTGATGCACTAAGTATTGCTGTGAACTTGTGACATCACAGCACTATGTATGTATGTAACGTATGTAGCTACACTATATCACAATCTAACCTACGCTGACTATCTCCTACTAACTATCTGTATTAAATACACTAGTGTTCACCATAATTTGGGTCTTTTGTAGTGATCACTATGTGTGTGTACAGTGACATACAGACAACCTGTCGAGTCCAAGTCAGTAGGATTGCATGGGATTGATACTACACCTATGAACGGGAGGTGGGCCTTGCTGCAAAAGACAGGTAACCCTGACAGTCCATGTGAGTGGCTGAAGACTGATTCCAGTGCCTTGATTCCAAACTGGGTCTGCCAGGGAGGGGGATCTGCAGCTGGTGAAGAAGGCCCTGAGTTTCCTGCAACAAGAGTCCTGTATGGAGTTGGGTGGTAGTGTAACCAAGGACTGACACTGTCTCAGCATCAGCGCATCTCAAAGTGTAACCAAGGACTAACACTGTCTCAGCATCACCGCATCTCAAAGTGTAACCAAGGACTAACACTGTCTCAGCATCACCGCATCCTGGCAGGATGTCTACATACAGAATGCCCTATTTTCCTCAGCTTCCTGTTGAGTTTTCTAACCAAACCCAGCATGCTTTTCTCTGTAACATTTCAATAGGCTTGCTGCACCTCGCTAATATGGAGAAGAGAGGTGTAGACTTGTGACTACTGCAGACAGAACAGTGTGGAAGGAGGAGCAAGCCTTGAAGAACCTTACTGGGTTTAATTAGAAAACTACAAACAACCAAAAACACAGAAAGCAAACTATAAATACATAGAATGGGTATTGCTGAAAACAATGGAGGAAGACAAAAAAATCCTCCATGCAGAGAGCACCCCAGCTGTGCTTATAGCAGTCAATGTCTCATAAGAAATCCCTAAGGGAGCACTACATAAATATAGAGTATGTGTAGACACTTTCACACTTGGCTGTAGAGTCGAAGATTATGGGGATGAGTCGTGACAATGAATACAATCTCACTTACATAAATGCTCACTGGCACTAATATTCAAATAGACGAAAATACAGCCAGGTGTGAATAGAAGCTTACATATATCAGATGTAGGGCAAAACACGCCACATGGTGAATAGAGCATGCAATCAATAAAATATATTATATATTTTTACTCAGGACCGATGCTTTCTGTTTTTTTGCTTGTTTGTGGTTGAATCATGAGAAGGGTCCACTGGTTATTTCTTATGGGCATATGTAGGTAATATTAATTAGAAAACTAAACAGGAAGCTGAGGAAAACAGGAAGTTCTGCATGTAAACATCCTGCCAGGATGCCCTGATGCTGAGAAAAGGGGAAAGAAAGTGCTGACCTGAAAAATATGTACAGTTGTGCCATATTTTCTCCACTTGATGATGACTGTCTTCACTGGGTTCCATGGTATATCTAATGCCCTGAAAATTCTTCCGACCCTTCTCCTGACTGATCTCCTTTAACAATGAGATCCCTCTGATGCTTTGGAAGCTCTCTGTGGACCATGACTTTTGCTGTGGGATGAGACTAAGAAAATTTCAGGAAAGACAAACTAGAGCAGTTGAACTTTATTTGGGGTTAATCAGAGGCACTGTAAATGATGTCACGTGTATGCTGACTCCTATTTAACATGATTTTGAATGTGATTGCTTAACTCTGAACACAACTATATCCCCAGTTTTAAGAGGGTGTGCACACTTATGTAACTACATTATTTTATTTTAATATTTTTCTTCCCTCTACCTAAAAGATTTCAGTTTGTTTTTCAATTGAGTGGTACAGTTTATAGGTCACATTAAAGGTGGAAAAAGTTCTGAAATGATTTATCTTTGTCTCATTTTTTACAGCACAGAAACCTGACATTTTAACAGGGGTGTGTAGACTTTTTATATCCACTGTATGTAGGGAAAAAAATGCAGTATTTGGGTTACTCTGGGAAGATTTAAAAATTGTCATTATGAAATCAGAGAACCCCTTTAAAGGGAATCTGTCACCTGCCTATCATTTCTTTCTGTCACATTATCCATGTATAATAATGTACCTCATATCCGGCTCTGTTCTTTTTTCTTTGTCACTTGTCATTTTGATAAAAAAACGAATTTTCCTTCAAGCTAATTAGGGTCCAAGTTGCCCAGAGGGACGTTTTTTTCCAGTTCAGGAGCCCAGTAATGCCCCCCTAATGTGCCCACACGCCTAAATACGAATCCCCAAGCACACCTACAGCTGCAGAAATCGCCTCCCAGAGGCGAGGCTAACGGCTCCGCCCCCCGGCTACCGCTGCTTTCAGGCCACAATAACGCCCCGATCTTCATCTCGCTGGCCGCCAAAATTCTTGCGCAGGCGCAGTGCCACCAATTGCCTGCACGATCCTACGCCAACAGCACTCTGAAAACGTCACTGGGCTCAGCACATGCCCGGTGTCACTATTGAGGCTGTTGCCCTGAGTTAGCGTAGGATTGCGCAGGCAAACGGCAGCACTGTGCCTACGCGAGAATTCCGTAGACGTGCTTGGGGATTCGAATTTAGGCGGCTGGGCACATCAGGGGGGCGTTCCTGGGCTCCTTGGCAGAGAAAAAATGCCCCTCTGGGCTCTTTGGATCCTAATTTGCATAATGGAAAATCGTTTTTTAAGGAAAATGACGAGACAAAGCAAAAAGAAAAACAGATCCAGATATCAGGTACTTTATTTCGCATGGCTAAAGGAAAAAAAAAATGGTGATAGGCAGGTGACAGATTCCCTTTAAATTAGACAATTGTCAAAAAAAACAGCATTTTTATTAAAAAAAATAATAATAAAAAACGAATAAAACACAGGAACATCTACAGAGAACTTTACTTGCCATTCTTTCCTGTTAAAGAAAAGCCCAAGTTCTTACGGGAAGAGATTGAATCTTGATATATTCTTCTCTTAAACTGTAATTTTAAAGAACAGGCCTCAAACTAATTCTGTTAACTTCAGCTTCAGTACACTGACTCCGGAAAGCACTTTATTATTTCCAGTCACTGCGTTTCGAGAAAACAATACATGGTTTCTGTGCTGCAACCAAGAACAAGAAACATATTGTATGTTTTAGATAGAACAGCAGAGATTACATATTTAATCTGCGGTGGTAATTTGACGTGGTTTATCCGTGTCTAGTAGTCTAGTACATTATGTTGTTTGTTGGGTTCAAGCTCCAGGGATCCTTTGCTTGCTTCTCAGGAATGCAGCTCTCAGTGCGCATGGGTGACAAGTGGATAATTAGGCTGCACATTTGGAATACCTGAACCTGAGATGCTCTCTAGTAAAACATCAGAATACCTGATTAACATACCAAGCAGCCAGCAAAGGAAGGAGGATAAAGCTCACTACAAGCAGTGGCTACCTACTCATATAGCAGAGTTCAGTTTGTCAATATAGCAGAGCTGAGTGTGACAGCTGGCTCAGTTTACTATGCAGTATGCGTGGTTCTAAATATGACTGCAAAAAAAAAATCCTGCATTATCTTAAATAGTTAATGACAACCTTATCATGCCACATCTATCTATCTACAGTATCTATCTATCTATCTATCTATCTATCTATCTGATAATGCTTCAAGAGCTAACATGACATGAGGTATAAACAACAGCGGTTGATCAAGTTAAAAAGGTTGTGCCATCATTAAATGTTATGTGATAGGGAGAGAGCCGCAGCAGAAAGAAATGCCCCCCAGGTGTATTAAAGCAAGAGCTGTAAAAGAAAGGATGCACCCCCTGAGCTGCCACCAACCCTATTGACAGTTAGAATCTGTGACAGTTACAGGGAGAGAGCTGCAGCAGCAAGGACACCCCCTGAGTTGCCACTAGCCCTAGTTACTGTTAGAAGCTGTGGAAGTTACAGAAAGAGATCTGCATCAGCAAGACACCCCCCGCCCCCCCCCCCCCATCTTGCCACTATCCATATTTACTGTTAGAAGCTGTGACAGTTACAGGAAAAGAGCTGCAGAGAGGACCAGCCCCCTGAGCTGCCAGCTTGAAATAAAACTAGCAGAGCAATTAGAGCAATGCATGTGGGGAGCTCTGGATCCACATGAGGAACATTACTTATTTTTTTTGGAGCTTTGCCCTTTACCTGATGGCAGAGCCAGGTATGTGGACCTTTACAAAACGTATTTGTGTATACCTCTTCCATATTTTGGACTTACAAATACTGACCAAATACAGATCATGTGAATGCGTCCTTATAATGATGAGGCAATTTATAGAACAAAACCACCTGCCTTATTCATATAATTGGACCAGCTAAAACAATCAGGTATTTAGTGATACATTCCAAATGCCCCAATAAAATATACTAATGTTAACCTCTTGAGAACCAAACCAAATCACATAAGTATTTTGAGGCCTTATTTTTGGTGTGATAGCATTTTTTTTTATGTTGACGGACTGCATAAAGAAGCAATTTTGCGTAGTGTAATGCCAGGGCTCATGAGCAAATAATAAATGTAGCTTCTTCCCAGCACACGTCAAGCTGCTGAAAAGGTTAAATGGGTTGAAGGTTTCTTCTATGACAGCTGTCCTGTTGCTTGTGATTGTGTTGGCACACATGTTGTATTCCATGTACTGAGATATCTGTACATGTTTTTTTTTCCAGAAGAGGTTAAAATTCCTGGGGGTGAAATAATATATTTTATACCTTGCTACAAAAAGCAGCAAATCCTATATAATGGATCCTACATAACATACAGTGCCAGTACTAATGTGCAGCTAGGGGCCAGGCTGACACTTCCTTTTTCATTATTTCCAAAATAAAGACATCTTTCAAGATATTTGGGAGTAGAGAAGATACTGTCCCTCTAAATGACTGTGCTGGGTACAGTATGCAGTATATGCCTGTAGCACACTGTTTATATGACTGTGTGCTCTGCACTATACTATAGGACTGGCCTTACACCTGCAGGAATAGATGCCAAGCCGAGCATTAAGCTACATAATAAACTAGTTTTACATTACAGACGTCTGCCAAGTGAGTGTCTGAAGATCAAGGATGCTTCTACAGGAACCATCTATAGTAAGATTTTGGGAATCCATTTTCTTACATTAACCCTTGATATTGTCCAGAGAGTAAATGCATAATATCACGCAATGAAATGTGGAGCCATTGATTGAAATATAAGTAATATATATGATAGAAAATGACCTCCCTGCATTAACTGTATACGCTATCAATGCCTTTTATAGAAGTCTCTACTTCTTGTCTACTATCATTCTTATGGCATTGTATAGGGTTTATTATCCAGTCCCTATGTCAGTTGATAGGCAGTTGTTTGGTGTGAGCTGGCTCCACCCTACTGGAAGTAGTCAGTCTGGAGTGAGCTGGGAGTTGAGTCTCTGATTTGTGAGCCCTGTGTCTAAAGAAAGAGTGCGGAAAAGCATCTAGCGAAGTGAACCCACGTCTGAGGGAACAATTGAACTGAAGAGGCTGCACAGCGGAGCGGCCATTTACAGATACAAGCCACACACATCTGTTTTGGACTTCACTGCAATTTGGTCGGATTAGAAGTCTCAGATACCCTGCCATAATTAACAAACAGGCTGGATACCTGTTAAAAGGGTATTCCGGTCGTTAGAGGCTATCCAAATAATAGGGGATAACTATTAAACTGGTTTGGGTCCTACCGTTGAGAGCCCCACGATCATGAGAATGGGGGCCCCATTTACCCTGCAGCCCCCTTGAAATGATAGTTTGGAGTAAGGGGATAACGTCTAACAACCGGAATACCCCTTTAAGTGTCTGCCTCTGCAGTGGGAACAGCAGAAATCCTTACTGAATAAGCTGAAATAGAGCTGGGCATTGTACTGAGCAGAGAGAAACATAATTGTCGAGAGAGAGAGACAAATTACATCCCTTGGTCGGATTTGAGAAGACGGTGCAGGTTATATAGAGAGGAATTCCAGAGGACATTTATACCATCAAATCCCCCTGTACAGAACCTTGAGAACATGTATATGCTAACTGTAAAGATCATGTGTAATGTGTGCAGTGTCTGTGTACCATCTATTGAACTGCCCCTGTTAAGTACAGTGGACTTGTTGCATTAAACCTTGCCTCATCATCATTAAAGATGCACCTTTTCTACCACTGCATGGCTCTAAGGAGTGTTGGGGAGGACAAACACCATGAGTACTACAACCTCCATCTGTGCCACTACTACCACCCTCATGCACTCCACCTTCTCATTTGGTCACTGCACCTGCACACAGCTGGCCAGGAAGCATTGTGTAAAGGTTGTCCCATCATAACGGCTTATCTACAAGGATAGGTCATAAGTATCTAATCAGTGGGGGTTTGACTGCTGTGGTCCAGATGACAAGAACAGGGTATCGGTGTGAATGTAGTGATGAAGTAAGAAGTGAAGCCGGCTCCTTTTATCTCTACGGAACTGCTGGATATAGACAAGCACTTTACTCGACTTCTTTTTAGACAGCCCATAGAATTAAATAGAACGAGCAGTGGTCTTGGGAATATCACTTCAAAAACTCTGGGATCCCATACTCTTAATCAGTTGGAACCTCCACCAATCAGATACAGGTGATGAGTTATAGTAGGACAACCCCTTTAACGCCTCTCCACCCACTGACTGGCCATAATGGAGTTCATTCAAGGACAATACTGATTTGCCCAAGACTAGCTGGTGCTGTGTGGCTGCAAAGGGGGAGGGGAGAAAGCTATAGAGGGTTCTTTCTCAGGCTAGAATCCTGGCTTTAAAGGGGTATTCCCATCTTAATGATCACAGTGAAATCTGTTAATGATTTAACAGTGATCATTTTTCTAAATAGGTTTAATTAACTAATTCCCACCCCTTAGAAGAAATTTAAGATATACTTACCTGACTGTTGTCTTCCGTCTCCCCTGGTTACGGCTCTCCTCCCGAATCGCGGTCGCTGCGCTTGCGCAGACGACTTCTTCTTTTCCCCCGGCCGCGCCGCGCGCAGTCCTGAAAGCGCACGCCGACGCTGCGCAATGGTGACTTCTTTCTGGCCAGTATAGTATACTTGCCAGGAAGCAGTCACCAGGGCGCATGCGCGGCGACGTGCGCTTTCAGTCCAGCGCGCGGCCCGGCCGGGAGAAGACGTCAATCAAGATGGAGCCCGCCCCCAGCCAGAATCCAGGAAGTGAATGGCGCGCCGGGAGCAGTTAGTATGAAAAAGCGTCGTGGGACAACCCCTTTAAAACAAGACCATGAACATGGCTCTACTTACAATCTAGCCTGAACTAGAGCAGGTTGAAGTGAGAGTTGCATATACTGTACTTGCAGCTCTCACTTTATGTTACCTTCTCCCATATCAATCAGCAAAGTGGTATTACAGAAAAAAACTTTTTTTTCACCTGTATAGGATAGATTGAAAACCTTAAATCTGTAAGTGATGTCATATCCTAGTGATATGACATCACTTCCGTTAGAGGAAAAACTTTTAAATAGAGAACTCAAAGAGTAATCAAAGATAAGTTATTAAATGAGTATGCACACGTTTCGTTCATCCAGGTTGTCACTGCTGGAGAAGGTCTGGAACATATATGACTTAGAATTCATGGTAAATAAACCGTTGGCTATCGGACAGGAAAGAAAACACAAAAAGAACATGTACGATTATTTTAACAAGGGTTGTAGTAACTAAGGATCTATATATTGTGAGAATACGAGGGGATCCATTCATCAATGTCTCCAAGCTGTAAACATAGGAAATAGAAGGAAACAAGACAATGCAAGAACTACAGCTCATATCTAGGTTCTACTTGTAGGGTCTTCAGAAATCATATCCATCTATTTATGTATTGCAGTTCATAGGAACATTTGTTTTTTTGTTTCCATTTTCAGTGACACTTTTTAAACATGACCCCCCTGGAAAGTCATGGTCAAGACATATGAACATATTTGTAGTGTATATTTACCCCATACATTAACAAACACTCTCTGGAGGAATTAGTGCTTGTAACATGCACCAAATTTACAAAGGGACTTGAACATTTTCTGGGGGGTCTAAAGAAAGAAGTGACAGCATTGATACAGAGCCCTGACTGCATAACCGGTGGCTCTCTGTCTATTGTGAAACTACAACTCTCAGCATTCTACTTTCCAAAGGTTTGGAGAGCCACAGGCTGTCCCACTCCGTGTAGACGAGAGACAGTCGACATTGTGACTCCAGCCGGCTAAATAAATAATCATGCAGGAAAATGAATTATAGAATAAAATATCTCAGATGGCAGGGAGTTGAACTGCCGATCCCCGGAGGTCCCTCTGTAATGTGTGCCAGCCAGGCAAGTATTGATCTGAGAAGATGTCAGGGCAGTGTCCATTTGCTAAACACTTCTCCAGCACTTGGAGTGACATGGCAACCACATTCCCATGGCTGTACTTAGCAGGAATGTAGACTGAGATAATAATGAGCAGCCTCACCAAACTTCATTATGTATTGCAGAGAAGTCTCAATGTCTTTCCCGCTTGATATTGTGCTCCTGTCAATCACGCACATTACCCAGGCATATATTAATCAATGCATTCATTAATTGGTGCTCTCATGAATGGAAGCAGCATCTTAAGTCACTTTTACAAGTGTCCTGTGAGAAATAATAATGCTCTCCGGGCTCTGCCATGTTCCCATGAACTTTACCGATCCTGCTTCGTGCCTTTGTATACAAATATGCCGTGTATATTACACATGTACATTGGTGGGATGAAAAGAAAGACCAGTAGTGAGAGATAACGGAGGGGGTCCTTCCTGCACACACGTAGGGCCACAATGCAGGTGACTGGCTGCACAGACACTATGGGTTGTAGGCCATGCTGGGCTAGTCGTCATTATTCTGCTGCCAGACTTCTGTCCTGGACTGTCCGGTGAGAGTAGTCCCCGGATCTTCCCAATGATGCTCCTGCCGAATTCCCAACTATAGGCTGGTTTCACGTACAGGGCTGTAATATATTTTAAGTGGCATTTTTTTGTTTTTGGTCACAGATGTCACTTTACAGTAAAACACTGTCTACATACATGATGTTTTTGCAGCTTTTTAGGCTCAGTGGAGTTTTTAGTAAAATGAAGCAGTTTCTACATGTGGTATTTTTTCTCATGCTGAAAATATCAAAAGCTATAAAGAACCACATAAACACTTGTATAAAAAAAAAAAAAAAAAAAAAAAATCACACACACTATTAAGTATTAAGGCTACTTTCACACTGGCGTTTTTGGGTCCGCTTGTGAGATCCGTTTCAGGGCTCTCACAAGCGGTCCAAAACGGATCAGTTTTGCCCCAATGTATTCTGAATGGATAAGGATCCGTTCAGAACGCATCAGTTTGGCTCCATTCAGTCTCCATTCCGCTCTGGAGGCGGACACCAAAACGCTGACCTGAATGCGCCTGCAATCCGAAGAGATGTTCTGTACCGCAAAAAAACAGGACATGTTCCGTCTTCATACACGTTCACACAGTGTGCAGTCTGACATTCAGCATAAAGCGTTCCTGTCTTTCAAATAAGAGGACTGTTTTCTGTAGTCTAACTTGTTTATTGGTCAACAGGTCGTACGTACATATGTGATTGGTAAAACAGGATTGTTTGGTAAAACTAAAAGAATACAAATAACATGTATAAGTATTAAGCATGGATAGCATGTACTATAACATTTGCATTGACAGTAAAAGCACATGGTAAAATGGCTGCCTATACATAGGATTGCATGGCTAGCTAACAGTAATAACAACTCCCTGAGTAGCAATTACAACTAGCTGAACATCTCTGCATCACACAATGCCACTGAAACAAAGGTAGATCTCTCACCAGATATGCTTTTACAAGGATGGTAGAGTTTAAGAAGGAGACATGCATAGGACAGCTCTGAACTGTGTCCTGGAGACTTCTCTTTCTCAGAATGCTTTGCACTCCCACAATGCAGTAGTATTGTAACAGGAAAAACAAAGTGTAATACAACTTAACACCGGTAGATGATGCTATAGCCCCACTAAACACTTCAGAAAGACCAAGACTGAGGCAGACGTTATCTGTAATGATTCTCTAACCCTGCTGGGCAGAACATGTTCTTTTTTTTTTTTTGCAGTGCAGAAGCAAGGAATGAAATCCCACTCCACTCCTTGAGGATTGAGGACCAATTTAGGTCAATGGATCCGCATCCATGATACGGAGTGCACACAGAAGTGGCCCGTATATTGAGGATCTGCTGTTTACAGTCCCCAATACAAGGGGCAAACATGCCTCGTGTGCTTGAGCCCTAGGGTTGACATCCGTGAGGAATCCGTGTTTAGTCCATGTTTTTCTCAGACACTTATTAGCTAAAAATTAATTTCCAGAGCATCACCTAGTGATGGTCTGTAAATCACTGACAGAGCATGGACACCATACGTGTTGTGTCAGTGGTTTTTACGGACCCATAGACTTCCATGGGCTTGTTTGGTCCGCCTCATGGAACAAAGTAGTGCATGTCCTGAAATACTCTGCCTAATCATACAAAGTACTGCTCCTCTGTATCCCCTCTGCACACATTGCTAGGAGGAAACAGGAGGACGCACCATCAGTGTTACAGCCAGGACAACGCTGGAGCCATGGAGCACTGACTTTCCTCTTCTTCACAGAAGTGGTTGAAGATCATATGTCAGCACGATGCACCCTCCAGATGTTGATCATGATGAGTGAAAGGACACCTCTCTTGTTGAAATCTATGGCCCGGTCTTTGAGAAATCTGCAGATCATCTCACATAATAATGAGGTGTTCAGTGCACCTACTTGTGGATGCAATGCGTTTTTCACTGAAGCCCCATTCACTTCTATGGGGCCAGGGATGCGGGAAAAACACTAAATATAGAACATGCTGCGTTTTTCACGCAACGCAGAACTGATGCATGAAAAAAAAATGCTCATGTACACAGATCCATTGAAATGAATGGGTCAGGATTTAGTGTGGGTGCTATGCGTTCACCTCACGCATTGCCCCCGTGCGGAAAACTTGCCTAAGGCCCCTTTCACACGGATGCAATGCGTGAGGTGAATGCATTGCACCCGCACTGAATCCGGACCCATTTACTTCAATGGGGCTGTGCAGATGAGCGGTGATTTTCATGCATCACTTGTGCGCTATGTGAAAATCGCAGCATGTTCTAAATTCAGTGTTTTTCACGCAACGCAGGCCCCATAGAAGTGAATGGGGCTGTGTGGTTGCTAGGGAGATGATGTAAGTAAATTGATTAAAGTCAATTTACTGTATTATTTTCCCTTATTACATGGTTATAAAGGAAAATAATAGCATTCTTAATACAGAATGCTTACTAAAATGTGCCTTGAGGGGTTAAAAAAAAATAAAAAAATTACTCACCTCATCCACTTGATCGCGCAGCCGGCATCGTCTTCTTTCAGGACCTGCAAAAGGACCTTTGATGACATCATTAAGCAGGACCTGCGCTAACATCACCACCCTCACCACGTGGTGAGCGCGATTACGCCATCAAAGGTCCTTTTGCAGGTCTTGAAAGAAGAAGAAAGAAGGATGCCCGGCTGCGCGATCAAGTAGATGAGGTGAGATAATTTTTAATTATTTTTTTAACCCTTCAATGCACATTTTACTTTGCATTCTGTATTAAGAATGCTATTATTTTCCTTTATAACCATGTTATAAGGGAAAAAAATAAAATCTACACAACACCGAACCCAAATCCGAACTTCAGTGAAAAAGTTCGGGTCTGGGTACCAAATTCAGTTTTTTATCACACACGTGCAAAATGCATTGCACTCGCGCGGAAAAAACTGAACAACGCAATGCAATCGCAGTCAAAACTGACTGAAACTGCAGGCGCACTCGCGCGGGATTTCTGCAATGCACCCGGGACGCCCATATGAAAAAGGCTTCTCTTCCTTCTTAGCCCTGTAATGTTCAATCAGCACATGCACAGTTCAGATCTAAGCATTGGGGAAAGCACATGGAGATGTACTGTGCATGCGCCGATTGACCATTCACTGGCGCATGCATGAGATACGCCGCAAATGTCAAACAGGCACGGGTTCCACCTCTGGGACCTGCTGCTATCTCCAGATGGTGCCCCAAAAGTGATGGGAGAATAGCTACACATGCACAGCCACCCACCATTCACCGCTACAGCCAAGCACTGGCTAGAAGATATAAAAAATATCAAATACTCACCTGCTTCTGCCCCACCGTTCTCAGCACCGCAGTTCTGCTGACTAGCTTGGAAGGACCAGCACTCAGGTCCCTAACTGCTCCTCTCACTAGCTACATACACTTAGGGGGAACATCGCAGCCGGGATCTAAAGGCACAGTTGCCCTCCACATTCTATATGTATGTCCATGTGTGATAAGTGCTGTTATACGGTACAGGAAGGGGTTAAATCATTAAATTGCGTTTCGTAGACAGGACTGTCTCCTTCATATATGTGGGGTCTGAAGAAATCCATGCACGTGCTGCAGAAACAGCTCCATCCAGCTGCAGATATTTCTGCCGGGTGTGTACGGGAAACATCTTGTCGTATGGATAAAGCTATATAAACACATTTATAGAGAGGAAAATACAAAATCCGCGCTCTTCCGTAGGACTGCACGCAACGGCCGCCCTCTTCCGTAGGACTGCACGCATCGGCCGCCCTCTTCCGTAGGACTGCACGCAACGGCCGCGCTCTTCCGTAGGACTGCACGCATCGGCCGCGCTCTTCCGTAGGACTGCACGCACCGGCCGCGCTCTTCCGTAGGACTGCACGCATCCGCCGCGCTCTTCCGTAGGACTGCACGCACCGGCCGCGCTCTTCCGTAGGACTGATCGCACCGGCCACGCTATTCCGTAGGACTGCACGCATCGGCTGCGCTCTTCCGTAGAACTGCACGCAACGGCCGCGCTCTTCTGTAGGACCGCACGCACCGACCGTGCTCTTTTGTTGGACCGCACGCACCGACCGTGCTCTTCCGTAGGACTGCACGGACCGACCGTGCTCTTCCGTAGGACCGCACACATCAGATACGTGGTCATCAACCAGCCTGTATAAAATAAACTAGAACTTCGCAGAAGCCTTTTACATGGGGCTGCAAACAGTAGACTACTTTCAGGATTGCACACAGCATCTTTTACATACCTGAAAACTTTCACAGAAATTCTATATATATATTTACATAGGACTGTCCACAGAAACCCACAGTACATGGAACTGTACGCACCAAAATGCTGTCATATTCCCCAGAACATGTTTTACATAGGACTACACACCTGAACCTTCCAAAACGCCATACAACACATTTACATGCACATAAAAATAACAATTCCATGTTCCCGCAGTACACATTCCAGAATCCCACAGAACACTTTTACATGGGACTGCACACACCTAAAAGCTTGAGGAATCCAACAAAATACACTTTCACATGGCATTGCACACACCAGAATTAGAAAGTTCGCAGAAGCCCACAGAACACTCTTTTACATGGGACTACTGCACACACCAGAAATTTCCTAGCCTTCCACAGTACACACTTTTACATGGGACTGCACACATCAGAAATCTTCCGCTTACATGGGACTGCACACAACGGAAAGCTTCCAGAACCCTATAGAACAGGAGTCTTTGGGACTTCTTAGCAGATCCGGTGAGGAAACAGGCGGTAGATGACTGTATGTATATATGTAATGTATATATATATACAATACACTGTAGTACACATGGCTGAGGTAAATCTGACTGGCACTGACGGTGACGAAATTTTCCACACGCAGACAGGTTCGCTCCCGTGTCACCTCCTCCCGCACTCACCGCCACACGGGTCCGAGGCTCCGCCCAGGCCAGTCACGTGACACTGACGTCCACACAGCTCCTTTAACCCGCTAGGATCTAGCATCCAGGCTGCAGTCAGAGGCTGGCACAGCGCTGGAGCAGGGACGAGCATCCCTCTGTTCACAGGAATGTATTCTGTAGGCTGCCACTCTGCACACAGCACCTGAGAGTCCGCAGTCCGACAGCAGCAGCTCACTCCGAGCACAGAGCACCATGTCCCCCCGTGCGGCTCAGATTCCCTTATTCCTCTGCCTCTTTCTATTTGCACATACCGCGGATGCACAGACTGCCAAGGAAGGTAAGAGCCCCACAAAGTTTCCTCTGTGCGCCCCGTGGAGGGGCGACATTTCCAGGGGCGAGGAGAGAAGTTTTCTGTGTTGTGGAGAAACTCCGTGCACGTCATGGCAAGAAGCTGCTCTATGTATAGAGAGTCCCGGAGGAGCCGCGTGTTCCGTTATCTGCGCCGGAGCTTTATTTATCGGCGCCCTCCTGGGGCTCTGCACGAGCGACCGCGTCTGGTGCGGTACTGGAAGCGTGAGGGACCGCTGCGGGGACTGTCACTCCTGACCGCTGCGGGGACTGTCATGTACCTGATATTAGGACCGCTGTGGGGACTGTCATATACCTGATATTATTACTGCTGAGGGGACTGTCATGTACCTGATATTAGGACCGCTGAGGGGACTGTCATGTACCTGATATTAGGACCGCTGAGGGGACTGTCATGTACCTGATATTAGGACCGCTGAGGGGACTGTCACACCTGAGTAAGGATAGGACCGCTGCGGGGACTGTCATGTACCTGATATTAGGACCGCTGCGGGGACTGTCATGTACCTGATATTAGGACTGCTGTGGGGACTGTCACGTACCTGATATTAGGACCGCTGTGGGGACTGTCATGTACCTGATATTAGGACCGCTGTGGGGACTGTCATATACCTGATATTAGGACCGCTGAGGGGACTGTCACACCTGAGTAATGATAGGACCGCTGCGGGGACTGTCACTCCTGAGTAATGATAGGACCGCTGCCGGGACTGTCATATACCTGATATTAGGACTACTGAGAGGACTGTCATGTACCTGATATTAGGACCGCTGAGGGGACTGTCATGTACCTGATATTAGGTCCGCTGAGGGGACTGTCATACCTGAGTAATGATAGGACTGCTGCGGGGACTGTCATATACCTGATATTAGGACTACTGAGAGGACTGTCATGTACCTGATATTAGGACCGCTGAGGGGACTGTCATATACCTGATATTACGACCGCTGCGGGGACTGTCATGTACCTGATATTAGGACCGCTGCGGGGACTGTCATGTACCTGATATTAGGACTGCTGAGGGGACTGTTACACACCTGAGTACTAATAGGACTGCTATGGTGACTATCACATACCTAATATTAGGACCACTGTGGGGACTGTCACATACCGGAGTAATAATAGGACCACAGCGGGGACTGTCATACACCTGAGGACTGGGGGAGACAGTAATAATATGACTTGTGTGGGGATTCATACACCTGAGGACTAGGAGAGACAGTAATAATATTGTCTGGGGACTGTCACAAACCTAGTACCAGGGGAAAACAATAATAATAATATTATGTATGTGGGGACTGTCACACACCTAGTACTAGGGGAGACAATACTAATAATATTACTAATGTGAGGTTGTCACACACCTAGTACTAGGGGAGACAATAATAATAATATTACTAATGTGGGGACAGTCACACTTAGTACTAGGGGAGACAATAATAATAATATTACTAATGTGGGGACAGTCACACTTAGTACTAGGGGAGACAATAATAATAATATTACTAATGTGGGGACAGTCACACTTAGTACTAGGGGAGACAATAATAATAATATTACTAATGTGGGGACAGTCACACTTAGTACTAGGGGAGACAATAATAATATTACTTATCTGGGGACTATCACATACCAAGTACTGGGGAGATAATAATAATAATTTATATTTATGTGGGTATTGTCACACACCTAGTACTAGGGGAGGCAATAATAATATGACTTGTGTGGGGACTTATACATCTGAGTACTAGGGCAAGCAGTAGTACTATTACTTGTGTGGGCACTGTCTCACAGCTGGGTACTAATGTAGGCAATACTTTAACTTGTGTGGTAGAGTCTTTCATTTACCTGAGTACAGGTAGGTAAATAGTTAGCCATGTGTTTTGAGTGATAGGTGCTGTCTGTCACACACTGGAGTACTAATGGTGGTACTAATATTATTACTTATGTGCTGTTCTAATCTAGACAACGGTGTTAATTGTGTATTGTCTGCCAGACTGGACTACTAGTATAGTAAACTACTATGGAGTATTAGTAAAAATAGTAGTATTACTTATGTGGTGTCTCATACACTGGAGTACTAGCGTAGATAGTAATACTACTTATGTGGCGTTTCATACACTGGAATACTAGTGTAGATAGTAATATTACTTATGATGCATCCTATATACTACAGTATTAGTATATATAGTAATACAGTGTTACTTATGTGGTGTCTTATACACTGGAGTACTAGCGTAGACAGTAATATTACTTATATAGCGTCTCAATAGGTATCAATATAATGTGGCATCTCATATACTACAGTACTAGTATATATAGTAATACAGTATTATTTTTTGGTGACTCGTATGCTGGAGTACTAGTGTAGGTATTAATAATATTACCAGACTCGATAAAGTCCTAGTTTCATAACCTTATTCCTGTCGCATTTGGACTGAGTGCATGTGTAGTAATATTACTTATGTGCTTTGTGGTGTCACCCTGCAGAGTGCGTGTAGTATGTTTATATGTGGTCTGGTGTCACCCACCTCTAGTAATACTAGTAATATGTACTTGAGTCCGCTGTGATCTCTCACTCCTTTATTAATAATTGTCACACTGTGAAGTATTAATTGAGTGTAGTAATAATACCTGTGTAATCTACTGTGTTACATATTGGGAGTATCAATATACATAATCTGTACATTAATGTGTAGTAATAATAATATTACTTGTGTGCATTTATGTGTAGTAATAATTGTGTCATCTGCTATGCTACATGCAAGGGGGGGGGGGGTTATACTGCCCTGTGAGGTCTCACATGAGGTTAGTAGTACTTTTAGTACTAATACAACTATTTTTAACCCTGTGTTGTGGCCTGGTCTCCAGGGCAGTATTTGTCATGCCCCCCTGACATGATAGACCGCTTTCTATACATGTGTATTGTGGAGCTGCTGGTATAGTACTGGTGCAGGTATAATTATACCTGGCCGGATTTGATTGTATGCAGAGTAGTCGGAGTATTAGTAGAGTATATAGTAATAGTATTAGGACCATTGATAAGGAGAAGGAGCTGGGAATGTGCCGTTACCGCAGGTCTCCCATAGCTCCTGTGCTTGTTTGGAGGGAAAGTTCCAGGCGACGCCTGTAGAAGGAGCATAGTGACCACCCAGAGCACCCCACCAGGACACAAGGTCTTGTGTCTTCTCCCCTCACCATCCCCTTCTGCAGGACACGCACCCTGCCTCATGGGTGCAATGTATCTACACCCGTACCTGACTCTTTTCTACACTAGACCAGGAGACTTCTCTGCCACCTTGGGTTTTTGTAGGAAACAGCAGGGTTCACGTATCCATTCAGCAGTAAGTTCATTTATGAACCAGATGGGACCTCTTCCTCAACCTGTGGCCAGACTGTAACATGACATAATGCCCTAGACCTGCTGTAGTCCCATCTTTCACGTATGATGAGAATGATATACATACATGTGGCACAGTCGCCACTATCTGGCCAGCCCGTAGGTGGACGGTAGAGGCACAGCGATGGGTGTAGAGCCTTCAGGGCAGATTGTGAGGGCCACGATGGGATGAGATGTATGATAAGGTGAAGGCACATTGAGCGTTGCCCCTAGAGCTGTATGAATGCATTATGCAGATCACAGCTCAGTGTCGGCAGTGAATGATCCAGCCAAGCAGGACACAAGATAAGGAGAGACCGCTGCCTGTCCTCCAGCAGCTTTATAGTCCTGGGAATAGGGGTCTGTGCAGAAAGATCAGCCTCCAGTGCTCGCAGGCAAAACATATCCATGTCGTGTCCTTCTGCTTGAATCCACACGTCTCATTGTAGAACCATTACACCCGTGTGCTGTGGGGTAACGCCGATGCAGATCAGCAGCCAGCCACACAGTACATAGTTTATGGAATCCGTCCTACAGTCCGAGGCCATACATAAGTCTGGCAGACCGGGCTCCTATCTTAAAGAGGCAGGTACACAATAGAAATGCTGTCATGATGGAGAGGTCTATCACTCTGAGGGCCAGCATGAGCCAGACAAGGTGTAGACAGGATGCCAGCCTTGCTATAAATCTAGGAAAAGGCATGCAAGTGTGATCTTACGGACGTCTGGGTGACGTCCGTGCCTGATATTGCTGCCTGTGTGTAGCAGGCAAAGTATATCAGAAGCTGTGACCATTGGTGTGAATGTATGAAATACCGGGGTCCCAATTTTACTGTTTATAGGCGAGGTCCCATTACAGATATTCTATCCAAGGGTCCACAATGCTCTAAAGGTAACACAAACAAGAAATAGTTCACAACAGCAAACCCCCATAGTACAAACTGCCCGTGGCTTTATGTTCCGCCCTGTAGTGGTGGAAGGCCCAGGGCCGTGTTTTGGTGAAAATTCCCGGCTTTTCACTCTCCATGCTAAAGATAGGCAGCCCTGAAAAGTAAAGGTAACAGACCGATGATGGGGGAAAAAAGGCAAGGCGGTGACAATCGTGGAGAAAAATCACATTTTGTTTAAGACTTAAATTTATAAAAAGGGATAAGAATGGAGTGGACTGGAGCTATGTAATAAAAGGAACATTAATATTTGTGTATAAAATGTAACGTACATATCTAAGGACAAGTCATAGCCACAACTATAAGAGGCTGGAGAGCCGCCCCACAACCTCAACACGCTTTATGCACACAATTTATTTCCATAAAACAGGAATTTACCCGGTTTTTATACCATTGGTGAATGTATACAGTATATATGTTTTTACTTTACTTTAAAGTGCACTTTAATTGCTCTCATCATGTCATGTCGGGTCTGGTGTAAGGAATATGTGACCTGCCAGTAATTCTCCCCATAACTCTTTTCTTGCAGTTATTTTGCTGGATTCCAAAGCACAACAGACAGAACTGGAATGGATCTCCTCTCCGTCCAGTGGGGTAAGGTTTCTTCCTTCCAGTCCCAGGTTCATCTCCTGCCTGACGTGCTCAGGCGTTAAGGTCTTACATTTCATACAGGGCGCGGGGAAGGGGTCTCTACATCAGAGCCACATGTCGCATGTGAAAAAAGAAAACGTTTATTTTGGTGCTAAACACAAAGCCATTCGGATTGAGTTAGTTTGGTATTGGCTTACCTTTGTGTCCTTCCCACGTCCTCCGAGGATGGGTGCCCCTTCACACATTAACGTGCTCTTCATAGAGCGCTTCAGTACTTAGGAAATAATTACCGCCGGACAGAAGATTACCTGTCAGCTATTATTGTCTCTGACCGAGTTCACAGTCCGCCAGTGAAGAAGACCTGGGAACTGGCCTTTAACCGGTTAACCATCAACGGTCCGGGCCTTGAAATCCGCACCATTGTAAAAGCCACAGAAATAGCTGCTGCAGATCAGCAACCAAAAGGTGATAAGGGCTAATTAAACACGCTATTTTAGTTATTTTTACTTTAGTTTTGTCATTTACAGAATCAAAAATTAAATAGACAAGGGATATTTTTTCCCCAGTGTAGAAATGTAACAAATAAGCTCTACTATAAAAATGGTATTTAAAAAAACTGCAGCATGTTGCGGAAATGAGCCCAGAAATAACCCTAAACCCAGAGTGACCTGCCTGACGCTTGTCATTATTATAATGACATGGTCTTGCTGTCTGGGCTAGCTGCGGTGATATCAGATCGCTGCGGTGCCGTTAGCTGCCCCCAATAATAATCTAGCGCCTTCACTTCATTCTAGGTTTTTCCAAAATGATTTGTTGATCTTCTTACAAAGTTGTCTATAAAATGTAACAGCCGTGTGCACCTCTCCAGTGTCCTTCATCTGTGTATGTGATGGTGGGGCTTTATTTTACATGACCCAAAGCTGTGCTTCTCAGTGGAACCCTATCTATCTATCTATCTCTATCTATCTCTATCTATCTATCTATCTATCTCATATCTATCTATCTCATATCTATCTATCTCATATCTATCTATCTCATATCTATCTATCTCATATCTATCTATCTCATATCTATCTATCTCATATCTATCTATCTCATATCTATCTATCTCATATCTATCTATCTATCTATCTCATATCTATCTATCTACTGCATATCTATTTGTCTGTCTATCTCATATCTATCTAATTATTATATATCTAATTATTATCTATCTCTCTTATATCTATCTATCTATCTATCTACCTCCACCCCATATCTGTCTATCTATCTATCTATCTACTGCATATCTATTTGTCTGTCTATCTAATTATTATCTATCTAATTATTATCTATCTATTTATCTATCTCTCTTATATCTATCTATCTATCTATCTATCTATCTATCTATCTCATATCTATCTATATATCTATCTAATATCTATCTATCTACTGCATATCTATTTGTCTGTCTATCTCATATCTATCTAATTATTATATATCTAATTATTATCTATCTATCTATCTATCTATCTATCTACCTACCTACCCACCCCATATCTATCTATCTATCTATCTATCTATCTATCTATCTATCATCTGTTACCTAATATCTATCTGTCTATCTCATATCTATCTAATTATTATATATCTAATTATTATCTATCTATCTATCTATCTATCTATCTACCTACCCACCCCATATCTATCTATCTATCTATCTATCTATCTATCTATCTATCTATCTACCCACCCCATATCTATCTATCTATCATATCTATCTATCTATCTATCTATCTATCTACCCACCCCATATCTGTCTGTCTATCTATCTATCTTTATATCTATCTATCTTTATATCTATCTATCTATCTATCTATCTATCTATCTATCTCACATCTTGACAAGAGCACATTCCTGGTACCATTCCTTTCTCCTGTGCACATCTGTTTCCTATAAAGGTTTTTCCGTTCCCACATATGGCCCGGTATAGACAAGTGCTGCTCCACACCAGTGTGAGCCGGGCTGGGTCCTGGCCCGTCTGTCGTTGTCATTTTCTCACAAACGTGTCTTGTCCTCTTTACACATTGAATAAAAGTCCATCACCAAGTTTGCTTCCTGAGCAGGGAAATGTGGACTTTGTTAGTGTTCCCACCAGTTATCTTCATAGCCCATAGATTTAGTGAATAGTAGTAACTGTACTTCATGACATTTCTGGCATTGAATAGCTTTGTATAGTGTAGTCTTCTCCTGTCCTTCATCCGCATACAGTCCGGGGTTTAGGTAGTAATCCTATAGCGGGAGCGATGGAAATGTCGCCCAAGTAAACAGGGCTCGCTTTGTTACATGGCTGATATGACTTTTATCTGTTTTCAGTGGGAAGAAATCAGTGGATTGGATGAAAACTACACACCAATTAGAACTTATCAGGTATGTCAGGTCCTGGAACCCAACCAGAACAACTGGCTACGAACTAACTGGATATCTAAATCCAACGCACAAAGGATTTTTGTGGAGCTAAAGTTCACTTTAAGGGATTGTAACAGTCTTCCTGGTGTACTGGGAACTTGCAAGGAAACCTTTAACTTGTATTACTATGAAACCGATTACGACAGTGGCAGAAACATGAGAGAAAATCAATATGTGAAAATAGACACTATTGCCGCAGATGAAAGTTTTACCCAAGGAGATCTCGGAGAGCGGAAAATGAAGCTGAATACAGAGGTTCGGGAAATTGGCCCCCTCTCCAAGAAGGGATTCTACCTGGCATTCCAGGACGTCGGAGCCTGCATTGCCCTGGTGTCAGTGAAGGTCTACTACAAGAAATGCTGGACCATCATCGAGAACTTAGCCGTGTTCCCTGACACCGTCACTGGCTCCGAATTCTCCTCCTTGGTCGAAGTAAGAGGGACCTGCGTGAGCAACGCCGAGGAAGAAGCGGATAATTCTCCCAAGATGCACTGCAGTGCGGAAGGCGAATGGTTGGTGCCCATTGGAAAATGCATCTGCAGAGCGGGTTATCAGCAAAAAGGCGATACCTGTGAACGTAAGTCTGAGCGGTAAATCCAAATGATTAATAACTGTTTTTTTTTATAATTTTCTGGTGCATTTATGAGTGGTTTAGGCTTTTTCTTATGACAGAAGCAATAAGGAGTGGACTATAGCTACTTCTGCCGTCTGGAAAGTTTCTCCAGGGTGGACTGCAGTGTTAAGACTTTATAAACCCGCGATGAGGTTGACGGCCAAAATAATGTAGAATTACAGTCGGAGGGAAGTTCAGCTCTCATATCAGCTACATGTAATGGAAGCTATTTGAGCCTGCAGAGCACAACTTCTCCGAGTGCATACCAATAGAGGCTGGAGTAGCAGAGCCAGCGACGTATACTGATTCATCTTCCAAGCGACTGTATCAGGGCGGCACGTGTGATGTTCCTTATCCCTAACGTTTCACAGAGCTGATGTTTATGTCCGGCGGGTAACCCGTGAGGACATGAAGGCCGTTTTCTAGAGTATGCCTTCCACCCATCAGGGCAGGTTTCCTATTCCCACAAATAGCCTTTTCAGTGTGTCTGATAGCCGGATTCCTCCAAGGGACAGTTCAGCGCTATTTAACTGTACAAGTAGCGGTTCCATTCTCCGAGTTGTCCTCTGCCAGGACTTTAAAATAGAGCAAATGAAGCTGAAAATTCAATGAGAGCCATCGCCGGGCTCTGGCAGGGCACTTTTTCATTACTTGCGCCACGGCTGTAGACGCTAACTGCAATTTTCTAATCCTTGGGCAACTCAAATGACTTTCTTTAATAAGGTTTGATGTGTAATTGCTAAGCGCGGGTGGATTCCGGTGCAGTTGATCAGACACTCCAGCGGCTCAGCACAATCCACTTTAACAGTTGTAGCGGAGAAATTGAAAGCAGGTTTGGAAGTTGGAAGTATAATCTAGTTAGAAATAGAGGTTATAGGTTGCCCGGGCATCTCGCACAGCACTGTGTCTAAGCTTATAACAGCATTAAAGGCAAGGCTGCCCGGGTTAGAGTCTCCTAAGTTACACCACAGCCTTCCGTATTTCTAAGGGGGAGCAGGAGTTGTTTGCAGCCATGTAAAACAAATGCACTGAACAAGCTTCCTTGAGCAGGGCACTTCATTTTGAGCAGCGAATATGCCTGGGCTGTCATTTATTCTCGAGTGTTGCACTGTGTTTGTTTGCCACAATAATTCCCTTCCTTGGCTTGCATCCCAAGCAACTGCAGAGAAAATGCCTTGCAGAAGAATCATACATCAGCTTCTGCCGGTCCCGAGCCTGGCAGCCTGACCATGAATTCCCCACAGCTATGATGGAATACTTGACTTGCCAATGCACTTGATCATCGATCCCCAGATCAGTGTACGCTCGCTGCCATCTCTCTTCTAGCCAAAGCTTTACCCAAATCTCAAAGTCCAGGCAGATTTATACAGAGAAAAACCGGAAAAAGGCACCGTTTATTGAAATCATTAAAAGCCGCTCTCAATATGACGGTATGAAATGAGTGCATGCTTCATTATTAAACCATTAGCTGGCTGATGGCCCTGACATTGGGCAGCCTTTCACCGTCCATAGAGCGGGTGAGCTGAAGTTCAGTCTGCTGAAATCTTTGATTGATAGCTCAGCAGAGCTCGTCCTAAATCCCTGCGGTGTTTAGACACTGGATGCCGCTCTGCGCTGCCTGCAGACCTCGCGCGTTTTGTGCTATATTTCCAGAGATTAGTTTAATTAATGCAGCCCCGCTGCCTGTTTCAGTAACTTCTCACCTGGGAGAGCAAGGCGTCCTCCCGACATCTTTATCAAGGCCAGCCGCTATAGGTACAATGTATATATCACCACCCAGAACGCAAGGGCTGGAATTAATTTGCCGGAAGCGTGAATAATGCACGATCGGGCTGCTTCAGTCGATTCCCGTTTCCTTCTTAGCGGGGCTTGCGGAAAAAAAAAAAAGTAGAAAAAATAATTTCAAGTAAAAAATGCCACACTGTACGTTTGCAGTTCATATTTCATGTGAAAACTACCCCCCCCCCACACAATTCCTAAATAAGACATACATTTTCTGTAGACCACTCTGCAGCACATTGCACCTCAAAGCCAGTAGGTGAGCTTTAAAGGTGCTGAGATATTTTCTACGAAGCCTTCTATTAGCACATCCTAATCGCCCCATACATTAAATATGAGCACAATGTGCGCCTCTCTAACAGGGGCTGGATAAACGAGTGCTTGGCTCCCTTTCATTGCCGGTTATTAAACACACAGATGAGCATTACGGCTCTTGGAAATACTTCTTTCAATCAAGTCGTCAAAGCATCAGCGATGTAATGATGAGCTTTAACTAAATTGTACTGTGATTTAATCATTCAGCGTGGAAGAGAAAGGGAAGCGGGGCTTCAGTTTCCGCCTTTTATCCCGAAAACAGAGAGCCGCTGTGAAGGCAGAACTTGATAGGTGCACACAATAGGGCAAATTGTTCAGGAGCCGAAGGCTTGTGTCATTATTTCTAAATCCACCAACTGGCAGAATGTGAACTGGATTTATTCCGCCTGAAACCCCTCTGTACCCTTTTTCCGCAAATGATATATTTTAGTGTAAACAGCTTTAACAGTCAGGAACGCAACTTCTCTTAAAGGGCCAGCACACTTTTTTTTTTTTTAAACCACCATATCAAAAGTCATACTAATTTTTGCGTCTTTTGTGTAAGGCTGTTTGAAACGCAGCGGGAGGTAGTAAAGGTGTTTTCATTGTGTAAAAGGACAACTAGAGGCAACTTTGCTTATATATACTTTACTTATTTACCTAAAATAAAATAAAAATTGCCTGTAATGATAAGTACATGTACCATAGGGGCTGACGCCCAGCTTTTCTATACCCTTGAATGGCAGAGCTATCTATCACTGATGAATCGGGCCACCATTTAGGTGTTTATGGTGGCCCAGTGGTAAGTACTGTTACCTTGCAGCGCTGGGTTAATATGTGACCAGGGACAGCATTCGCATGGAGTTTACATGGGTTTTCTCTAGTTTCCTCTTACACTTTAAAAAGTGTTTTAGGGTAGTTTCACTCAAAGACACACACACACATAATTTTTTTGGGGAAAAAAAAAAAAGTTGATATAGGTTTTTGAGCCAAAGCGAGGAGTGGATCCAGGAGGATGGAAAAGTATAAGACCTTCCACAAAGCTGATTATTAAAATTAAAAAAAAAACTTTTGCGCTTAGCTTGCTTTCACATGTAGTTTTTTGTGGCATTTTTTGCTCTAGTTGTTAGGAGAAGGTCTATGGGAAATATTAAACGCAGGGCACACCAATATGATTTCTTTTTGCTATTTTGCTATTTTTGCTATTTATTATTTATATATTTTTGTTATTTTGGTGTCTTTTGTCTTTCTGGCTTCTTTTTTTTTTAAACGCAGCACTCTGTAGATCTTGGCATTTTCCAGGCTTTTTAATGACCACTCTCTATAGGGGGGGAAAAGCCATGAAGAAAATGCTATTGGTAAAACGCACAGTATGCAACAACCACCAGAAAAAAACGCCACTAAACTGCAGGTGCCAAAAAAAAAACTAAAAACTTGGGCTTTCTTTTATATGTAGGAAAACGCCAGAGCCAAATTCATGTGTGCAGACCCTTATAGGTTAATTAGCTTCTGAGGAAGTTGACCCTTGTGTGGGTCTGATATATGGAAAATTAGATTGTGATTCCACTGGGGACAGGGACTGCTCTGAGTCGTATCAGCCTCCTCTGTACCGTGCGGCAGAATATGGCGGCGCTATATAAACAGAATAAATAGATAATAAACTAAAGAACCTTAAAATGCACTTTACATAAGATAAAGAACTAAGAAGTGTAGAAATCAGTGTCTCATTCCATTATATATATATATATTTTAATACTTAGTAGGCTAATTTACTAAGTGTATTATTTTGTATAACATTACAAGGTTGGCCAAAAAGATGCAAGCCAGAGGAACCCTGGTGTCAGTCTGACTTTAGTCTCTCATCAAAGGCTTTTGTGATATCAGTAGAAGGAGACCTTCAAAGCAAGGATGTAGATACAAGGGGTGCAGAGGTGGTCGTCTCATCGCACTCCTCTGCGGCATGGTAATACCCCAGTAATTATGTGTGTGTGTTTGGGGGGCTGGTACAGGATTTCAGTTGGAGCCCTGGTTCTTCAGGTTACTGCTCTGTATCAGTATTATTACAAGGTGAATTGACTACCTGTCAGTTGAGGTAGAAGCTCATGGATAATCAGAAGACCATTTTGGCACTTCCCACAGAAAGACTTCACTTTGTGTAACAGGTCCACCTTCGGTTCTGTTCACATGCACTGCAGTTCTATCCAATAAAAACAAATTGGTAAAAAGATACCTGAATATCTAAAAGACTATCCTGATGGATAATAATGGATTGGGTATAATCTGTCACATGGATCATGACGTATTTGTCATATTCCACATCTTAGGTCAGCTATAACTTTGACTCCACCATGTAGTGCTGCAGTCTCCTTAGACCCTCACCATTTTACGTAAGTAGGAGAGATATCGCTGCCATGACACCTTTCACTTGAATGAGGCCTCCTGCACATAAACGTTGTGCATTGGGGACCACAATTTGCAACGTCCGTGCGGCAGCCGACAAGGAACGAGACCTATTCAACTTGAATGGGTCTGTGATCTGTGCTATTCAACTGTCTGCCGGATCCAGCAATCTTTGTTTAAACGGACAGCATTTGTAGACGGATCCGGATGCGGATCCGTCTCACAAATGCATTGCAAGAACGGATCCGTCTCTACAGTTGTCATCCGGAGAAACTGATCCGTTATGTATTTTTGTCCAGCATTTTTTCCGTCCAAAACGCCGTGCAGTGACTGAACTGAAGACCTCCTGATGCATACTGAACTGATTTCTCTCCATTCAGAATGCATTAGGATAAAACTGAAGCATTTTTTTCGATATTGAGCCCCGACGACGGAACTCTATGCCGGAAAAGAAAAACACTAGTGTGAAAGTACCCTAAGCAGAGCTTGAGATGTTCACCCCCTCCAAAATATATACATTTCAGGCTGTTCATAATCGCCAGAGCCTATGAGACCAATATTCTCTTGAACGGTGTAAATATTCGTGTCGCAGAGCTGACATGTGGCCTGATGGGGTCACTACATGTGCAACTGCTCATAGTCTCACTCTTTCTGTGGAAAAAAATAAAGGACCACCTAAATGTTACAGTCAGGGCGCACATATCCTCTCTAAATCGTAAAAGTGGGTGATAACATGGAAGAAAGGCTTCGTAATCTGCCCATCCGACAGGGGGAGAGAACCTGCAGCACAGTTATGTCACTAGTAGCTTCTCCTCTCCCACCGCAAACACACGGGACCAGAAAGTCAAACTTTTCTTACTGCTCCCCAAATAAGATTCTGGGCTTCAATATCAAGCAAAGGTCTAGGCTCTAGCTCCCACATTCTTGCCGTGGCATGAATGACATATACCCTTGGCAGATAAAAGCGTTAAAGCTTATTTTTTTTTTTAAATCTTATTTATATATTTGTGCTATTTGTTTTCTGATGCTTTTCACCTGTTTTTCACTGGTTTCTATTTGTACAGCTTTTATCTGTGCCTTACTTCAATGCTGCTTTACTGTTCGGGTAATGAAAAAGCTAGACTTCTCTTCGGAGCTCTGTTTGTTCAGATCTATCTTGTGGTAATCCTATATATGTAAATTCTGACATTTTTATCTTAGTACCAAAATATACAAACTTGCAAAGAGATAATGCAAAACTGGAAAGGACACTGAACACAATAATGTGCATTTTGAAGGAAATTTAGCCCTTGGACATCAGTTTTTTTTTTTTTTTGTTTTGTTTTTTTCTCCTGCTTGTGCCAGTAAGTGATGCTTTTTTAATGGCATTTTACATAGCATTTTTGTACCGATGTGTTTTCTCCATACTACTTTACAGAGGAAGTGTCATGCGTTCCTATTAAATAAAATAAAAAATAAGGCATACAAAAAAAAAAAGTCCTTATAATGTAGTAAAACAAGCAAGTCAGGCATTTTTTGAAGGCCCCAAAAAATGCACAACACAATACTATGCTTCAGCGACCTAGGGGTTCCTTCACATGAAGTTTTGGTCCTGGTGTTTCTTTGGTCCCCCAAAAAAGACCTGACTTATGCAGCGGTTTTGGAGGTGTTTTTGCCCATATAGTGTGTTTTAAAGAGCGCCTGTCACCACTCCTGACATGTCTGTTTTAGTAACTATATGCATTCTCCGTGTAATACCAATTCTGGAGCATCTATTCTTATGTCTCTATGTTGTGCCATTCCTGTATTATTCCTACTAGAAGTTAAAAAAGAATTGCTAGCAGTCTGCAGTAAGGGTACAGAGGGGAGGTAACAAGTTGGGGGGTGTACCTGCACGGACTGACTCTATCCAATCAGTGCTGCCATTTTCAGACTGTGCAGGTACACCCCCCGACTGGTTACCTCCCCTCAGTCCAGACTATGTTTTTGAGTGTATTTTTCAGTGCTGGAGAATCGGGGACAGTAGGACAATAGAAAATAGTGATCTGGACTCCTTATCTGCAGTACTACCCATGTCCAAAATCGAAGTGACAGATTCCCTTTAAATACCTCCATGCAAAAATGGCAGCACACATTTACACATGCATATATTTTTTTAACCTGCAGTAAAAACAATGGGATTCTATTGGAGAAAAAAGCTAGGCAATGAAAAAAATGTCTTTGACCCCCAAAATTTTAAAAAATCCAGCCGGGCCCCACTAATCAGCTGTGAGAAGAAGTCGCAGCCCTTCATGAGCTTGCAGACCTCTTACTAGGCCATGTGACATCACGTTCATCGGTCACATGGCCTACGCACATCTCAGTCCAATTCAAGTGGATGGGGCTGGGTTACAATACCAAGTATGGCCACTATCCAGTGGAAGGCGCTGTAATTAGTAACCTGAAGGAGGTCGCCACGCTCACCAGAGCTTCAATAAACGCCACAGCTTCCTCAAGGGCAGGGTTGTCAGGAGTTGGACCCCTGTCGATTTCATATCGATGACCTATCCTGAGAATAGTCCTTCGGTTTAAAAATTTTGGAGAACCCCTTTTCCATCATTTCTGGCCTTGGCTCAAAATCTGAATGGAAAAAAATAAATAAAGAAAAGCGGTGTTTTTTCCCCCAAAAAAACTATGGGCATCAATTATGCACAGAATGCACAGATATACGCCACTATTGTGGCATATATCTGGCGCGGATTCTGTCGCACAACAGAGTCTCTGACCTCTCCACGCTCACGCCAGGTCTAAAAAGGCGGGCGTGGATAGGGAAGGGTTGGCAGGTCCGTCTCATTCATCATTTTCTACGCCTGCTTTAGGCATAGAAAATGGTCTAAATGTAAGACAGCAAGGAAGCTATCTTACGTTTAGAATCACGGTGGATATGCTGAAGAAATGTAGAGGCCGGCGCTCTACTTCACTGATCCACCGCCTGCGCAGGGCCTTATTAAGACCGGTATCTAAAACACCGGTCTTAATAAATGTACACTGCGGTATAGAATAATTAATAAAGGTTTGGCGATGTTTTCTTAAACAGTTAAACTCTTATCTCCACTGAAATCCTGAACGCTCGTGTTTCTCTGAAGTTAAGCACATCTCTTCCTCACTTATCCTCACAGGGTCAATGAAGCTGAGCTATGGTTCTGTTTGCTGGGACTTCGCATTGGAAATCTGCTTTAGCGGTCCCTGAGCACACAGAAAAGACGAGGGAGAACAAGGAGTTACCTGTGAGGCTCTTGAAGAGAATAATGATTATGCAGGGTGAAACCAAGAATTCACCACTGACCACAAAGCTCTAGGCTCTACCTAATATATCTCTTAACCACCCAGCAGTCAGCTTAAAATTGGAAAAACCCTACTGAAGATGGCCCTTTTTAGTGTAGAGTTTCAATGTGTCTAAAATACAGTTGGCGCACAGACTTTTTACAATTTAACCCCTTAGTGACATAGTTCATTAAGAACATACATCTAGAGGTGTAGCCTTTAGAAATCAGGTTGGGAGTAAAAGCATATCTCCTACAGAGCCAGAGATATGAAGGGTTAAATCCCCCCCTTCTGCTGGAGCTCTGCTTTGGCTGAACTGTTAGGTCCTTTTCTCAAAGCTCAAGTAGAGCTTGGGCAAAACTGTTGGGGAGTTAAAGGAGTATTCCCATCATGTATGGCATATCCTGTGGCTACAGCCGTCGTCTCTAGGACTCGCGCCTATATCTAGAATAGCCTCTCCTAAACTTTTCCTGCCTGGAGGTGGTTGGGACTATGGAAACAAACAAGTGGTCTGTGCTACTCAGTTTTCATGGCTTCCCTACAAGTTAATACATATTACGGCGACAGCATAGCTTGCTGTGTTGCGCAGTTTCTTCATCTACTATTCACTTTAATGGCAACCATGAAAACCTTGAGGCATAGATTATACGGCTGTTTTCTTAATCCTGACCATCTCAGGACACTGCATTAAGAGGAGAAGATGTCGAGGGTCTGGCTCCTTATGAGATGGGAATATGCCCTCAGGTATTAAGAAGTTGCACTGGGCACACAACCCCACATATCTCACCTTGCCGAGTCCTTGTGAGTCTCGGGGGGAGAAGGAGCACTCAATAATGAATTTCCATGTTGTGTGTAGAGAAAGGCTTTGATCAAATCTTAGTTAAAACAAGGCTGGCTAGTAACAGGTAATCTACCTATCCAGAAGCAGTAGCAAATGTGCTCTGCCAGCCTCGTATGCCATACCCACTGTTCTGCATGATGACTGTGTTGCGTGACCATGGCATAATTGCCATGCAGAAGGTTCATTGCAGACTTGCTCCGGGGTCCTAAAGTGCTTTTATTGTAGAGTACTGCACATTCTAATTAGAATCGGCCATACAGTAGTTCTCCATTTTACCCCTGTCGCTAGTACTTAACGTGAGCAGGAAATAGTTAACGTAGACAAGGCAGCCATGCTCCTGCAGACTATCAGGAGAAAGTCCACGAGTAGCATTGTAGTCGATTTTCTCTTCTCTTTGTTTGTTTTCTAGTGAAGTGTGCAAATCAAATGAATAATCCACGTTTTAATCTCCTGCTGATCATCCCACCATTGTAAGCATATATGAATATGTAAGCAGGCGAGGCCCTCTTATTATTCATAATCAGTCAGACGCAAACTGACGACAGGAATCCCAGAGAGCCGTGACATTGATTGATAGACACGCTGTGAGACTACGCACGGGCCATTTAGACACATAACACCACAGTCGCCCAGCAGCCCCTAAAAAGCACCATGCCAGGAATTCACTTTTCTACACTGAAGACATTTGAGATTATGGGGGAAGGGCATGCTTTCTTCCGCTCAGTTTCCATATGCTACTACAAGATTGTAAAGATATGTGAAGGGTCTTTAGTGGTCTACGTTGTAGATAAATTGAGACTTCCACAGATTTGGTAGCAGCTTGATGCTTGTAAGTTACAAGTGAATAGAAACCACTCAAAGGGGTTTTCTGAGATTTTTTTTAACTAATGACCTTTCCTTTAGACAAGTCTTCTGAGGATGGGTCATGAGTTAAAAAACCTCGGAAAAATGCTTTTAAAAGTTTATTCAGACACTATATGTATTTGCCATGGAACTTCGAGGCTGACGGATCTGTAGTCGGACTGCTTCCGCTCCGCAGTTTTCATGTGATTTTTCAGGCAGAAACAGTTTTGAAATCCAAATAGAAGAAATTTGAGGCCCTTTTGATGACTGTGTCAATTTCCCATGAGAGGCGGATGTGAACATACCCTAACGCTTGCTCAAGGCAAATGTGAATTAATAGCTGCTGCATGTAAAGTCCCCGATGTGATACCTCTCGAAATAGGTGTTCCTCCATGACCTATGCATGTGTTATAGACAGTGTACCCTGATCATCTGTTGGTATCAATAGAGGTGATCCATGATTCATTAACAAGGTAACAGTCAGTACTCTGCAGAAAATATTCGCTATGCAGCAACAGTCGTCCTAGGAACGTTTCATCAGTAGAAGATGGTGGGAACACTAGGGCAGAACTACATGGAGGAGGCAGTAATTCAGCAGTGGGTAATGTAGAAGCATACGCAAAGGTGAGGGACACATTGTAGACGACCTGGGTCTGTATTTAGATGATGTCCAATTGTCTGGCAAATTGAGCCCTAAATGGAAATGATCATATATGGAAGCAAGTTGAGATGGATTGTTATATACAGTAGGCAGCTAGCAGAAACGGCACATCCGTAGTATGAGCTGCAGAAGCAAAGAACATGGTACGGAAGTTTTTACAGGTATAGGGTGTAACACCAGTGTTTTTTCTGAGCTTTGAGCTTGCATTGTTATACGGTAGTTTATTCAGCCATATACTCTACATAGCCCAGCATAGGAATTTTGTGATTATTGACAAGTGATACATACAAGTTACATTTAGTTTTATGTTCTCTGAAAAGGAGCTTGTTTGTTCAAGCCACCTGTTAAAGGGCAGCAAATGTTATAAAATACTAAAAAAAATAAGACTCACCTCTCCAATCCCACACTAAACTGATGCAGAAGCCTCAGCGGGCTTTGTTTGTAAGCAGCCAATCAGTGACCTCAGTGGTCACGTGTGGTACAACTGGTGCCACCGCTCTGCTATGAGACACATGATGTCCGTCATATGGCATGTGATTGTTGAGCCCAGCTGAACCATAACCGGGGGACCTATAGAGCACCTGCACTGGATAAAAGGTTTAAAGTAAATGAGACAATTAGAACTTTGTGTTGTGTGACCAATAATGTATAGATGTTTTATGAATTAGTTTCTACAAAACGTACCAAGAGTGGATTTCGGCTACAGTTCGGGGTCAAATGTGATGGAGGAAGGGATATTGTGTAACCCTGTATGTCTTGAGGATGATGTTTTTTGCCACAAGTATCTCAAATGTTCTTCCTTATAAAGCAGTGTTGAGCAGTTGACTGTTATGAGATGAATCTAGACGATTGACAGGGGAGATTTTAGGCTAGGGCTGATCAGAAAGACATTTTGGTGGGTAGCAGGAGACATTTCATGGCATTGTGGTCTGTTGTACACCATTTATGGTCCTTATGGGTGTATTTCACTTATAGGTGTGTCCTAGTGGTTTAGAATTTTGTGTCTTTTAGGGTACTTTCACACTTGCGGCAGGACGGATCCGGCAGGCTATTCAGCCTGCCGCAAGTGGCCGTGCACTACCGTGCTGCTGCTCCGTCCCCATTGACTATAATGGGGCGGGGGGGGCGGAGCTACGGCGCAGCGCACGGCAAAGATCGCCGGACTAAAAAGTCGGACATGCAGGACTTTTAGTCCGGCGATCTCCGGCAGTGCACAGGCACTGCGGCAGGACGGATCCGGCAGGTTGAATAGCCTGCCGGATCCGTCCTGCCGCAAGTGTGAAAGTACCCTTACTCCTCATGCACGCAACCATATATGTTTTGTGGTCCAGAAACTGCAGATCTTCCAAACATGGATGCCATTAGAGGCGTCCTATCTATGTCCAGCTAATGGACAAGTATATGACATCTTTTATATTTTTTGCAGGACTACGGCACAGACATACATATGATGTGCTGTCTGCATTTTTTGCACTCCCCATTGCAAAAAATGGGTCTGCATCCGATTTGACCAAAAATATGGTTGTGTGGAAAAGATCTTAATATGCATCCTTTAGTCTTTAAGATGCACTGGATGCTCCAAAGTTTGGATAAAATGACTGAAAGGGATCTCAGACCGGGAGCAGCACTTGTCTTCTATCTGATCTGCACGCTTTCCCTTCCTGTCACTCTCGGCGGCATTGTCACTGTCATGCTTACACAAGCGCTATCCATCACTGTCACACTTGCATTCACTGTCACTCAAGCAGAAATGATCAATCACTGTCACGTTAATTGCTATATATTGTTCTCACATATAAATCAATGGATCCTGAGCAGACACGTCTTGGGGTTTATATAGGGAGGCAGAGTATAAGGTAATAATCACTATAATTGCTCATAGTCCCTGAAGATGTTTCCATTCCCTTCACCCCTTCCCATCCTCGCCTCAGTCACGTTCTAGAACACGTTTAAAATGTTTGTCTAATTCATTTTTGGGTTATTTTGGGTAAAAACTGAGGCAATAAATGGCTTTGAGGTGAAATAATCATGCCCATGAAGGTTGTAAAGGACTATTTTGCCCTTGGTTTTTGCTTTAGTATGGAAGTGGCGAAGCCAAGGTCACAGAAAGCAAGCTTCTTCAATTTAATTTAGGTTCTGGGTATGCAGAAGATATTGCATTGTGAATTGTCACAATTGATATTACGAACAGTGCTAAACCCTGAATAGCAATTTTCTCATTGTTTTCCTGATTTCCCAAGCAGCCGTGTAAGATTTTATATTCCAGAATGCAGCTTGGTTTAGAGAAAAATGTTATTATTTTATGTCTTAATTATTGTTCAGAACCTACAATAACAATAAAACAAATGGCGGTTGCCTCCAGTCTTCTCACCATTGGTGGGAGACGCGTTTCATTTCTCTACACATATCATGTGGATTTTAGGGGCCTAAATGTATTAAACTCCTGATTTATTAGCTCCGATAATATTACATATCAGCCGTGAGCTGGGATAGTCGGAGCCATAGGGAAGGCAATACTGTGGTTGCTTGCAAATAGCTGACCCTGCTAATATTACTTTGAATGCCCCTTGCTATATTAGTTGTGCAATATATGGCATATATATATATATATATATATATATATACATCCATAGGAATGTATTCTTCATAATGGACTCTCCTGCTTGCAAATCTCACAAGGAAGTCAAAGACTTAGCGTACTGGAAACTGTGTTCAACCAAGACTGTAATAGAAGTGGCAGTATAACGCCACCCTGCGAGATGCTATCCCTGCCTGCACAATGCCCTCTATATAACAGGGACCTGCTGACAGGTTCCCTTTATTGCAGAGCCTACACAGATATAAAGTGGCCCTTTGTGATATAAACTACCACTGCGAGGTTCTATCATTTACAAAGAAAACAAAAATTCCATTCAAGGCGGAAAAACGTGTAATCAAGAGAAAAAATGTATCCGCACATGATCCAACAGACTACAAATTCATCTATAGATAGTAACGGCATGATATACTAACATACAGTTGGTATTGTTCACGTAATAAGGCATCTGATAATCCGCAAAAAAAATGTAGAAGACCCAGACGCAGAAGAAAGCCAATTAAGAAACGTAGCTAAACCTTAGGGTGGTCTCACAAACTTTTTTATGGCTGTTTTGTTTGTAAAAAATGCAGGAATTTTTAAATGTTTTTACAAGCTCCCTCTTAAAAAATGAAGAAAGCCTCATGTCTGGATATTCAACCTGTAGGTTCTCTACTTTTACTCCCAAAATGTTTAATGCCATACCTGCCCATTTACTGTAATGAATGAATTGACACAGTACCGTCCGCTATCAGGTCACCGTGAAGCTGGGTTAAAGGAATTTCCCTGCATTTCTATAGTGTTACATCATCCTATAGGTCATATACATATAAACCACAAGTCTTTTGACTGCCGTTTGCCGTATTGATGATGCCACGCATCATTATATAGCTGCCGCAGTGCCACATACAGTTGTCGTCGGCTCGACCACCTCCGGCCCAGGCAGCCGCTCATCTGACCCTCGGGCCGGCAGGTATAGAGTGCTGCCCTGGGGCTGCACTGAATACGTTAATATGTATGTTAGGCACTTCTGGGTCTTGATAGAGATGAAGTGTTCCTTTTCTAATGAATATGCATTAAGGGAAGTTTTCGTTCCATGTTTTTGTATTGCAGAGAAAGAGATTATTACCCAGCAGGTTATCAAGTGATTAAGCATGATCGCGAATCAGATGTAATTATGCACGAAAATGAAAAATGATTAGTAGGGATATTCACATTTGATGTAAAATGTGTGCAAATTGTGTCCTGATAAAATGGGACTAGATATAAGATGGAGGATGCGGCGTGTGTGACGAAAGGGTTAACTTCTCGAGGCTAAGCACATATCACTTTCTCTCAAATGCCACGGGGAACCTGAGATAAGTGGATAGGCATTTTCTGTGTCGATGTGGTGTTCACATGTCCGATCGCATACTTCCCAACAGACAGCAGAGAAGCAATTAAAAAAAAAGACATCTGTGCCAAGGCTTAGCGCGCCAAAGAGGGCAAGCTCTTGTGCTTAAGAAGGATAGAAAGCGATCGATGGAAATGTCGGGACCTGTTAGCACCAATAAAGCTGAAGACCACTGGGAGCTCGGAGAAGGCCTTTTGTTGTAGAGATACTGAACAGCCTGAACTGTGGCCCGATAGGGGGGGAAAGGGGTCAGGCTGTGCAATCATCCATCTTCCTCAGCGGCAGCTCTCTGTCACATTGTAGCGCAGATCAGCCGAACAGGGACATCTCTATTGTTGACATCAGGCCATTCTAGACCAAGTGTAAATTAAGTTAATATTATGTGACCTTATACAGCGCCAATAAAAACATACATGTCACCGAGGTAATAATGGCATGTGACACTTCAGAACGCAACCGCCACCAGCTCCTATGTGTTTGCCTTGGACCCATAAACAAAGAAGCGTTGTGCCATCGACGTCCTATGATTTTCTTAATAACTGGAGCTGAAATTTACCTCTTTGACCTTAAGATTGAATTATAAATTTGCATGTCATTATACGTATGCCTTCTATATTCCTGTGGGGGTTAATTGGATTACTCTGAGGAGAAACGTTATCCTTAAAAAAAACAGGCGGGGAGAGTCATGAATACTTATGTATGCGCAGGTGCAGGCTTTCACAGCACATTTGCAATCGCGAAAAGTTTCAGCTTTATAATCAGCACCGTTTTACATTTAGTGGAAAAATGCAAAGCGTAATATCATAATTTATAGAAACTTTAAGTGTTCCTCGGATAGTAACGATATGTAAACGAGGTCGTCTGCACATCAATCATAAGAATACAAAGTCTATGTGTACAATGTGCCTGTATTTGGGAACAAAAGTCACTTTCTTACAAAAAAGGGTTTTACCACTCCCAAGAATGTTAATGTTCACCTTTGTGTCGGTGAAGTTGAGACGCCTACAGACATATATGTTTGAGACTTGAATCAGAAATGTGATAGAGCAAGGAGAGATTGTCAGGACCCTGGTGGGAGACCTAATGTGACCAATGCTCCATTACGATGTCTTAGTAGCTGCAGTGGGTAGCTGCTCCCGAAAACATATAGTAAGAGCGCCAAAGCTAAAGAGGTAGATCAAATTTCCAACAGCTTAAGGCCCTATTACACCAATAGATAGTCGCTAAGATGATCGCTGACGAACGTTTGTAGTAATGCTCATTAGCAATCATCTGTCAGATGTTTAAACATCCTTGCTTGCTTGTGGCAGATTGTGCCGTGTAAGGCTACTTTCACACTCGCGTCTTGGGCAGATCCGTCATGGATCTGCAAAAACGGATCCGTTACAATAATACAACCACATGCATCCGTCATGAACTAATCCGTTTGTATTATCTGTAACATAGCCAAGACGGATCCGTCATGAACTCCATTAAAAGTCAGTGGGAGACGGATCCGTTTTCTATTGTGCCAGATTGTGTCAGAGAGAACGGATCCGTCCCCATTGACTTAGGCTACTTTCACACTCGCATTTTGGCTTGCCGTTTGTGAGATCTGTCATGGGCTCTCACAAGCGGTCCAAAGCGGATCAGTTTTGCCCTAATGCATTCTGAATGGAAAAGGCTCCGCTCAGAATGCATCAGTTTGCCTTAGGTTCCTCAAGCGGACAGCAAAACACTGCAGGCAGCGTTTTGATGTCCGCTTCCAGATCGGAATGGAGACTGAACGGAGGCAAACTGATGCATTCTGAGCGGATCCTTTTCCATTCAGAATGCAAAACTGATCCGTTTTGGACCGCTTCTGAGAGCCCTGAACGGATCTTACAAACGGAAAGTCAAAACACGAGTGTGAAAGTAGCCTTATAGGCGCTCTGGTGCCAATCAATAAGTATAGGGGCGAGCGATGGCATGGCATTACCGATCGCTCGTCTCTATATTGAGGAGGAAATCCCTTCATGTAATAGCAGTGGTCTACTTCTCTAGCAAGCAGGCAATTGACGGGAGGGAACGTTTCCTTCCTGATAATCGCCTGGCTGACCTGTCCGTGTAATATTACCTTTGTTTCGTTTTCGGTTCTTCTGATCCGTCAGATGAACAGAACAAAAAAAACAACAACAACTAAAACCAGATCCTTTTATTTTGAGCATCCGTTATGCTCATTTTGCATCTGTTTTAACCATTTCCGTCTTCCGTTATTTTAGTCCTTCACAAAGTACTTTTTCTTCGGTCTATAATAACAGTTCTCAGAATGAAATGGCTAAAACGGATTAAAAATCAGCAAAATGCATGCTCAAATGTTTTTTGTGTTTCTGATGGATCTGTGGAATCAAGTGGCCAATTGATTACCAGGTAGAACAATTCATTGTTGGCTTTTCAGGCAGTGGAAAGGTGGACGGCAGGATCCTTCAGTTTGATTAGCGGTAGAAAGACCCATGAAGCACTCATTTTTTTATAGTGTGCCTCTGCACATTGAAGGTGCTGCAGATTTTCAGTCCTGGTTTCTCAGTGGAATATTACAGCAGCTCCAAACGACAGTATTTTAACATATATTGCAGGAAACTGTCCGCCCGTACGTTGACATGCGGAGTGGATTTAAAATCTGCAGCATGTCGCTTCATTCTATGGATTTTCACAGCCACAATGCATACGGTAAATTCTGCAACACATATACATATGGATTATCATGTATACATGCATTGTATGTAATGGACTTTTCCATTTCCTAATACATTCATAATTACATTTCCATCTTATGATAGATGTAGGATTGATAAGTGATCAGTTTGGCAGAATTATTTTTATTAAACATACCTTTGCAGATGAGATTCGTTCTATAGTCACAGTCATATAGTATTCCGGCTGAATTGCATCAGAAATGAAAGATGCATACTGCTTTGATCTCTCGCAAAATATTTTAAAGAAAATCGATGAAAAAAAAAAAAAAGCTGCTAATGGTCCCTCTGATGTCATCCATTACTGTTTTTCCTTCTTTATAAAAGCTGAGCCAAATACACTAATGTGGAAGAGGCCGTACTCCCTTGCTCAGTTTGTACTATTGATCTTTGATGTTTCCAAACTGCATTGCAGGTTTACTTTAAATGTCACTATACAATCACGCTGTAATAGGAAATACCATTGCCTTCACGAGGCAGCAAAATGTGCTGTACCAGCATAAGGTCCTAATGGGTAGATCATGGATAGAATAAATGCCGTAATAATATAATAAATGCAGCTGGCACATTATCTTCTATGCAAATGTTAACATAAGTTTTCAATTAGGATCATTTTACAAAAAAGCCAAATTTTACAAATTTTTCGGAACTGCAGTCTATTAAAATAAAGGTTTCATTTTACCAAAGCAGCCTCTCAGAATGTCCACAGTGTGTTAAAGGGTTCGGGCTTTTTAATATTTATGACCTATCCTCAGGATAGGTCATCGATATCAGATCAGTGGCAGTCCGACACCGAGCACCCTTGCCGATCAGCTCTACGCAGAGACGGCGCGCGCAGTGCGCACAGGCTATATGCCTTCTCTCTTACTGAGAGACATATAGCAGTAGGCAGGAAGAGAGAAGGGAGAAGGCACGTGCGCACAGTGTGCAACTTTTTCTCATACAGCTGATCGGCAGGGGTGCCGGTTGTCGGACCCCCGCCGATCTGATATTAATGACCTCTTTTGAGGATAGGTCATCAATATTAAAAAACCCGGACAACCTCTTTAAGTCCTGGAGAGAAGGAGCCACTTCTAGGGTGGTGATTCTTATGGGCTGGCATGGACACCCACCAACTCTGTGTTAGAGTATCTGAGCTGTGGGACTGAGCTACTGAGCATGTGTGACCACCAGCACTGGACACACTAGAACAGGGATCGGCAGCTTTCGGCATGAGGGGAAACTATACTCCCAGCATGCGACATGCTCGGCTGTTCTTCTGACTCCCATAGAAGTTAATGGAGCATTCTGGGAGTTGCAGTTTCAGAACAGCTGAAGTGTCAGAGGTTGCTGATCCCTGCACTAGATGGAGGTTCCGAGAGTAAATCAAAGGGGGCGCCGTAAATATTTAGCAGGAACTTTAAAGGGTTTTCCGGGACTGGGAAAGTATGAAACTTTCAATAGCAGAATCAGGCTACGGACATCACTTAAAAGTTAGTTGTTCCCAGAGAACCACTTCAAAGGGTTTTTTCAGGACTTTTATATTGATAGCCTATCATTAGGAAAGGTTATTGTATCTGATCGGCAGAAGTCTTCCTCCTTGTGTAGTGGATAGAGCTGGGGTGATGGGTGATGGGCCCCTGCCACTGAGATATTGATAGGCCAGCAATGTAAAAGCTCTGGAAAACCCATTTAAAAATGATTTCAATTGAAAACTTGTTTGGACAGTCTTTGTTGGCAATAGCAAGCAATCATAGTACAGCTTACATTTAAGGCCATTATAAGGCTTGAAAGGTATGCTATTATTAGTTGTGACAAAGACCTGGACAGTTTCACGTTCTTTTCTGTAGATCTAAACATACATTTTTGTTTAGTTTTTAAATCTCAATCGGGATACATTTTTTAACACAAAAAGAACAATTTGATGCAGTGCGATCGGTTTGATGTATTTTTGAGCAGGCTGTACTGTGCTTTATGTATGTTTTGTCTGAAAGCAATAGATCCATTATTATTTGCATTGCTTGTGTCTCTGATGCTGTTTCCGTTCTATTTGCATTTTGTAAATCGTAGAAGTGGGGTTTTTGCTTTTCTGCTGCTGGTTTGACTATGTATGTGAACACCTAATCTGTTTTAAAGGGGCTGTCTAAGAGAAGAACATATATGAACATGTTTGGATTATGATTTACCGTAGTTTAACAGAGGAAGGACCCGCAGGAGCCACATCTAGTGCCCAGGACACAATCAGATCCCATCTTGTGTGATCAGGAATGCTGAACAGAATCTGTTCTTGGCTCGACATATGTAATATAAGAAAGACAGGTTTTCCTACTGCTTCTGCCGTATCTCAACTACACTGTGAAGCTCTAGCCTCATGCATCAATATGTATATGTGTCCATATATATTTACTAAGCCATGGATGGATAACATACTGACAACAACCCCAAAAATTAAGCTTCAGCCAACAGTCATTTTCACAGACTCCCCCACTAACATTCCCATCACGTTATTTCTATGTGAGGTACATCTGGTTATAGGTATTTCAGAGGGTCTATATTTTACTTCTGCCATTAGTTTGTTTCATGTTAAAAAGCCTGTAATTTATAGTCTTCCAGGGATAAGAAAAAAAACCTTTTTCATAATTTTTGCTTCCTTTGATTCCCCATTGGTGCTTCCGCTAATTTTTGCTGCTGGTAGTGGCGCTTGACAAAATGACACTTCTTCCCCTTCTGGCAGCTGACACTATAGTACTTTCTTCCTTGGAGAAGACGTCTTCTCAGCTATACTGTCATTCTCCTGCATATGCTCTGGTCCTTCCTTACAGCTGGGGCAAAAAAGTAGTTTCTGTGAGGGCGACTAGGCATGTGTGACCAGCAGCACTCGGCTCAGTAGATGGAAGTGCGTACTGCTACACCCTTTGACCACCAGGTGGTGCAATACTAGTAAATGTTATAACTCTACACTGGATCATTTTTAATGCTATGGAAAATATGCTTCATTTTTATGATACAATGAGTATGATATTTAATGGTGGAATTTCCCATTAAACGCTATATCTACTTTGTTACTGCTGTAGAAACATGTGCCTACTCTTAGAAGATTGGTTCAACAAAATCTAAGGGTCTCTATAATAAATGAGCATTAGCTGTAACTTGCCTAATAAAAAAATATGTAGCAGGCTGACCGATTTGATTGCAATTTTTTGTAGTAAAATGCTACATTTCCATTTACCGCACATCTGGCTGCAGTGGCAAAATCTTGCTGGTCAATGTGATTTGTTGGCTGAAGATGGATGGCACCACTAGTGGCACATCCTACTGGGAAGTCTTTTGTTTCCGTCTGAAGGGAGCTGTCAGGCTGGCGGAGCTAACAGCTGGTTTAACATTGTCATTGTGTCCAGCTGTTCTCATGGAGTTAGCCAGGCAGAAGTGCGCACGGGGACTGCAGAGATTACATCTACCATGGGAGATAGAATAGTTATTCTCCTGATTAATCTAATGTGGAGGGGGCGAGAGCGCCGCTGCAAAGATGTAGCCACTTTCATTATACAGAATAATGGTTAATTCTCACCTATTCTCCCGCTTGGTCTCTGAAGAAATCACTTGTATGGATTGAAGTTCTTTTTCTTTTGTATTGTCAGCAAAGCTGTGATTTCAGTTATCAGACAAGGAAGCCGAGAAAGGGAATTAAGGTGCTTTGAGCTACAGTTACAGAACCTCAGTGTTGTTTTGTATATTGTGTATACGTTATGTCTCAACCTGTAATTTTAATACTCCCCTGGCAGACTTCGTATGACTTAATTCGCTTTTCATTAAAGGGGAATTACAACTTTAAAGAGAATATTTTTTATGTGTCATATGGCCCTTATAGATAACATTTGTAGGGTGCATGAGTTCTGCTATTAATTTCCTAAATGTATAGGGTTATGGTACTCTCTTTAGTATCCGTCCTGAATACAGTAGTCTCCCAAGATACAATGGCGTCAGGATACAATATTTTCACCTTACAATGGTGTTTTCTGGGCAATCTTAAGTTGAAACTAGATTCAGTATGCAATGCCTCGGACTCAGATCCAACCAGTCAACGTGGCCATTTCTCTGGTAAACCCCTGTATTGGTTGTCTGGTAGCTCCTCTTTATGGTGTGGTACTACATGTCCTGTACTGCCTTCTGTCTGTGCCAGGATAAGCTATTTATTTTAGCACACTATGTGCTATACCGGACTCTGCAGAAGTTCCTGTCCTCATCACAGAAAGTGATTTAGAGCTTCCGGCATCTGTCCCCAGCTGTTATTTGCAAGGACGTTCTTCATCTGTCTTGGTATTCTACGTTTTGTCTTAAATCTTCTCTATCTTTGGGGCTTTGGAACCAAATACTAGTTTTCCATTGAGTTATGGACTCATATTGCAATGATTTCAACATACAATGGTTGTTGTGGAACCAATTAATATTGTAACTTGAGGGACCACCAGCACAATGTAGGCACTGCAACCCTTATATCATGGCGTTTACGCCTTTGACTGTAATCCAGCTTTCCCAAAAACATATTAAACATAATATCTTAAGCCTCATTAGAACTTGAAAGCGCGTAATACAGTTGTCATGACCTCCTTTCTTGGCTGTCATCACCATAGTTAGGTCTTTTGACAACTGCCCTCAAAATGTAACTATGAAATCTAAGTCCACCAAGTTCAGCCTTTCAACCTTTTACACTGTAAAACCCAGATGATCCAGAGAAAGGAAAAAAAAACACAACATATTCTCACCAAGGGGAGCAGCACTGTGGTAGCTACCTCCCTCCAGTACAATGTTGATAGTGCTCTGTAGCTACGGCACAAACTACACCAAACAGCTGATCGTTGGGGCTGGGGGTTTCAGACCCCTGTTTATGAGCTAGTGATGGCCTATCCTGAGGATTGGACATTTAAAAAAGGCTGGACAACCCCTTTAACTACTACATACTGGGAACCCCCCATAAGAATTGAATTTTGCAGTTGCTGTGGCCCAGTCTAGTCATCACAATTTGACCTTTGTCAAATCAACTCAGATTATTCCTCTTTTTTCCAATTTTCTTGTTTCGGACACAAGAAGCGGCTTAATTCATCTGTCATCTCATCACCTGATTGGTGGAAGGTGCTCTTTTTGCTGCCAAATGTGCCAAAAAAACTAAGCAACCCCTTTATTTCTCAGTGAAATCTTTTGGTGTTTGTTGGAATCTATGGTATTGGCCATGGCTCCATTATGAACAGAAACCAAGATGCTAGTGAGAACTGAGACTAAGACTTTGCTTCTCACTCCCTGACTGTGGTGTTGTGTAATCACAGTATTAGTTTATTTCTTATATATGTGTTTGTCTTATTTGCATATTACTACATGGAAGATTACTAATAGAAGGAAAACCTATAATTTACTATAAAATGATCTGACCTGTTCGGCATGTGTGACTTTGATCCATTCAAAGGCTAACGGACTGATGGAAACAGGCGATTGCTGTGGATAGCTGATAAATGCACGTTGTGGGAAACCACTGCATTATAATATTTTCTCCAGAGAGGAAGAAGAGATTCTCTTAGAGGGAGTATATTAGGGATGTATTTATAATATATACACAGATGTTCTGGGTAGTAATAATGTATATCATGCTGTCTCCAGTATATATATACTTGAGTGGTTTATCTATGCCTGTGATCTGTTCTCTGTCTGCAGTGCTCCTCATACAATAATGCCTTATGCACGCGACCATATGTATTTATGTGTTCCACAAACCACTGATCTGCAAAATACGGATACAGGCCGTGTGCATGCCGCATTTTCAGAATAGATCTGCCTAGTTTGCAGACAAGAATAGGATACTTTGTTCTTATGTGTCTGTTGCTTTTATGTGCTCATTGATTGTCATTGTTATATCTTCTGTTAAACCGTTTTACAAACCATTTTACTGGTTTCGTTCTAAAATATAATTGACCTTTTTAGAGACGATACAGTCGATTATTTATTACCCGCAAGTCATTCCGCACTGATGCTTATAGTTGCCCTCCAGGTCTCCATAAAATTTTGAGATGACATGGGGAATGTTTAGAGTGACTGCATTTTCAAAAAAAAAAAAATTCATACGCCCTAGTGACCTAAGGATTTAGAAGCCCTGAGCTCCATCTCACCTCATTGCTGTATATGGCTCAATAGAAAGTCTATGAATCTGTCTTCAGTACGTCTTCAGCAACAAGTGCTCTGCTTGTAATTCCTCATTTGATCGGCAGAGGCACCCACTGATCAAAACTTTTGATATGTCACTATGTCATACCAAAGTTATTTTTGAAAGTACAGTACCTGGTACCCTTTTGTTTTTTTGTTTGGTCCTTTTTCCATGGGGTAGTCTGAGAAGCTTGTGGCCCTTGTAGATGAATGCAGAGGGATCCAAAATCATTGAATCTGTAGAAGGACTAAAAAAGGAAGGTGTCTTTGTCTTCTTTTGATTACTATTTAATTTTTTTTTTCATGATAGATTATCGCATCCTATTGTTGTTATTTTACTTTGTAGCAAATATATCAATGACTAGAGTTAGTATTCTCATCTGTTTTACCATAGATTGTTGTGGTTGGATGCTCAAGTGGTATATTTTAGGGTGGCACTAAACTCGTACAATTGACAAAGAAAAACACTGGTGCAAAAACCATAGCAAGCAATATGGTTCCACCTCTCATTCTTCAGGGCTCCTTTGGAAAATAAAAATCAATCTGATTGGTTGTTATTGGCACCTAGGCCAGTTTTCCTTTGCGCCAGTTTTGATCAATCTCCCCCTTGGTGTTTCTATCAGATCTGTGTTATTCTGGAAAGCTGTACTGCTTTATTACAGACATTTGAAATCATTAAGGTTTTACATTATGTACACGTTTGCCTTGTAAAAAATATGCTACTATCAATCCATTGTGCTAATTTTTCACTGTCCTACTAACAGGCAGTTATGTCTTAGGCAGATTCAATGACATTTTTTTTCAGTTGACAAACTTTAAGATGGAGCGCATCATTGGACTGAGAAAAGCAAGATGGTTGTTTTGAAGAATTGCAGCCATCTAGGCCTTTCTTACCAGCCGTTCAGGAGGCTTTGGGCGCAGTGGTTACATGTGGGCATACACACACTGCGTACAGGCTCTGGACAGCCCAGACAGACCACCAGCAGAAAGGATCCACAATTTCATTGTCCACCATATATACACTGGCAGCACCTTCATTACACATCTGCACTGATCATTTCCAGGCACTTAGGAGAAGAAAATTTGATGTCACGGCACTCATTAGGTGTCCCGCCATTGACCGCTAGCCACCATCACCTTTGCAGTGGTATTGGTAATGAAAAACCCTGGACTGAAACTGTACAGTCTGTAACGACCAATCCAGGCTCTGTTTGGGATCTGACGATGGTCAGGTTCCAATATGGAGGCTTCATGGTGAGCGCTTCAGTTCTGCCTTTGCAGTGGGGCGACACATTGACCCAACTGCTGGTGTAATGCTCTGAGGAGCCATGTCGTATGATAGTCGGTCACCTGTATTTATGATATGAGAGACACTAACAGCTTAGCGATATGCGTAGGACATTCTGCGGCCACTTGTGTTGCTTCTCTTGGCAAGGCTTCCACTTGCCATTTTTCAGTAGGAAAATGCTCTGCAAGGATTTCCCACGATGTCTCTACCAGATTGCAATGGTTCTTGGCCTGCCTGGTCATCAGATTTATCAGATATACTGTATATAAATAATCTTATGTAGCTTTTAAAATCAGTTTCTACAATGTCTCCAGCAGAAAACAGGATCAGAATGAGGCCGGTAATCAATTTTGGGGAAATTTTTGAATCTCTTGTTGCAGAATTTGAAGGCTGGTAATAGTTTTATAATTGATGTGGGCACAGCCTATCTTTTTGGTTTGCAGGTAGTTTCACTAGCTGCACAGTTTATGAAAGGTTAACCTCTTTCACCGGTGCAGTTTCATGTTGCTCCCAACCACGTAACCTAAGCCGTCTGCTTCCACTGCTGACCTCAACTTTTAATGAGATTCACGAACGATGAAGCCTTTCTGACAACGCACACAGGCAGGGTAGACACAATGGACAGCAGCTTTTCTGAAACAGTGAAAGTCTCACTGTCGGATAACACATTTAAAAGCTCACTGTGTTTCAGTCCTTTCTCAAGAACCTTGAATTCGCATCACTCATCAAAGATATTGAATGCTTCTGGGGTTGGAAAGAGAATGTTTGTCTCCAGCATATTTGATCTGTGTTCATATTTCTCTTCTTACTGACAATTTTTTATCATCTCAATAAAATATGTCTACCTATTTTAAATAAAAAAAAACAAAAAACATAAGAACATATTTTAGTTGATTTTTGCTTGCCATGTATCCTCAGTTGATAGTGTTTGAGTTCTTCCTATTCCAATTGTGAGGATATAGAACACGAATCCCGGATAAGGCTACTTTCGCACTCGCATTTTTTGCGGATCCGTCATGGACGGATCTGTTCAGATAATACAGCCGCATGCATCCGTTCAGAACGGATCAGCTTGTATTATCTCTAACATAGCCAAGATCCGTTTTCTATTGTGCCAGATTGTGTCAGTGAAAACGCATCTGTCCCCATTGACTTACATTGTGTGCCAGGACAGAACGGTTTTGCTCAGTTTCATCAGATGGACACCAAAACGCTGCAGGCACTGATGCATTCTGAGCGGATCTTTTTCCATTCAGAATGCATTAGAATGCAAACTGATCCGTTTTGGAACGATTGTGAGATCCCTGAACCAAAAGCTAAAACGCGAGTGTGAAAGTAGACTTACATGGTCATTCCATAAGTGAGAAGGTATTGACCGTTATATCATTCATGAAGTGTCCTAGGATTGGCACTGTGAGTTGTTAAACCTGATAGTTGATCATTTCATCCTAAACTTGTTCCACGCATTTTGCTTTGAACATTCATATTAGACGTCTGAATCTTGGCGTCTGCCAAACAATTGCAAACAATATGAAATTATACAAAGATTTAGGTTTCCTTGTGTTACATAGCCATTAAAGTAAAGCTGATGCCATCTCAAATAGCTGAACGGCGGGCTGATGGGTGTCAGACCCCACCAGTCGGATACTGATGACCTATCCGTAAGGCTGTCACCAAGGAGAAATGAGAGGTGCCTTGTTGTGTCAGGGCAAGCCTACTATGAACATTGAGGAAAAGGGGCCCACCTTGATCATTTAGGAAAGATAGAAGAGACAGACTAGGAAAGAGGGGCTTCATTGATTTTTTCCAGTACATGGTGTACACTGAGTCTGCAAGGTCAAGGTGGGTGTTGGAAAGAGGGAGCAGGGAATCTTCTGTACGTCTTGGGAGACAGGACAGACATAGCTTTCAATTGCTGAATGAAAAGACTAGACATATGAAAGAGTCCCATGAGCAATATTGAGCCAACCTTGGTGTTTTCTCTATACTGAACACTTCTAAATATTAGTTTTAAAAAAACAAAAAATGAACACAGAACATAAAAAATGCTCTGGAGGGGTTAGGGTTAGGTTACGTATTCTACATAAAAACCAATTATGCATGGCAGAGTTGCATATGCCATGTTTTTCAGTATATTAGAAACGAACATCCTTCATACAGTTGGGAACATAGGGGTCTGTTGCCAATTTATCAAAAGGAAAATGCAGGCACTAATGAATAAGCACTCTTTGAATAGAATAATTAGGCATATTTTGGTGCCAGTACATTCTATGAAAAGCCAATTATTTCAATAATCCAAGAGAGGAAACCTAAAATAGTATCTTCTGTATTCAGTCATCAGGTTAAGTCAAACTTGGCCTTGACAGATGTTGTTAATATTTTGTAGACAATTCGTGGAAGTGCATTCCAGCTAGCACAATGATAAGTTGCTTGTAGAAGAGAAAGGAAGAAAGTGTGGAAGCCAGGTCTTATGCAGGAACAGAGATTTTGGAATGAAAGCGTTATTGGCATTCAGGTAGTTTTTGTGAAACGGAATCCTACATTATGAACTGTGTGTGACTCGGGCACCAGAGATATGCCTTTTTCAAGCAAATTTCACATAGAGGGTTTTGTTTAATAACTACAGCTTAAAGTGTTGCTCCAGTTTTGTAATTTTAGGGAATTGTGCTTAATTGTCCCTACTTTGTGTGGGAGAAGACTGGCGGGGGCAGTCTGGGTTTGCCTTGGAGCCCATCAAAAAATTATAGATTCATCTTGATGGACTCCAGAGATCAGGCCACAGACTGTCATAAAATAGTCTCTAGCTTCTTGATGGTCCTCAACTAAGCTGTAGGGGATTTATTTTCCAACTGGATTCTTGATATAATTTACCACAGGACCATTTTAAGGGGGTTGTGCAGCCAGTACTTATTGATGACCGATCCTCAGAATAAGTCATCAATATCTCCCGGCACCCCCGGCAATCAGCTGTTTAAAGACAAGGCGGTGCTCATGCTAGCACTGCTTATCTTAAAGATCACACTGCGTGTCTTCTCAGAAGTCTCAGTGGCACAGTGTAATTATAAGCGCAATTACACTGTGCCACCACTGCAAGCGAAATAACATACAATGTAATCTTAAAGAGGGAGTAGCGCTCTTATGAGAACCGCCTTGTCTTCAAACAGCTGGATCCCCACTGACCAGACATAGATGACCTATCCTGAGGCTGCACAACTCTTTTCAGCTTATAATACTAAATTAGAAATTTGCATATAACGTGATTGACTGAAAGCTTTCCCTGTGCAGCTGCAGGATTTGCTCATAATGTGTGTTTTTGCACGTTTCAACGATTAAGATACATTTCTGATGTCAGCAATTTGAAGAGACAGCCCTAAAACAAGATATTGTCCATGGACCATTTTGTAGCTGCTCTACCCAGAAAAGACTTCTCTTTGTGGAGATCAGCCATGTCCCTTCATGACCATGTGGCTCGCTATAAAATAACTGGCCGGAGCAGGAACCTCTCTCCCCTGTCCTGTCTGCTGTCCAATTGCTAAGCCGTGCCCCCTAAGCTGACATTTTTACAAGACTGTTTCAAATAATGTAAGAAATTGAGGACAACTAAATTTCTGGTGTACTTTTTTTTTTTTGTAACCAACTGTAGAAAGCACGACTGAACACTGAATGTCTTCAATAGGCTTGACATGATAACAAATTCTACACTTTTCATGTAACTGGTGCCATTGATCCTCCCAACACTGACTATTGTTAGGACTGGCAACTGAATAGCAGCAGGAATCAATATTAAAATTGGAGAGAAATAGGACATTGGTAGCATCAACGTGACTTGGAATACAGACATCCAAGAATCTGAATATCCCAACGGATCTCAGTAAGGAAATTGGAAATTGAAAAGGTTATACATGTGTTCACCTTTACCATCTGCCCTAAGCTTAAAATGTGCATGAATTTACTGGGTCCTTTGGGAAGCTCCAGACAAAAGGGAATGACTCCTTAGAGGAGATAGATGTGAGACATGCTAAAGGGAATAGCGTGAACTGGAAAATCCATACATTACAATATATAAGGTTGTTGGATACCATACTATTCTTATTATGGTAGAATATAAAAGCTGCCCTTCCCATTCCGGGCCACAGCATGTTGATCTCTAGTGGCATCAAATATGGGTTGTAACCAGTGCAAATCCTATACCCAATTCTAGCCACTTTGAGGGTATAACTGGCAGTGTAACCACTCCGGCTTCCATTAACAGCTCTAAAAGGCAGCCATTTCTCTCTTTTTATTCCCTATTTTTATTGTATGTTTCTATATGTGTTTTTCTATAACCACATGTACTGTTAGTCAACAAACACATACCTTTTAATGTGCTGAAATTTTGCCGTGAAGCTTTTGTGCTGCTGCTAAATCCCAAGCTATTTCTGTCTTTTGGAAGCTTTTAAGCACTTTGCTTTTGCTTGTGCATCTTGATACGCATTTTCTGAATTGTGATATATCATCCGCAGCTCATTTTCAGTCTGAGAAATTGCATTGTAGGTGAAACAGGAGGTCTGGAATTGAGTCTGATTGTTGTAATTACTCCCAGTGTGAGCTGTCAATATGATTAAAATAAAGATTCTGGAGCTGTCCATCCCAGATGAGGTCAGCGGCACTGACTGTGGGAGGACTCTTCCTGCAAGCTGTGCGTTCCGTGCTGAATTATAGCAGAGCAGACACTAACATGACAGGAATATTTGAAAGCTCACGTTGTGAATCCTCTGACTTTGGTAGTTAAGGCTCGCCATATGTGCTGTTACCCATGCTTGTAATTGTCCCTAATAGAAGATCTCTATCAGGTATATCATACTGTAGTTAGAGTCCCAGATTGTGTCACTGCCATCCTCATTAGTCAGTTCTGCTGTTTGTAAGTGGCAAGTAAAGAAAATGTAACTGTTACGGGATATTGAAATCTCTAATACACAATCATATAAGATGCCATGGAGGTTACCTGCGGAATAAATCGGCCGACAATGGCCGGGAAGACTTGGCACCCGATATCTGGAGGGAGGGGGTAATATTCCTTTTAAAGTAAATGATGTGCAGCTAGTTGTGATGAATAGTGGTAGTACAAGTAAGGTATATGCCATGTCTAAGAACATATAATTTATACACTGTATAATAAATCAGTTTTTATTGAAGTAAGTCAGTAGACAATGTGAACTTAATATGTGCAAAATACCTTTCAGATCTTTTTATTTCCTGCACTTCTTTAGCACTTCAGTGGCCATAACATCACCTGTCCTTACCACTGTTCTGTAGCACTGGACAGCCGCTTTACCTTCTGTGTACTACGCCACCATACATTATCATTGTTCCGATCCTGCTTGATAAGGTGGAAAAGATAAGTTGATGTATTCACTGAAAATTCATTAGCATGGCTTTTTGGTCTGATGGATACGGCTCGTGGAACATCGATGTCCTTGAAGAGACATCCAGAAACATGTTGGTAGAGGAATAAAAAGAAGGTGAAATCACTAACAATTATGCAGGACGTTACTGTAGAAGAACCCAAACCAGTGGGGTTAAACAAAATATTTCAAGGGTTTATCCATGGCAACAATAAGTTTTATAAAGGCATGTTGAAAGAGTTGTCCACACTACAGATATTGATAACCTATCCCCAGGATAGGCTACCAATATCCGATCGGTGGGGATCCTATACCCAGCGATTTTCGGCAGCCATGGTACCAGAAACTATACAGTGTACGGAGCGGAAGCCCGAAGGATCCATAGACTATGTAGTTTCTAGCGTCCTGCTGCTAAGCTCCCGGTACCCTGACATGCCCACTACACAGTGTATGGAGCGGTCTGCTTCTAGAGCCATACACTGTATAGCTTTCTGTGCAGCCGAGGTGTGTGTTGGGTGGAAGGCCCCCATCTATCTGATATTGATGACCTATCCTAAACAGGGGCGGACTGGGAACTTAAAGTGGCCTTGGAAAAAATACTAAAAGTAGGGTCCAAATTGATGAAAGGCAGGGCCAACAATACCATATTGTGGCACATTATACCAACCCAACAGAGCCAAATACCACAGTCCATCACAAAATACATCCCCAAAAACCAACTGGCTGGCCGGCCGGCCGTGAGGAGGACTCAGGTGGCCCCCTGGGCATTGGCCTACCGGAAAATTTCCCTGTAAGGTCTATGGACAATCGGCCCCTGATCCTGAGGATAGGTCATCATTATCTTAGTCCGATAAAATAATTTTAAATGAAACTCTGCCACTGTTACCAGGCATGAAGGGTCCCAATTTTTGGCTCCCAGTTTTAGAGTGGCCATGTTTGTTCAGAAGCTCTCTGTAGAAAAAGAAATGACTTTGATCTTTTCATTGTAAATGGGTGTGAGCATAGTCCAAAAGTATGGTAAACTTTGTTGTCATGCTTCTGTTAATGAGCACCGCCAAGTTGCGTAAGTGTATACAGTATTGTTTTTTCATTTTTAATATAATATAGGGCTGGCTCAAGGTTGGTTCAGGCCCCTGGAACAAGAAAAATGCTGGAGGCCAGCTTTTAGTAGCAGTGTTATATAATATGGGGCTAACAACTTACAATGAACGGCCGTTGTGTGGCCACCTGCAGCTACTGATCACCAGGGGGTTCTGAAGCCACAAGCACCAGCTAAGGGGTTGTCTTTGTGAGGCAACTAGGGTATATTGATAAAAGAGCCAACTTAGCCATTTCACGTATGATGAGCTTAAGAGCATGGTTGCTTGTTTTTACCTCTTTTGTGATGTGTGAATAGACCTAGCAAGAGGTGATGATATATTATTTGTATCCAGCGTGATTCTATAGTATTGGTAACTGCGTACGGGTTAGAAAAGCCTACTTTTGGAGGCTATAACTGCTTTAACAGGGAAGCACAAATAGGTCCACAAGTCAATAACTAGAAAAAAAGCGCATTTCCATTGTCCGTTTTCGGGTTTCCAAAGCACTTGAATTGATTTGTATAAATTTCTGTTCTCCTTTCTTTAAATCATGAGACTGCGTTCCCTCCTATTTCTTCATGTTCTATTTATATCCTTCAGAAACTAGGATTATTTCCTTTGAGAATTTAGACTTACAAGATGAGGCGGTTTACTTTTTCTTCATGTGACAGTTGTTTCAAGGGAAATCTTTACTAATGATGGCTATATTTTAATTATCCATTTAAGAAATTGATTATGCATATGCATAATGTATCTAGTAAGTGACGAGCCCTATTCATAGGACGTGCTAATATACGTGTTTGCCAGCCTGGTGCACTGAGCAGTGAATTCTCTTTGTATTCAGTTATTTAGGCGCATTTATTCAGTTATACCCTCTGTGGACTGCAGCCAGTGTCATGTATATGAGGTGCACGTTCGCTTATATACAGGTTCTGGGAGCAGTGGCGTTTGATTAATTTCCAGCCTTCAGGTTCTCTTTCCTTCACATTTGGCATGTTTTTAGCTTTTCCAGAGTGATGAAATGATAGCTCTAATAAATAAACATGTCTCCTTTTGTAAATGCATGAGGACGGCTGACTTTCCGTTATTCAGTTAAGTAAGTTTAGTTTCTGCAGTTTACACAGATATTTCCTAATGCTGATACTTAGCATGGCATTAGTGCGATAACCTGTGAAATCCAAATAAAGCTTAAATACAACACGAATGCATAATGCAACACTTTCACTGCCTTTTGGTCTCCCAGGTGTCTCTCCACAGCTCCGCTAGTCTGCACATATGAATTTACATCTGACATCTAAAATATCACAAGCTTGTGGCATTTTTTTACATTTTAATTCTGGAAATAAATGACATTTCAACACCGTGACATTTGTAACATTCTGTAATGTCAAATGAGTTCTGTTCATTTAGTATAAAGCAATCCTGGATTAATTATATATAAACTGTCTAAGTACAAATAAATATATAATCGCGATCTATTGCAGATCTATGTACTGTAACTACAGATAGAGATTCATACAACCATTGGTACACTAGTGTCCCACCGCCAGCATAGCTATCTGCATCTGGCATTGCCAGACATTACCAGAATGCCCGCCCGCCCGCCCCATTAACTATAATGGGGACTACAGCAGAGATCCGACCGCTACCTGGCAAATATGGCGACAAATATTGCTGCGCGCAGTGGTGTCTGTGCGGCAGAATCCCAGCATTGTCTAGTCATTGGGGTCGGTGGTTATATCGGAAACGTCTGGCAATGCCGGATCTAGATTGGCTGTTCTCTGCCGCAACAGCCTGCCAGAACGATGCTGATAGCGTGAAACCAGGTTCTGAATCAATGGTTACAAAGGCCTCCATTTATGAAACTGACGGGGTCTCATAGGCAACTATCAGTGTGCAATTGACGGTTTCAGTGCAGTACAATACAGCATATATTGTACTGCATTGAAACAGGGATCAGACCCTCAAAAGTAAAAAAATAAAAAAGTTGTTTTTATAAAAAAATAAGTTTTAAGTGCAAAAAAAGCCCCCTTCTCATCAAACCATTTACCATTGTAAAAAAAATTTAAAAAATGACGAAATATATCACTGCATCTGTAACTACTAACTTTATAAAAATATCATACGATCGTAAAACAATAAAATAAAAGCTGTGTCAGTCTCCTCACCTTGCTTAAAAAATAAGAGATAAAAAAATCTTATGTACCCCAAAATGGTACCAATCAAAACACTGATCACAATCGGTCCTGCAAAAAACAAACCCTTACGCAATACCAGAATTTTTTTTTAAATATTGTTCTCAGAAAATGGCAAAACAAAAACATGATCTTTTTTTTCAAAAATGCTTTAATTGTGTAGCAAAATGAAAAAAAAAAATCAAAAAACAGAAAATTGGTTTCTCTGTAATCGTACTGACCAGAAGAATAACGTTAGGGTACTTGCACACTAGCGTTAGAAGAATGCGGCAGGCAGTTCCGTTGCCGGAACTGCCTGCCGGATCCGAAAATCCGTATGCAAACGGATATCATTTGTTTTCGGATCCAGATGCAGATCCGTCTGACAAATGCATTGAAATACCGGATCCGTCTCTCCAGTGTCATCCAGAAAAACAGATCCAGTATTTATTTTTTTCACATTTTTAAAGGTCTGCGCGTGCGCAAACCGGATCAATTTTTCTGGAACACTTGGTACGGATCTGGCATTAATACATTTCAATGGAAAATAATGACGAATCCAGCAAGTTTTCCGGAAATTTCGCCAGAGAAGAGCCACAGCATGCTGCTGTATTTTCTCTAGCCAAATACCATAAAAGGGATGGAACTGAAGACATCCTGATGCATACTGAACGGATTGCTTTCCATTCAGAATGCATTAGGACAAACTGATGCGTTTTTTTCCAGTATTGAGTCCCTATTATGGAACTCAATACTGGAAAATTTTAACGCTAGTGTGAAAGTAACCTTAACAAGTCATTTTTCCTACATGGTGTATACCACAATATGCTTATCAACACAGATTTAGCTTTTCTAACTGCTGGGGATCAGCTGTTATCTCTGGAGAAAGGCTGTGTGGCCACCTAATGTTCCTACAGCAGTCTTATCATTACATGGTGTTCATTCAAATGGGGAAGAGAATAAGGACCTAAAGTCTCTCAGGACCGTATCTTAATTATTTTTCTGTCCCACACATCACATCAACCATGCTAGCAACTCTTAAAGGGGTTGTCTTACTTCAGCAAATAGTATTTATCATGTAGAGAAAGCTAATACAAGCCACTTACTAATGTATTGTTATTATCCGTATTGTTTCCTTTACTGGCTGGATTCTTTTTTTCATCACATTATACACTGCTCATTTACATGCAGCAGCGGTGGCCGTGATTGCACACTATAGTAAAAAGCACACGGTCGCAGCCACCAAATATGACGCTGCTTTTTCCTATAGTGTACAAGCACGACCATCGCTAATGGATTGCAGGGTGGTCCTAGCCAAGGAAAAGAGCAGTGTTTATTATAATGTAATGAAAAAATGAATCCAGCCAATAAAGGAGGTAATATGGACAATCACAATACTTTAGTAAGTGCTTGGTATTAACTTTCTCTGTGATAAATGCCACTTGCTGAAGTGAGACAGCCCTTTAAGTTGAAGGTTTCTGTCACCATAACACATTCCCTTTAAAGGAAACTTGCGAGCAGATAAGCACAGACAGCATGAAATAGCATCAGACTCCCATATTAAAAAGTATTATGTCTTAGAGCCCTTGCACACAACCGTTTTCCCTCCATGAGCAGGCCATATGTCCCGGAGCGTCATTGATCCTGTGCATGGGAGCGCACAGCATCATAGATTACCCATAAGATCATATGAGTGTGGGACAATAGCCCCGCAGGTGGCCCAACGTTCACACCATCATTGTAACCTATGATGCTGTGTGCTCCCGTGCGCACAATCAATGCCGCTCCGGGACATATGTCTCGGAGGGCATACGGTTGTGTGCAAGGGTCCTTACCCTGAAACGTAGAGAAAAACCTAGCTCTAAAAAGAACCGGTCACACATAGAAGTGTCTGCTGGGCGGCTCCCTTCCAGCTTCTCCCCGACTGACTTCAGCTGATTAGGGTCACTCAAGCCACTTGGGTTTGAAACTGGATGGTATCTGCCCTGTGGATACCTCATCCCTTGCCCGACTTTAAAACTATACCTTTTCTGAAACACCAAGGCATTTCAGAGTAAAACGTTGTCATGAGGCAGCGTGACGCTGCGTCAGGCTCCCCATGGCTACGGCAGCATACATCTACTGACAGGCTCCCTTTAACTGAATAGTTATCCATCTTCTTGTGACTTGTAGCACTTTGCTGTTGTCTGCAGCCTGTTTGATTGCTTTTGATCTCCACATTCTACTTTATTTGGTGACAAAGAAGATGTCAAAGTAAAATGTCTATTTGGGAAAATGGGAAGAAAATTTGAATATGCTTTGAAAGCTGTAGCCTGGGAAATATTGCCTTTTAAGGATAGCATTTTCATTTCATCTTCCTTGCTGTTTTTCATTTTGTATTATTAAACAGTGAATATACCAAAACCTCCAGGGACCACATGGTAATATTTGTTCTGTTAACTTCTTAATCAAAAATATAATAAAAACCTAATAGCACTGCTGCTCTTTCTTTAACTCCACTGCATACTTCTTACATGACTGCAAATCCCATTACCACAGGGATAACAATGGATTTTTGGGTTTTTTTTTGTTAAAGAAGAAGACAATAGAGAATAACTCAGTTATTTTTAATGTTTACTTGTTTGTCCAACTAGTGCAACTAAAGATGTTATTATTTTAAGGGTAGGTTCACACAGAGTTTTTTGGAGGAGGTTTGGAGTCAGATTTTCCTTCAGTTTTTTTTTTTTTTTTATAGCTAAAGCCAGTAGTGGATCCACAGGAAGAAGAAGTATAAGTCCTTCCTTTATATTTCTGATTTCTTTCAAATTCTAATTTAGGCTGAAAAACCTACAGGAAAATTTGCCTCAAAACATTCTCCAAAAAACTGTGTGAACATACCCTAAATGTGATATTCATGGGTAGACTGGCCGTAGACCCCAAATAGAAATTTTATGGTGGGCCAGTGCCTAAAGGGCCACCCAAGCCCCCCTCTTGGGCGCCAGCCAGGTACGCTCAGCATTAATTAATGCAGGAGCATTAGGCATTTAAGCACCTGGCCAATGTCTGCAGGTAAATTCAACTGTGTTGCCACCCCCAGGACGATGACACAGCTTATACTGTGGTGTGGGTGGCAATATTTTCTGCTGCACTGTGGTATTTGGTTTTGCAAAGGGAGTGTTTTGTGCTTTATTGTGGTAGCTGGTTCTTCTGGGGCGGTATTTTCTGCTGCACTGTGGTATCTGGTTCTGCTGGGGCGGTATTTTGTGCTGCAGTGTGGTATCTGGTTCTGCTGGGGCGGTATTTTGTGCTGCACTGTGGTATCTGGTTCTGCTGGGGCGGTATTTTGTGCTGCACTGTGGTATCTGGTTCTGCTGGGGCGGTATTTTGTGCTGCAGTGTGGTATCTGGTTCTGCTCGGGCGGTATTTTGTGCTGCAGTGTGGTATCTGGTTCTGCTGGGGCGGTATTTTGTGCTGCACTGTGGTATCTGGTTCTGCTGGGGCGGTATTTTGTGCTGCACTGTGGTATCTGGTTCTGCTGGGGTGGTATTTTGTGCTGCAGTGTGGTATCTGGTTCTGCTGGGGCGGTATTTTCTGCTGCACTATGGTATCTGATTCTGCTGGGGTGGTATTTTGTGCTGCAGTGTGGTATCTGGTTCTGCAGGGGCGGTATTTTGTTCTGCCCCGGCTACATCTTACCCCGCCTTCTGTCAGTTTGGACGCACCTACAACATGGGGCCACTTTTAGGTTTTTTTCCAGGGCCGCTTTAAGTTCCCAGTCTGCCCCTGGTAATATTTGTCAGTCTTAAATCACCTATATACATTTTTTGACATTAGACTGTTTTCAGATGAACCTTCTTTTTTCAATGATGTCCGGCTGACAATCTAATGTGTATGGGGAGCTCCCGACTCGCCCCTGACATAATAGGAGATCAGACACTTTGATATGTAAAACCCCATTCTTTTATTTTCTTTGGAGATGAGCTGCACCATAGATGTTCGGCAGTGGATTTCTTCTCTCTCCACCTTGAAAACACATACCCTCTTGGCCGAACTGAGTGTGTATGTATATGGGGGAGGTCAGGAGCCATAGCTGTCAGCTGAACAAGCACCGAATGTGTATGGGCCCCTTTCCAATGGGATAGGTAGTAGTTGCAGACAAGATCTGGATGCATACGTTTCTAGTGCTTCCAATCAAACATTCACCTATTGTACGTGCTTGGATCATAAGACGACACCTTCTCAGATTTTTGGTCCTCAGCAATCAGCTGCTATCGCCAAAGGAACGATGGCATAAATGCAAAAAAAAAAAAAAAAACTCCTTTCAGCCATCTTGTAGGGGTTGTTTCTGCAATATGTGCACAGGATTTTTCCAAACCCTACATAGTAAACTAATGATGCTATTTCTTTCTGAAATGAACTCTGAATTCTACAGAGAGAAGCGGACTGTTGCTAGTCAGTCATTTGCCATGTATGATATACTGTTGTACATAAGAAGTGGTTTACCTTTAGGAATAGAGCTCATGTTTAACAAATTAATTTTTTATGTGTATGAGAATATAATATTGTATAGCAATAACAGGCAAAATACAGTTGGCGTCCCCTGTGACTCTATAGCCATCAACAAGAAATTTCTAGCCACGTTGACTACCCTGGGGTTTTTCTAACGTTGGTTATATGTGCTGTATAAAGACGACCCTTGGGTTCATCCACATTGATTGTTCACCATCATCATAGGAGAAGAACAACGATCGTGCCGAATCCATCACATGACGGACGGTAACCGCACCCATCGGAAGTCACCATGCTGCACTATTTTGTCCTCAATTTTTATTTTTTTTAACCCCCTAGTGACCAGCCTGTTTTGGGCCTTACTGACCAAGCGTTTTTTTTCCCTTTTTTTTACCGTCCCGTTCCAAGAGCTATAGCTTTTTTATTTTTCCGTCTATAAAGCTTTACGAGGGCTTGTTTTTTGCAGGACAAGTTGTAGTTTTTGGGGTGCACATAACTTTCTGATTAACTTTTGTTAATGCTTTCTGGGAGGGAGATGGGAAATAAAGCAATACTGCCAATGCGTTTTTACCTTATACATTTTACGGCGTTCATTTATTGGTACAATTACAGTAATACCAATTACATATAGTTTTTTTATGTTTTACTATTTTTTTGCAATAAACCCCCCCCCCCTTTTTTTTTAAACTAAAAATGTTTTAGCATTGCTGCTTTACAAGACCCATAACTCTTTTATTTTATTTTTCTATGGAGTTGTGTGAGGGCTTGATTTTTGCAGGATGACTTGTATTTTTCATTGGTATCATTTTGGAGTAAATGGAGCTTTTTGATCGCTTGTTAATAAGTTTTTTGGTGGCCACTAAGGATAAATTAGCAATTCAAGGGGACTATAACAGACAGTATTTTGAATGCTTTTAAAATGCAGTGTATTTTAACAGCAATGCTATTCTAACATTGACCAGCAAGCTGCTTCAGAGAGGCACAGCCTGCAGGAAGGACTGGGGTCTAGGATCAGAAGCCAGGCAGGCTTCACACACATCGTCACCCCGCGATCACATTTGTGGGTTGCCGATGGGAGGCAGAGAGTCCGCTCCCTTTGTCACCGCTTTACATGTGGCAGGCGCCATTGCCCGCGCAATGGAATGTGTTAAACAGTCCGGATCGGCACTCCTGCCGGTCTGGGCTGTTGGAGCAGGGCCCCGACTCCCATTTGAGAGCCGGGTCCCTGCTCCCCGCTGCACAGAGGACCCGTCCAGCACTTAGACTGCGCCGCCGTAAAAACTAAGGCCCGTTAGTGACCGCCGTAAAAGCATGTATGAGTGGTAACTAAGGGGTTAATAGTCTCACAAGGGGACTATAACAGACCGCTTTTTGATTGCTTTTAAAATGCACTATCCCTATAGCAGCCTGCTAGAAATTACTCAAGGCTGGGGCCTACATCAGACCCCTGCCAGCCTTCACACACATCGGCACCCCACGATCGCATTTGCGGGGTTCCAATGGGAGACAGAGAAGTCCGTTCCCTCTGTCAGCACTTTACATTGCCCGCGGCATGTAAAGTGTTAAACAGCCCAGATCGGCACTCCTGCCGGTCCGTGCTGATGGAGCAGGAGCGCGGCCGTCCCCTGCTCCCCGCTGCACGGGGAACCCGTGCAGTGCTTAGACTGCCTGAGGACCCTTTAGGACCACCTTTAAAAAGACATATGGGTGGTCTCTAAGGGGTTAATTAATGGAAACTGTGGATGTGGCTCTTAACGGAACCTCCAATGCAGATGTGAGAACACCCTTTCAGGGCTACATTAATCTTTCTTTTTTTTTTTTTTCTTTACAAAAGTGTTTATGGTGCAATCCAGTGTAGCACACTTCAGTAAATTTTCAATTTATTAATAGTTACAGTCTGAGCTTTGAGTCTGGCATACTTTGAGCTGCAGTGACACCTCCTCCCCTTCCTGCCAGCAAATGACTGACCTCTTTCTACTTATACTTAAGGTGGCCCTACACATTGGATAGATGTTAGCTGATGCTTGCTGCAGTTGAATGAACAATCCTCTTGTGCACATTTGTTTTGCAAATTCAGCCATTCACATTTTAGTCTATATTGGCCAGTACAGTTGTTCAATCGGGCGATGGACGAAAAATCTTTCAGCGAAAAAATAAATAAATTGTTACAGTCAAAAAAAAAGATTATTTCAACTGGCGAACGTTTGTTTTGGTTGAAATCGTCCATTTTGATTAACTTTAGACTGTGTATTGCCACCTTTAGTTATGGAAGGGAAACTTAAACCGTGCCAGTGGGAGGCGCTCCCCTACCTCAAACCCCTTAGCGGTCAGTGGCATTTTAAAAGATTTTTTTTTTTTTTTGCTTTTATTTTGGCCATATGCTACTTTAAAGCCAGCCATTGCATACAATTCATACAGTGGGCTTCTCCATGGGATTTGAAAAATGCAAGAAAAACACTAAAAAATGTCACTAAAATGCATTTTCAAAAAAATGCTACTGTCTTAAAATGCCTTTTTATGCTTTTTTAAAAGTGCACAAAAAAGAACACTAGGGCATTTTTATTAAAGCATTTACTCAACGTTTGAGGCCAAAAAAAGTCATGAGTATGGCGTGTGAATTTGCGCCATTGGGCAGAGTTTATCAAGTGGGGATGAGGCCTCGTACGACCAGCTGAATTCACTATAATTGGCTCCAGAGACTGACGTATATTCTATCTCAAATCTATACCAGCTCATAGCTGGCGTAGATTTCAGTTTCTGGCACAAGGACTTCCAGAAGGTGTTCCAGTCTTAGTAAATCTGCCCCCTGTGTGGAGAGCCCTTCTGCAGCTCACAGATCATTTAATCACAGAATCTCTCAAAGCATTTGGCTATCCCGTCATCGTGGCTTCTGTGCTTGCTGAACATGAGTAGTAGCATCTTCTGGATATCTGATATGCAATAAAATGAATTAATTCCATATGTTCATGACATGTTAATGATAATCTCTATGAATGGAATCTATGAACGTTAGTAGTAAAAATATTTCTGTAGGCACATATGTATAAGAATGAAAAAGCAAGAGTTACAAAGCTCAGGATGTATCAGTAAACATTTTTTTCTTTTTTCCCCTTTTTCTAGCTTGTGGTCGTGGCTTCTATAAATCTTCGTCACAAGACTTGCAGTGCTCCCGATGCCCGGCACATAGCTTCTCTGACAGGGAAGGCTCATCTCGTTGTGACTGTGAAGATGGTTATTACAGGGCCTATTCCGATCCATCGTATATCGCGTGTACAAGTGAGTCCATCATTTAAATGACGTTGCTTAATCAGCCGTTGTCATACATAATTTGGCATCCCACATCTAAAAATGGCACGTCTTCATTTATGCTTAATAATAACTAATGAAAGCTGCCACACCGACATGGAGACTGAAAACGTTCACTTTCAAGCAGAGTGTATGTGTGTACACACTGGAGGCCTTTGCAGCCTGTAACTACTGTTTTTGGAAAAAAGTTGGTCATTTTATGCCCATCTTGACCATTTGCTTTTTGGTTTATCATATTCATATGATATTATATATCAGTTTATCCAAAGATTCATATATTCATATATCAGTTTATCCAAAGATGGTGGACTTAGCACAAAACTGCAGAAGTAACCAGTAACGAGACTATTTTTGGCTGCCCATACACCTCAGTCTACTTTCACACTGGCGTTTGGCTTTCCGTTTGTGAGATCCGTTCAGGGCGCACACAAGCGGTCCAAAATGGATCAGTTTGCATTCTAATGCATTCTGAATGGAAAAGGATCCGCTCAGAATGCATCAGTTCAGTCTCCATTCCGCTTTGGAGCTGGACACGAAAACGCTGCTTGCAGCGTTTTGGTGTCCGTCTGATGAAACTGAGCCAAACGGATCTGTCCTGGCACACAATGTAAGTCAATGGGAACAGATCTGTTTTCACGGACACAATCTGGCGCAATAGAAAACGGATCCGTCCTCCATTGACTTTCAATGGTGTTCAAGACGGATCCGTCTTGGCTATGTTAAAGATAATACAAACAGATCCGTTCTGAACGGGTGCAAACGGTTGTATTATCTGAACGGATCCATTCCTGACGAATCTGCACAAAACGCAAGTGTGAAAGTAGCCTAGATAACTGCTTCCTGAACACTCCTTCAACTGACAGCTTTTCCTTCCAACCCCTCCATAGATGTGGACACTCAGCTCTGCCAATAGGCAAAGCTGCCAGACACCTCTGGTGGTAGCTTATCTCCCTGGAGAACACAAAGATGATCTCCTGATTCTGCTGGATTTCAATGTGCTTGACCCTTCCTTCTTTTCCCAGCATCTGCTGTCAGGGGAGAGTCAGGGCACCCCCCAAACACATCCCATAAGCAATGCTTCTCTTTGAGATTGGCAGCTTTGACCAACTTTCTTGTGCATGGCCACCTTTGGTCTTTCCTATGGCTTGCAGTCAAAACCCAGCAGTGACTTACCTTGCACTTCTAAACTTAGTTAGAAATAGCTTGGAGCCCTTGCATTGTGACCTTCCTATTTTTTTTTGCCAATAAGCTGGACATTTGCCGATAGACTTGTCTCAACAGTAGTATGTGCAAAGCCTGGAATAGTCTGGCCGATTGTTGGCCAGTTCATTGTTAACGAACGTTTGCAGGAACACTCGTTAGCGATGATCTGGCAGTGTAATAGTGCCACCGATTACCCGATGAATGAGCAAACACTCGTTCTTCGGGCAATCCAGATTTTTAAACATGCTTAAAAATCAATATTTGTCGGCGGCTGTGTAATTGCCATCTGCTGCCGGCAGACCACTAGTCAGTATGGCATAACGATCGCTCCTACCCATGCTGTGGAGGAGATTGCTGCATGTAATAGCAGCGGTGTCCTGTGCTTGTGAGCAGGCAATTGCCAGGAAGCAATGGTTCTCTCCGGACAATCGCCTGCTAGATTGTTTAATCTAATACAGCCCTAAGGGCTCATGCACACTGATCCAATACATGGAGTCAATATCTCTTACACTTTCTACAGTACACTGTATGCAGTATCACAGAGGTATCTTCTCCAGGAACCATTCCTTAGATACATCATACAACAGCTTGTGGAGTGTTTAAAGGTCCAGAATACAAACCCATGGAACTGTGTTTGCACCCCTACGGGATTTATGCATCCAACAGTGATGTGTGGAAGGGCCCTCAGCCACAGCAACTTATGCAAAGGATTCCTCCTCAGAATAAAAAAATGGTCACCTTAATCTTTTATCATATTTTTAGTTCACATTTAGTGAAGCGATTACAATTATCACAAGGATCCTGTCATTCCAAAAGTAGAATAACTTGATTAACAATCATACACATTATGCAAAATAGTTTTCATTAATTCCTTACTATGGCACATATTTGTAATGACTAATATAAGAAAATGTGTTTTCCAGGGTCACAATCTCCCCTTAAAGGGGCGGTCTCACTTCAGCAAATGGCATTTATCATGTAGAGGAAGTTAATACAAGGCACTTACTAATGAATTATGATTGTCCATATTGTTTCCTTTACTGGCTAGATTCATTTTTCCATCACATCATACACTGCTCGTTTCCATGTTTATGACCATCCTGCAATCCAGCCATGGTGGCCATGCTTGTACACTGTAGAAAAAAGTGCCGACCTATGCGGTCCCAGCCACAAATGAAGCTGGCACTTTTTCTTATAATGTTCAAGCATGGCCACCACTGCTGGATGACAGGATAGTCGTAACCCCTGGATATGAGCAATATATAATATGATGGAAAAATGAATCCAGCCAGTAAAGGAAGCAATATGGACAGTCAAAATACATTAGTAAGTGCCTTGTATTCACCTTCTCTACATGATAAATGCCATTTGCTGAAGTGACACAACCCCTTTAAGTTCTTCAGTTATTTTAGACACTGACCCCTCTCGTGTTCTGAGTATTCATGTCCTGGAACATTAAATTCTGGATCACTGGACTTGTCAGAATGTAAATTGAGTATAATTTGGGCAAATCTAGTACTCACTGAATAAAACAATGTGAGTAAGGCAAAATAATTGGATCAGCCACTGCAAAAAAAGCCTCTAAAACATACTCATTAAAACCAACAAAAATTACAGTGGTCATTTAGAAGTGAAACGGGTTACAGTGTTGCAACAGATCTATTGGGCCAAACTCGCCCATACCACATGATTATCCATGGCAGCTAGGCACCCCATGTTCAACTTGTGTTTTAGTGGTGTTTGGAGAGATCGACCTAGCCCTGGGGCTACCCTGGTCCCAAAAGGGATGACCCTACAAAACTGACAGTAATGAGCCCTACTATAATCATATAAATCCATCCTAGTGGGAAACAAGAAAGGTCTAAAAACAGACAAAAAGTTAGCAGGTCTTAAATAATATATGGTAGTGCCAGTAGCTGGCATGCTTACTTAATTTGGGCATATGTAGGATCTTACTTGGAGCACAAACACAGTTTTATTCTGCACACAATGTTCCATGTTTAATGTAGGGAAAAGCTCCTGGAATATATATATGAAGCATATCCATTGGCCCGATCTACCAGGCAGAGGCCAATAGAGTATGCTTTTGGCTTTCATCAGGCTGGTATGTGCTGAAATACTGTTTTTCAACCATATGAGAAAGCACACCCGTGTGCGCTTTCCTATACAAAGAGTCTACCATGCAGTACGTGATTTTTTGGGACCCTATGGGTGATGGATACCACTGTATAGTATCCGTCACAAGCCATGTCACAAAGGCAGCATATACAAAGCCTCATTTATTGTTTGTATGACTATGAAAAATATTTTTTTTACTTTTTCATTCCATGTTGTGAATCCAGCTGCTTGTGAGCATGTGATAACTGATTATATTACCCTTATTGAATAATTTAGTACAGATTAAAAATGATAGATAATATACATAAAAAGAGATACTTCGCAGTTTGGATTCGTAGCAGTAGGCCTGGTTCCTCTTTTATTGCACAAAATATCTTTTAAAATAACTTTTTAGAAATCTCTCCATTGGTGGAGTCTTATCTCCATAAACATATTTCAACTCTGTGAGATCAGCAGGAATAGATTTTTTTTTTCCCCAGTTCCATTTATTTTGTATTTTTTTTTTCAGCTGTTGCATTAGACTGATGTACAAATGGCTATAGTGGTATCAATATCCTTTCAGGTAGATCACTCTAATGCAAAAACCGAAAGGAAAAAAAAGACTAAATTGTGTGTGATGGTATATTTATCAAAATAAAGGGCATGAAATTCAATTACTGTGGGAATAAAGGGATTTCTCTCCTATAGAGAGAAAGTTTCAGCTTCATCTAAAGGCTACAACTAGAAAAATAAGTACATTAGTAAATGAAAAGCCTGCCTGGACTTTTCTGTCACCAGAAGTTTTTCTCTGTCAGAATGAATCTCTAAGGCATTCACTTCAAAAGTTCTCGATCTAAGCAGCACACATTTCCATTCTTTATATACTGTAGCTTACAGTACAAAACAATATAACGAGCAGTGAAGTTTATCTAGGCAATATCTAGACCTTGGTCATATCTAGTCTTCAAGTTACCCATCAATTGGCACTTAAAGGGAGCCTGTTACTAGATATGAAGCCACTGAACCACCACGGCCATTTCGCGATTACCTAGAAAAGAGAGGAGTCCAGTCCTCACCTGTAGCGGCACCGGGAGCACGTGCTTTGTACATATGAAGCCGGGAACTGTTCACCTCGCTTCATTGCACATGAAGCTTACTGTCCTCAGATTCATATGTGCCAAGTGCATATGGACGCTACGGTCTATTCAATCAGCTGAATTGGCTGAGGTGCTGGGTCTCCGACCCCTGCCTTTCTGATATTGATGACGTATCCATTTCGGAAACCAGACAACCCCTGTATGTAATTTTTATGTGGTTTGTCATCCAAAACAAGCCTAGGAAAATAAAAGGAAAATTTAAGGGGTACTTCCACCTGGGATATTGATGGCATTGATGGTGTGGGTCCCACGTCTTTTAGGTCTTGTACCCCCTCTAGACATTTTGGTGCAGAGTATATCCTAAAAAGACAAGTGGCATAATAAAACTTAAAGTGGTTTACCCATCTGGGGCCCCAGAAGTAAAGAAGAGCATGCTGCTCATGCAGGGAATCCTCCCCATTCACTGCTATGGGAGTTTGGAAAATGGCTAGCTCGCCTATTTCCAGCAGTCCAATAGAAGTGAATGGAGAGGTGGCCACCCTTTGCATGGTCTGCTCTCCATTCACCACTTTTGGACTTCCGAAAACAGCGACGTGAGCTCACTCGGCTATATTTGAAAGTCCCATAGCAGTGAATGGAAAGCAGACTGCAGCCACCTCTCCATTTACTACTATGAGACTGATGGAAATTGCTGAGCTAACTCCCATAGCTATGAATGGAGAGCCTGTTGCACATGCGTGGTGTGCTCTCGTTCACTTCAGAAGCCCTGTTCTCTAGATAAGAGTGTGTCCAAGAGGTGGGACCTGCACCTAGGTGACTTTGGTGGCATATCCTAGAGCAGCGGTCAGCAACCTTCGGCACTCCAGATGTGTAGAAACTACGACTCCCAGCATGCTCTATTCACTTCTATGGGAGTTCTGAAAATAGCTAAGCAAGTGTGCATGCTGGGAGTCGTAGTTTCACCACAGCTGCAGTACCGAAGGTTGCTGATCCCTGTCCTAGAGGTATGTCATCAATTTCTCAGATGGGCCTACCGCTTTGACTTCTGTTATACCACTTCACTCCCATCTTTCTGGCATACAAAATGCATCAAACTGCCTAGTGGCGATACAAGACCTAAATGCTGGATTTTAAAGTTGCAGTAAATACATCACTATAACGCCTCATGCACACGACCGTATGTATTTTGCGGTCTGCAAAAAATGCATCTTTAAAAAATACACATGATGTCCGTGTGCATTCCGTATTTTACAGAACAGCTAGCCCATAATAGAACAGTACTATCCTTGTCCGTAATGCGGACAATAATAGGACATGTTCTATTTTTTTTTTGCGGAAATACGGGAACAAAATGCACACGGAGTAACTTTAGTTGTTTTTTTTTGCAGACCCATTGTAATGAATGGTTTAGTATGCGGTCCGCAAAAAAAAACCTGAACAGACGAGGAAATAAAATACATTTGTGTGCATGAGGCCTTAAGCTGATTTCAGGTTCACCCCATTGGCAAGCTATACTATGCTGGGTTTTTACTATGGTTTTGCGGTGTCTGGGCATTCATTTTGACATGTAAATTAAGATTATGCATGAATAATAAAAAATATAATATGATAGAAAATAATTTCGAATAATTATTATATTTTGCAAATGCTTCCCATTTTCTTTTTAAAAGGACCACCTTCAGCTCCACAGAATCTAATTTACAACATCAACCAGACAACAGTGAGCCTGGAATGGAGTCCTCCTGCGGATAATGGCGGAAGGAATGATGTCACCTATCGCGTTATATGCAAGAGATGCAGCTGGGAGCAGGGGGAATGTGTACCCTGTGGGAATCCTGTGGGATATGTGCCTCAGCAAAGTGGATTAATAGATACCTATATTACTATTGTGGACCTTCTTGCTCATGCCAACTACACTTTTGAAGTTGAAGCTGTAAACGGGGTTTCTGACCTGAGCCGTTCACAAAGACTATTTGCTGCAGTCAGTATTACAACTGGTCAAGCTGGTAAGTATATTTTAAGTTGGTATAATTTGCATGGTGACTAAATAATTAAATATTAGGCAGTCAGTATATTTATTAGTAACTTCCATCTCCCTCATAGCTAAAGGAAACCTGCATCAGAGAGGTCCAAAGGGGCCAAATTCTCAGTGCAATTTCTGAAGTAAATACTTTCCAAGGTAGAAGTTTAGACTGGAAGTCGAATGGGTGGCGTGATTGTGCATCTAGAGCAGGGATGCACAACTTTTTCTGGTTGGGGGCCACATTGTCAGCCTGAACCAATTCCATGGGCCGAAAATTAAACTTAAAGTGGTATTACCAACTGAAATACTGTATTTTTGGCATATTGAACATACAGTATATACTCTAAATGTCTAGTTACAGTTCTAGGACTCCCATCTAATAGGAGAATACATGAAAGATACATGTAAGAAGCCATAAGACAAAGACCTTCATGTCTTTTACAAGATGTTTGGGGGCCGCACAGAATGGTATAGAGGGCCGCATGTGGCCCCCGGCCGCAGGTTGTCCACCCCTGATCTAGAGATTCATTCAGTCACTGAATTAGGCCGCCCACTGGACTCCGAAGCTCAGAATAAGTAGTGGTGTAAATAAAGACTATAATTTGCTTAGCTCCTTCTGTTCTCTAACCTACTGCCCACAGATAGGACTACAAGTTCAATGTGACAGGTTCCCTTTAAAGGGGTTGTCCGGATTCAGAGCTGTACCCGGACATACCCATAATTTCACCCAGAGAGCCCCCCTGATGTTAGCATCAGAGCATATCATACTCTGATGCGCTCCCTTGCCCTGCGCTAGATCGCACAGGGCAAGGGCTCTTTTGTTTACAACACACTGCCAGGTGGAAGCTTCCGCCAGGCAGTGTGTTCGGTGACATCACCGGCTCTGATGGGGTGCTTTAGCACTTCCCTAGCCGTTTTACAGGCTAGGGCAGCGCTAAAGCCCGCCCATCAGTGCCGGTAACATCACCGGGCTTCCTGGCAGCCCCATGGAGAGCCCAGTTCGTCAACAGAACTCTAGAAAATGCCTTTGCTCTGCGCGATTTAGCGCAGGGCAAAGGAGAGCATCACAGCATTAACTGCTCTGATGCTCAAGTCAGGGGGGCTGCCTGGGTTGAAAATGGAGGTATGTCCGGGTTCCGCTCTGAACCCGGACAACCCCTTGAAGAACGTTGACATTTATGTGCTTAACTGTTTGTAGCGAAAGGTATTTTTGAATAGTCGGTTAAATGAATGGTTTGTTGTAATTTGCAACTGCCCCATTTGATGCTTAGACATAAATTCTGCCTCGCACATTTGACACAGCTCCATTATGAGCTAAAAGAACTGTGGTTACAGGGCCGACATATGAATCAGCTTCAGTGGCTTGGCAGTGCTTGGTTGGAATTGTGGGAGGTGAAGGATATCTTGCTTTTGTAGTGTCTTAGGAAACAATATTCATTTTTTTTCTATATAATGTCAATTGGCTTACAAAAATCACATGAGCTACGTAAATATTTCCATTGTAGACTACTTCAGGTAATGTTATACTATAAGGTCGTAATTCTCACCAGCATAAGCTGCATTACTTTGTGAAACACCATGTCACTTTGCAGCATCTGGTCACTTGCCTGTATGTATTCATTTATGTGTAGATTAATGTTTTTTCTCTTGCTCAGGATAATTGCTGCATTTATTAGTGCGTGTAGTCCAATTATATCTTTCTCAGTCTACAATTAAAATGGTTTATCCCACCATACCACTAAGATAACATATCATTTTCTGATTGTCGAGGCTTGAGAATGAAGAAACCATTTCTTTCACTTACACGGAGCTGTGTTACAGCTCCCTGCAGCCTCATGGTTCTTCACACAATTGGAGAAAGCCTGTCTTTGCCCTTTCTATGAGATGGTTAAGCCCCCCCCCCGTTCATGAAGTGATGGCATATCTACAATGCACTGGTATGACCTACATAGACATATGCAATTTACCATTTAAGGTTCCTCTGTGAGGGACAGGGTTTTTTATTTTATTTTCCTGATATATTTTGTTCAGTTAATGTGGGATAAGCTTTTGTTTTTACAGTTTATTCCCCATCTTGTTCTTCACAAGCTTTTTTTCAATTTTTTTTGCAATATGCTGTGGAAAGTCCACAACAAAATCACAATTTGGTGCACTTTTCCTGGTGGATTTCCTTGCAGATTCTGTTTGCATTTTTGGGGGAATTATCCATGTCTGACCCTTGTTCAGCACAGGAGTGGAGGAGGAGTGGCAGTGCTTTCTTACATTCAGGAATTTCATGGGTTTTGGATATGTATTTAGAACCCTGTGTATGTAATTTCCATCCATTGACAAACTCTATATAGGCAAACCTCTCCCTCTTTCGGTCTAGATTGGTAGTTGGAGACTGAACTGGAGTAAGCAATGCATTATGAAACATGAGCGTGTTATATGCTCTGTTTAAAGGGGTTCTCCGGGAATTAAGAAAATGAAAGTAATTAAATATTACTTTATTATAAATATATTCCCAAATACCTTTCATTAGTTATCATGGCTTGTTTTGTCTAGGGAGCATTCATTAGAAAAAATAAAATGGCTGCCGTCCTATTAGTACACACAAAATGGTCCTAATCACACAGGAGGACAAGTTACTTCAAAAAAGTGAGCTAAAGATCTGCCTCATCTTCCTCTGTGCTCTGCTTGTCAGGGATTATGATCCTGAATACAGCTAAAAAATCTTCAGCTGAATCTTTGTAGAAATGGAGTTCATAAGGAGACATGAAGTACAGAGAGGATGGACAGGACAGACTGTGGGGTTGTGGTAAAGGAGACTGTATACAAGTACTGCTGCTCACTAGCCACATCCCCACCTCCTCTCTACTTTATCTCTGCTCATGAACTCCATTCCTACAGAGATTAAGCTGAAGATCTTATCAGCTATATTCAGGATCATAATCCCTAACAATTAGGAGAGGAGGATGAGGCAGCTGTTTAGCTCAGTGTTGTGAAGTAACTTGTCCTCCTGTGTGATTACGAGCAGGTTTTATGTGCACTAATAGGACGGCAGTCATTTTATTTCTCCCAATGATTGCTCCCTAGACAAAATGAGCCATTATAACTAATGGAAGGTATTTGGGAATACATTTATAATAAAGTAATATTAAAGTATTTTGATTTTCTTAATAAATGTCATCGACCCTGCCCTGGAACCCACTAAATGTAATGTACGACAATCTAAACGCCTTCTCTATTCTCTTCCTGGTAAAAGTAAAGCCACAATTTCTGATTTGATCAACGTTGCATTATGTATAAATATAAAAATGACGGCTTTCTTTCATGTATGACCGTGAGAGTGCTGACATTGTGAAAACAGGATTATAGTTGGAGTTATAATTATAATGTTCGTTATATGCATAAGAGCGTGTGCTAAAAATATTAATTGCTGGCTGATTGCAGCTGAGCATCACATAAAAAACCCTCCTAATTATATTTGTTTCATTTGTGCCTGGATCCAGAGATGTATGCCAGTGAAATGGAGCATAGCCATCTATAAAAACATCTGTACTAATCTAACAATGCAGTAAATTATATCTACCAGCAAAGACATTGATCCAGATGGATCATTAACAGCTTTCAACAACTGATCCAAGTAATAGGGCTAAATGGGAGAACATAATCAAGAACCAAGTTTTCAGATATGTCAATTGCACATGCAGAAACACTTCTTTTCAGCCCATAGTGATTATTTGTATTTTTATATTTTTGATGAATAAGCCAGTAGCACATAGTGGGACCAAACAAAGAAATATCAGTTAAGAGCTCAAGTGCGAGGAATGCAGAAGCCAGGCAATGTCTGTTCCGTTTACCAGTGGTTCAGGCTCTGGGGAAGAGGTAATTGCTGCTAGCCAGTAAATTTAATCGGGGATGAGCTGGAAAGGATGATGTATGTCCTGTAGCAAAGTATCTGACAAGGGATATTTGTGCAAATCTGCTATTCCTTGCTGGTCAGTAAGACAAGGACGAAAGAAGGATACAGGTAAAAGGAAAACAGTCATGGCACCCCTACATCTATTTAATGAGTGTCCAGTCATTATCACTGTACAGAACTAAACTAACGCGTTTGGAAGGCTTGCAGAAGTGATATTTCAATTTCACCATTGCATATACCTAATTAAAAGTGTTAGGAGCGGTCAGTAAAAAAAAAAATTGGGAAACTATCCCTAGGATATAGCAAGCTGTTACGTCAATGGAAGGAAACCAGACATACAGTACATAAAACGTACCTACATTGGAATGTGCAGAAAATGAAGGAAGCATCGGGAGTGTTACTTGCCAAGCAGAGAACTTACCGTTAAAATCTTACAAGGTAAACTAAAGGAGTATAACCGGGCCGAGGGAACTTACTAGCAGTCTCAGAACACTCTGCTTACCTTCTGTCGGAAGACTTTGTACATAGACACCATATTCTGTACTTGTCTAGGGGTATTCCAATTTTAGCTATTCATGGGGAGTTCAAGACGAAGTAGAACGTTTTTCTTCATGTGTTTCCGATCTTATCTAAAGAGCAAAAAATAGTTTTCCTAGACCGTCTAGAGCTTCCAAAACAGGCCGTAAAGTAATGGGTAGGAAAATGAATGGGGCTTTTCTGTAATGATATGTATTTGACTATTCAGAGCATAGGCTTTCAGTGGCACCTAATGGTAAAAAGGGCATATTGTAGCCTGTGCTTCTCAAACACATCATCCTAAGTAGGCCTGGACTATGTGGTTTTTACTTCTGGTTAATGGGCATCTGTCACTATGGCCCAACCATATAACATGGCCTGTAGAAGCCAAGTAGTTGGTATAGACAGAACCACCAAGACGGTAAACTGTCTAGACTTATTCCAAGCACAATCTCTACGAGGAGAGTTGCCTATAATTGAAGCCTCATTGGTGCCTCCTTTGAGCCACTAATTACATTCTTTTAGACATCTTGTGAATGAATTATTGATTAGGGTCTTTGGTGTCCAATTTCTGTTAAGTAATGTTTTCATATGCTTTTACTTACTTTTTACGGATGAGGGATCATCTATTGCTGTACCCCGTAACTACAGTTTCAGGCGATTCATGTCCACTAAACAAACTGTATTTGGCTTGGTGCGGTCAGTTTAGACAAGTTAACCAGCCAGAACTCATGAGAGATAACAGATACCATCGGGGTCCTCATGGTGTAATCATTTACTTTCGACAAGCTTTAGGTCTCTAGGTTGTGGATTCTGCCTTTAATCCCGTGACAGGTGTTGTTTTTTTCATGTTGACTAATGGCAGCTCAAGTTTGTGAGAAAACTTGTTAAACGCCCTTCAGAAATTGTGTACTCACCACGAAGGCCCGTGTTTGAGTGAATTGTGGCTCTAGGGAAGCTGGCTACATTTTCTCTTGTTTATACAGAAGTCATCGTTGAAAAGGTTTTATTTTTATCATTCTCTGCAAACACAAATTTGCCTTTACACTCGATTCAATAGAAATGATGCGTAGCAGCAAGGTAAAATCCACATTAGTGCAATGGTACATTGCTATAGTAAAATATGATTGTGTTGAAAGAAAACTGATTTAGAAATAATATATTGTTTGACTCAGTTGATTTGCCACATTTTAAAATAAACATGCCTGGACACATTTCTTCAAAAGTCACTACAATGCCTTTTAACAGCCAGCAATTCTGTACCAAAAAGATCTTACAGCTGTTTTAAGATTTGAAGCTTTGTATTGGTGACAGGTGAGAAAAACTAAGAACACATGCTTACACACATACATGTACCCACGAAGATAATGATACTGTGCATACATGCATACATGTACTATCAAATAAGACCTCACAGCATTTGGTCATTTGACCACAAGGTGTCTTTTTAAACGTGCTGTAATTTTAAAACTTAGGCTTTTATTTTATTCTCATTAAATAGAATATTTATTCAGGTTATAACTTGCAAACACACAGTGAGACAATTTAAAATATCTCAGCATATAATAGGCAGATACCCAAGATGTATTTTAGTAGCTGTAATTCATATAGGGTCACTGTTTTGTATCCTTCACAGTGACACTTTGTTTTTTGCAACACTGTAATTAAATAGACACCAGCGCGCTCGGGCTTCCTACATTTCAGTTCTTTTGTCTCTGCTAGTTTACACTTATTATCTTTGATGGGTTAACTGCCCACCGCTAATCCTAAAACAACAAACAAACACACACTCCGACATGTTTCGCCGGTAAACCGGCGTCTTCAGGGAATCGGGCAGGTAGGTGTGTTGGGGGCTGGGACCATCTTTTATTAAGGTGGTATGTGATGTCCCTGTGAGTCAAGCCTCTATCGTTTTATTTTATTGTCCATATCTATCTAGGTTATTAAAAGTCTTTCCCCGATCGCTCACTCTTCTTATACGTACCACCCATCTGAATAGGTTGTTCTGGCTTTTCCCGGCCGCTTAATTTATTACGGGAGTTCGCGCATGCGCGTCTACTTAGTTTTCTTTACTCCCGTAGGCATTACGCATGTATTAGGACTTAGTGCATGGCAGCCAGCTCTTGTCTCGTGATGAAACTATGTATCTAATATTCAGAGGGTTACTAGTAGTGTCTATTATACATCATATCACCAGTTGATACATTACATCTAGTTCTGATTCGGCTGCTTTGCAGGCTATGCCAATGTACAAACGTTTGCTGATTTAGTTGCAGAAGATCTTCAAAAAATTAGGACTAGAAAAAGTGATGTG